>LQNS02278091.1:68729550-68767334 GCA_001587735.2 Parhyale hawaiensis | reverse complement strand
GGCACGTGCACTTATCCTGTCGCTGGACTGTGTTCTCTCTGACACTGAATATCTGCACCAGAGCCTCTCAGCTGCGGCACGTGCACTTATCCTGTCGCTGGACTGTGTTCTCTCTGTCACTGAATATCTGCACCAGAGCCTCGCAGCTGAGGCACGTGCAGCACAGGCCCTATGGGTGAGATAATTCAATTTGCAAGCGCTGCCAGGTGTGCCACTCAAGTTATTTTGAGTAGAATAGCGTGAATAGCTCTGAGGAGCTCATAAGTCTACAACAGAATCTCTTGAGAAGGTTAAATTGTAAAGAATAAGCAGCTTTTAGAGCTCCAGGGCGGTAATGGAAAGCATTGGGTACTTGAAAAAAGATTTTTTTTCCATAGTTGTAAATAAAACTGAAACGTTTTGATATTCTAGATTCCAGCAAAAAGATTTCTCAACTTTCTGCATTCTGAGCATCAAAGGAGCATTCTAGAGATTAACAGAAGTCCAGATGGCCCTGTTTGTCTTAATTTCTTGTTTTCATGCACATATCGAGCAGCTTCATAATATTCTTGCCAGCTGAGTTACCTTCTCTCTGAAAATTAAGGTTAGAGCGAAAACGATAGATCGAACGGTCATGTCTATTCAAACTCGGGCCTTCAAAGCTATGGGATCATTGATGACCTACAGTGTTGGAACACCCAAATTTCAAAAGATATCTCTTTTTGACAGACTGTCAGAGTGTTAACCTCAATTGTTTAATGGTGTCGTCTTCTACACCAATAAATGTTGTTTTTCTAGAGACGGTACAAGCGTAGCGATCTACTCGACCTTCCGACCGACTGACCGACAGAAGCGGTGACTGAGGCATTACGCGCAGCTCCTCAGTTCTCACAATACGAACGTGACCAAATCTGCTCCTCGCTGTCGTGCTAAATTGAAGTGCCGGCGCTCTAAGGAAGGATAATACCACTTCAAATAGAAGTGATAAGCTGCAATGAATATTAGAACAAGCAATAGAGCTGGAGTAGGCAAACGTAGGGGCGGACGAGCACCTCTCGAGTTAATGGAGAGAGTCGGAGGCAATATGCGAGTGACGAATTACGAGTCTAACTTCATTCTTTCCCAACGCGAGGGCACAAAGCGCAGTGATTGCTTTTGGGAAGGAAAATTCTATTGGAGCTCTGCGTTGCCGGCTGCGCTCGCTTCTTAGTATGCGAGTAGTCTGGGAGAGGGGGGGGCGATATTCAGCGCGTCCTTTATATAACATCGAATCCCTCTGCCTGTAGAGAAGACTTCACAGGACTTCTCAGACTGACTGCTGTGAAGGAAAGTAAGAGGGAGTCTTATACTTGCTGTCGGTGTTGGAGAACTGCCATGTATTCTGAAACAGACACCACAATCTAGGATTGAGACGTAGCAATTTGTACCTGGCCTACTTCCAGTATGAGATCGGCAGCATTATCATGCTGGCTTCAGAATGCAATTTTGTGCAGTGGGGCTTCCTGAGGCCTATATCGATGTTAGCGAAGCAGTAAGCGCTATAACAAAATAATTGGAGCATTTATAGTTCTGATGAGTCTACGTGTACATTTTCTGTTTCGTTTGAAGCATTTCAATAAGCAGCAACATCAGGCTATCAACAGCCACTTAACCCTAGAACACTAACAATGGGTATGAGCTACCCGACGGTAATGACGTCAGTGGTGTTTTGCATAGACGCAGTACGAGAGCAACCCCATTCTCTCAGTAGCTCCAAGTTCCATAGGGGCAGTGTTGGAAAATCATGCATTGCCTCGGTCTCTCTCTGCCCTCCTTTATAGTAGTAGGTGTTTTGGATATCACGTAAGCATGGTAATACAGGTTGAGAAAAATTAGAAAAAGTGACCATTTGTAAAAAATATACATGTATGATGCAAAAGTTGCTTACAAATGGCTCTTAAAACTTCCGAGGCAGCTTCCAAAGTCCTGTGGGTCACTGCTGATGGTGGTACTCGGCCTGAGTCGCTCCGGATTGTGTAGAGAAAAGAGATGCAAATTTTGCGTTATAAGAAATGACTTTTATATCAAGAATATATTTTTCGCAAAAAATATGGCATCAAATGACAGTTTTGGGTTAAAACAAAGCAATTTGAAACTTCAGGTGCATTGTTCGATACCTCAATCTTACATACAGTTGGCACACGTGGAGTGTAGTAATTGATTAGGACACACAGCTATGTTGCAGACTACACAACGAAGAGCGTTTTCTGGATCAAATATTGACTGCCTTTGAGCTACCCCCTCTAGTACATCTGGCAATGTTACAATGCTTGCACAAAAGGTGAAGAATCCCACGGAACGCTGTGTTTCATGCTTCTTCAAAGTAGGACATGAAAACACACTTCATATGTGTGGTCTGCAACATAGCTGTGTGTCTTAGCCGCTACTACACCACGCGTGCTAACTTTATGTGGGACTGAAGGTATGTAGTAACGCACCTGAAGGCCTAAATTGCCTTTTTCAACCCAAAACTTTCATTTGATGCCATAAATTTAGCAACAAAAAATATTTTTGTGTAAAAAGCCATTTTTCAATGACTCGAATTTTGGTCTTTTCGCACCTCTCATCTCTACAGAACTTGCAGTATCTTAGGTCCAGTATCCTTTTCAGCAGTGACCCACAGACCTTCGAGGCTGTCTTGGAAGCTCAAGAGCCGTTTGTGAATAACTGCTTTTTCCTAAAAATTTTTCGTTTGGAACTTTACACTTTTTTCCAATTTTTATCGTGAGTTTAAATTATTTTTTCAAGCCAGTTTGTCACTTTAAAAATTTCTGCCAATTGTTAATGGATACCAAATGGATTGTAGTAACTTCATGTAATTTTACATCAATAAATCTATTTATTTACTGATTTTTTCAATTTTTTCGAAATTGGGTATGACATACCCAGGGTTGTAGTGTGAGCCGCAATTAATGTTAGTGTTATAAGGTTAATGTGGATCTCAGCTACAGTTGTAGCATGCGTATGGGTCTCTGACGCCAGTTGCTGATCTGGTGGACGTAGCTACACTCGGAGACCCACAGCCAGCAGCAGAGCACAGTATCAGGTGGGAGGAATATGAAGGGCTCTTGAAGTCGAGCAGACACGGCTTGAGGAGCTCTGCAAGTCTGTTGGCCCGGGCACATGCGACAAGGGTCTTGCTATCTATAATCAACGCTTGCAAAAAATTCCTTGCAAATACAGTAGCGCCTTTAAAAAATATGCGAACGAATAACAATCACGCCTTAATCACTCCTCAGATGGCAGAATGCCATGTTTATTGCATAGCTTTTTGCTAAGTAGTTATCCTCCCTCACATGTAAATGCTATATTAGTGTTTACGCGATTCCCATGAAGGTAAGAACTTTCCAGCTGTCCTGGCTCCAACGTCTAAAATCAGTAGTTTTCTGAAGCAATTTTTTCTGTTGTATTAAGTTTGTAATGCTTCATATTTAGGAAGCTACCGACCTACATAAGCTGAAGGTAAAGTAACTTGAAATTTTTAAATATTTTGCGCTCGCCAGCCAGCATTTACGCAAGCAGGTCGTCAAGACACTCCAGCAGAGGTTAATAAAAGAAGAAAAAAGTGCCTTTAGGGCAGCGTCTGGAGGCACAGGCCCCTGTTATGTGCACTTCCTAACATAAACAGCTAATGATGGCGAGCCATAAGGGCCGGTACGGCGGCGGGGTGTCTCCTGCAATGGCCCAGTTCACTCGCTGCGGCTCGAGAGAAGATTGCACAGGTGACCAATTTGTAGAATTTCCAAAGGCATTCAGACTGATCCTATCGTGAAATGTGAGAAAAATAGGAAGTTAACAAGCGTATCTCTTTTCAACTAGTCTTTCATTAAAAGTTTATGTTTTCGCTCCAATAATTATGCGGGTTATTTTAGTGGCTTGCAGCAATACAAATAAATCAATGAACCAACAAGTAATTGATCGTAATCAGTTTGTACTTTAATTACACATATTTGCTGTTGATATTGGGCACGTGTTAGTTCAAGGCTGCAGCCAAAGCCACCAAAGCGCCGGCTGCCAGCTAGCAATGTTGCTACGCCTCTATTGCATTCTATACAGATTAATTACTGCAACAACAATGAGCTGTGCGTAATATACTACATTGCCTTTATGGGCCTGTTCAATTTTATCTTCAACCATTGGAATGGAAAAAGCGCATTCTGTAGTTATTAACTGAATGAAAAATACTTTTCATTGTCAGCCGTTCGCTGTGCTGCTCTATACGAGGGTAGTATGAAAATTTTGTGCCTCGAAAACACTGGCCATCGTACATGATTTCTAATGGTTTACTTTTGAACGTCGTCCTCTTGAGGGACAGAGCATCTTCTCCAGTGGTGCTGAAGCGCCTTCAGTCCGTGTACAGGAACTTTTTGAATTGAGACTCCAGGAACCTGCTGACGGCATCTACGACGTCATCGTCACTGGATAAAATGGCGACCACCTAGGTATTTTTTTTTTAATTTTAAGGAACGGATGAGAGTCAGAGGGGCTAAGTCTGTTGAATAAGATGGGTTGTTAACAAGTTCATATCCGATATCGGCAATCATGCCTTGTTGCCATGCAACGAATGACATGAGGGCCTGAGTATTGCCGTGGTGAAAAAGGACTCCAGGTTCCTGGAGTCTCAAAGAAGAGTTTTTCTACACGGGGATAAAGGAGTTTAAGCACAGCTGGAGAAAGTGTTCTGCCCCTTGTGAGAAAGACTATGTTGAATAATGCATCATGCAAAAATAATACACCATGGTTAGTTTTTTGAGACTCAATATTTTTCATAAACTCATTCCTCATTGAATGTACTGCTATTTAACATAAAGCAGTGACAAAAGTTCGGCAACGCACTAACAGAGGCCCGGGTTCGATTCCTCGGACAGCACGCTGCAGAATTACACAGCATGGAGAACTCCAGCTCCGAGAGGCCAGGCGATGCACGGCGAATGATCCCAAATTGACTCTCATCACGGACTGCTTCTCCTGCTATTCACACTTTTAGTTCTTCAAAATTTTAGAGTCAAGGCAAAATGAAAACCTCGATAGGTGTATCCAATGTGCCCTGTATATGAGATAATAAATGATGTTTGTTTTGCAAGTCTGAAGCAATAAGTCTACGGATATTGAAACCCACAGTTAACTTATTTATGTATGGGTGCAATTGTTTCTTGTATATTCGCTCGCTTATAGAAGATGCTGATAACGTATGCAGAAACTTGTTCATGTGAACACTAAGAATAACACACACGAGACAAGAAGAAGCATTTGCTACAGCGGGTGCACTTAGAACAATGCAACATCCGTTGCCACATTTCTCTATGGCAAGTGGTAGTACTTGAGTCAATAAACCTTTTATAAAATTCGGATTGCCCTTCAGATGCAATTAGGAATAAACGGATAATGCATAGCGTTTTCAGTAACCAATCCTGGCACAATAAAGTTAGGTATGTATTATAAATCTCTAAGCAACTGGGGTTGTCCTGACACATATCCTGACAGTTGCTTTATGCTTTACGTCATTGGTGGATGCATATCTAACTTGGCAAATATGTATCATGACATTTTTACCTACAGCAAATAAACTTAGCGTTTATTAGACAAATTTTCCGTGACGAACGAATGTAATAACTAGAATTAGGAGACATTGTAAAAGATTTAAGTTTTCAGTAGATATACTAGCGAATTGAATAACGAATATATAAAGCTATAAGGTGTCACAAATGTACTAATGATGTATGCCATAAGGTTAAGCTAAGTATTAAGAGAAGAGTTACATGATGTTCTGAGGTTTCATTTAGTATACTTAGGATTAAAGAGAAAAACTGTGTGTGTGCGCATAATATATATTTTAACCAATTTAACCAAGGGAAAAAATTGCAACCAATCAAGCAGCATAAAGCGCTGGTACATGTTGCAAACTTTTCAATAGCAATTGTGATTCTGCGAGCAGGCTGGTAAAAATATTCGAACAGAGTACAAACGTCAGGCAAATAATTACTGATGTTTCGCTCCATGTTTAATTAGGCAGTGCCGTTCCAATTAGCTTATTAAATATTGTAACTCTGAAGTTTCAATTAATGCAATAGAGCGATGTAAAAATGATCTCCTGCTCTACAGAAGAGCGGCTGTTGCTGCAGTGTCTGTATTATTACTATATATTGGCTCCCGCCCTTATGAAATGCCGCAAGGAAATCCCCGGCATCTGACGCTACTGCGTGCTTCTTCTCTGAAGAATATATTTCCTTTTCTTCATTGGTGTGCTCTAGTTGTGTATCTTGGGTGTGGAGTAATTTGATACGGCAGGATCATCTGTACCGTTGAGCAAATGACTCTGTCCTATGCAACCCTGACAGGGGATGGAGAGACAAGAGAAGCCCCCAGGTAAGCTAGCAGCCAATAATATTTATGCTATTTAAATTACATAGGGCTCTATTTCCGCTTCATTCCATCTATTCGTCGTTTTCCTTTTACTTTTTCGCTAGTAACGAGGAGAAACTAGTGTAGCCACGGTGTTGTCTCCGATCTGGCCTACTACTTAAAGTATGACAGATAATAAACAAAGAAACAAACAAATAAGTAAACTTATATATGCACCTCTATCTTTATTATATTGCAAATATTATTATTTGAGAGACAATATCCAAACGATTTGAAGATTTTCTGCTTCTTTTTGGCACCTCTTAACTCATTTTCTAATAACGAGCAGTTAATTCTGCTACTTCATAGATAGTCCAAGTTCAAAATTCTTTTCGTAGCTACCTAAACCGGCGAGTGAATAAATAAATGCTTCTGGAGGCTGAAGGATGAAGCTAAAGTGTATTTCCATTACACGCTTCATACATTTTATAAACAAACACGAAGCTTTGCTTGCCTTTCCATGCGACTTGTCTAGGTAATACCGTGCAGCATATGACAGGCTGTGCAATATCACACACTACCCAAGCTAAGGCTCCCTAACAACTTACCTCTGACCTGCACCGAGCGTAAGAAGAAGCCATCGGTTTTCGATGACACTCGTATTTTGAATGGCGTGCGCTGCTTGTTAAAGAGGAACTTTTACGGGGAATCAGAACGGCGTCTTTGGACGAGGAAAGAATGAGCAAACAAGCTGACGGTCGTCCAGATTTTAAGATGGTAAACATTCTACTGAGAGCAATGGTTGCTGCAGAAATATCTCGTGTATGTGTGCTGAGCTGCTGGTGACACGCACAGGCGAGTTACAACCCTCAAGTACTGGCAATAAACAACAACCGAAGTAAGCAAGACGAGCGGGAGACAATTTGCACAAGGATCAAACATGACAAGCGTGAAGCGTGTCTCACTGTAGCAACAAATAGTAGCTACTGCACCTGTTTCACAATTGTGTAACAAGGACTTTCAGGCTGTTCCGATGTAAATGTTTTACTGAAAAAAAGAAGAAAACGAAAAGAAAGGACTCAAAGCTCCCATGTACAAAAAGCTTGCGACCAAACATTGCCCATCGCAAGTTTTTTAATCCTGAATTTACTGGAACCTGCTTCATTGCACGAACTCTCTAGAGCGCATCTTTCAATCTTTCAGTGGGTCTGTCAAAACGATTTCACGTTCATTATCTTTCAATTCGTATTTTGTAAATTTTTGCTCGGCAGTTCCGCCATTTTTTCTCATTTCCCATCTTTGTTTTTTACCAGCGAGTGACTTAAAATAAGGTGTATTTTATCGTGCTAAAATACAGGCAGACCTCACAACTCGACCCGCTCTAAACTCGTTTCCTTAAATAGTTCCCTCATTACACGGACTCTATATTTAAGGGTATACTGTGGGCAATTTGATTATTAGCCTATATTAGCATGTTTAAAATTAAGTATTCCTGTTAAATCAGGAAAATGTTGGGTTCTTGTTCAAGAACCTTTTGTCTAATAAAAACAAATTAAATTTTTTCAGAAAGTAGAAGTAATTTTGATTGTACAAACTGATTTACGTATAAGAGACGGGTATTAGATAAGTTACTATTCTACCCTTGTTTAAATTTGCTACTGCTCAAGCGGCAACCTTTGCGTCTTTCTTCTTACTCATCATTACCACCTTTGGAACTAGCACAAACAACTAAACAACTGATGGTGAAGTTTACTATTATTGTGAACTTTGCTAATACTTTTTACAAAGGACGTTTTACAGTATATAACGACACATGATACTCTGCATGAGTGTCATTTTTCTGTATTGCACCCCTCGAAACACGCATTTACCTCACAACACGTCAGTCCGCATTTGTTCCGATTATGAGGTACGCCTGTAGCGATTATAAGTTTTACTTAATATTAGCTGAGTTAATAAGCTAACATAGGTAAATCAAGAGCACAAATACCAATATGTTGATGTAAACAGTAAGTAATTTGAATGACAATCACCAAATTTTGCATGAAATTTCTGAATGTGGAACAATTACTTAAGAACAGAGGCAGTTTAATGATAATTGTGGACTACTTGCAACAGATAAAAAAAGAACACGTTGAAGCATTTCTTTTTCTACTGACGCACATGCACACATAGAAGTGTACACCTACACACCAACTTATGCACACTCATCGATATTAGTAATAAGTTAATTCATTCTCATTGATGCTCATAAAGCTGAATATAGTGTATCTGTACTACAATAACTCTGGTGCATTCACTGTAGCTATAGCTAACATTAGAAGTATACCAGGAGCGCCAACAGGCCTGCCACTCTCGCCGTCTATGTATCATATTAATTTCTATATGTTTTTAGATTTTAATTACGAACGGCGGCGAGCGCCGTAAGTTTTAATGAGTAGAGGCGCTTAACAGCCCCACTAGCCAGTGTTGCGGCTCCTGCTCGCTGTTATGGAGAGCGATCAGCACAAATGAAAGCTGCACTACGGAGCGGAAATTGCCCGCGTGGGTAAAGGTAAAGTAAAGTCAACTTGACCGTACCTACAACTAGGAAACGCACTGGCATGTGCTGCAGATGTAGACCAACAGGCCTCAGTCGACCACAGATTGTCTAAAGCTATGGCGCCAGTGGTTGCAACTATTTGCGATCCTCCAACCCTCCCTAATATTGGGGAAGGTAAGTTAACCCACAGCAGTAGGCAGGAAGGGTGCTGACTGATGACATCAAGCGCCACGAAGAAGTTGCCCAGCAGAGAACGAGGCTCGAACCAGAGGCCTTGAGAGTTAATGTCAGACGCTTTAGTCTGCTGCTACTTATATAAAGTCCAGTAAAGTTACTCTTTACTGACTACTGCACATCTGAAGTGCAAGCCAATGACCGCATAAAATCTGACAAAAATTTCAAAAATGTGTCAAGGATATTAGTTCATTATTTCTGACTACCTATTAGAAATTATTGCTGGCTGAGACATATTAATATTTACTATTGGTCCGTGCCGTTATGAAATGGCGATGAAAAATAGTTTTGCCGTGATGCCGTTAACTGTTCTTGCTTGTGGCATTGATTTTACTCTTAATAAAAGCGTTGCACTTCTCAGCTTGAGTGCATACCTATGAAAACTCTATTATAAAGATCAACTGAATTTATTTATATAAATGTTTAATAGTCTGCTTCCTATATGGGGATAAGATAGGATGAAATTCGACATTCATGCAGACGGATGCCCATGCTGATAGAATGAGCATCGAACAGAATTTAGTAGAAACAATGCAAGTAATTATCAGCTTCTATGTGCATAAACAGGCACAGGCAGAGGCAGGAGTTAGCTAAGGTAAAACCCGACACAGTCCTTAGGGCTTTCTGCCTTGGTGAGGCCACAAATAAGACCTGGAATATATTGGTGCAATACGATGTTGTAAAGTTACTTATTTGTTAAGAAAAAAGACAGCGTCACTGCTAATTACACCTTTTCTCAAGTACTTTCCCCTCTCGTGGATTGTTAAATATTGCATTTTTATGAGAAATTGACTTTTATCAGAACAAGCGAGTATCATTACATTCTATTGGCCCATTCTACTCCCAGAATGTATAATTTGTGGCCTCATCGAGGTAGAGAGCCAATACAACTTCGTCGGCCTCTACCTTGACAAACTGCTGGCCACTCCTACGTAACCAGGGCAGTTCAATTGGTGCTGCAGGCGAGTAAAAGATGATGCTTCAGTCTTGGTCTATTGCAAAACAGCTGTCCTTCAACAGGAGCCTTCTTTCTTTTGAATAATATTATCCCTTACTCTCATGCTCCTTTAAATTTTTTAAGCTAAACTTGGCTGGTCCGTTGGAAATTTTCAACTGAACTTGAACTGACCACCTGAGTAGCTGCATCCCGCGGGAATATGCGTGATGACGGAGGGTACTGAGTAAAGCCCCGTCCACACTACAGCACGTGCGTGTGAAATGCGTCTGGGCAATTTAGCAGAACGCAGCAAAAATCGCACGGCAGCGTCCACAACGTCGTACCGCTTGCTGAACTTTCAATCAGGGCATGAGTTCGTAACTCCTTGCCGACGTTCCTAAAACAAAAAGAAATTACAATTTATGGCACTGTTAATAACTTATATTACTTATAGGACAGATGAAATATTGAACAGGAAACCACTGTGAATGCAGAGACCACTTCTGTACCTTCTCTAGCAGAGCGATCGCTGCCATCTCTTCTGCCGCCACATATTGCGCCTCCCACGTGCCACACACGCGCTGGTGTACGCGCTGTTGCAGCAAAGCATCAGCCGAGTGGCAGAAAGAATATGTTCAGCCGACTGTTCAGTGAATAAATTATTACGGTGGGCTCAGTTGACATGCAGCTTTTGGTTCCTCAGACGCAGTGCAAAGTGCTCGAACAGTTGATTAGCCTCTTAAATAGAACTTTGTGTTCACACAACACGTTTGTAACGTGTTAACTGACAAGTCTGTTGACTTAACATTTGTCATTCGTGAAGCTTAGGATTTCATTATAAAATTAAGTTGAAATAGAACTCAGAGAAGCTCTACGCTTTTATAATGCCTATATATAAAGCACATAAATATCAATTTTTTTGTGAGGAGAGCACAAAAGTATGGCGTGAGCTCGGCTTTAGCCTCAACCTAAACGTTACGAAAATACGCACTTGTGAAAATTTCCCAAGATGCTCAACGTTGCGATTTGCTGAGGGAAATTTTCAGCGATCTACAAAAATGCTACAGTGTGGACACAAATTTTGCTATAGTGTGGACTGGGCTTAAGGAAGAAACAGACGCGTAACTCAAAGCAAACCTTATCTTTTCCTCAAGGTCCCCATGACGTTATTATTAACATATGTCTCAGTGCGTCATCAGCAGAGCTGTAACGGTTATGCTGCTGTAGTTGCCAGGCAACGGCTGCATGGCGATATAATGCGCACACAGCACTAGAGATTCACTTACTCCACACAGGCGCGCACAAACACTACGCAGTCAGCCATAATGACTTGTTGTAGCGAGAGTGTCAGTCGTTTTTGGTTACCCATGTAGATGGAGTAACGAATTGTGACGAGCAGAAATTATGCTCTAAGTACACACTGTAATAATACGTATCGTTGGAGATTGTAATTTTAACAATGCACACTTTAAAACTGCGTCTGCTACTGCCGCTAATTACCGGTATGTGTTTTGGTGTAAAGGGTAAGGGGAAATTGCACAAGTAGCGATTAAATGCCGCGCAAAAACCATATTAAATCGTCATAAGAGGAGATTACCCTCAGCTTACATTCAGTTAAAGAGCACAATCATTCCCACTGTCAGATGGTATTGAAGAAAAAAGCCTTGTATCCTATGATATATACCTGCATACTAATACAGTTTCAGCAAATAGAAATTTTTACACAGGAGGGACAAATTATTTCTACAAACGAACAATGCAAGTTATCAGAATAATTGTTGCAGCTCTTGCACCTTGAGAAGAAGCTTCCCCTTTGCGTCGTTGATCATCTATTCAATTTGTACATTGTGAACTGAAAACAAACAAACAAATTTTGATGTAGGAATTAAATAAAAAATAGACACCATAAAAACCTGAAGAAAAGCTGTAAATATCATTTTTGGATTCCAACATTGACAGAGTCAGACGTTATTTGGTTGGTCCGTCTCTCTGTCACGCTGTTACGGATTTAGATAGAAGAAAATTCATCTTCTGAAACACCAGTGGAGATACAATAAATTTCAGCCCTTGGAGTAACGGTGACAAATATAGCTTCTGAAATATGGGTTTAAAAATAAAATATGTGAAAACTAGCTCAGTACTTTTGGAAATGATGACGATGAATATTCTTCTGAGCGTTGTAAATAATTGACGGTATTTTGATAGATTTTTGATTCAGTTAGGCATAATTATAATAAGTTATACTGCATTTTTTAGCTGAATTTCTCCGCAGCAGTTGATAGGCTCAGTCTAGGTTGGAGCTTTCGTTCCATTCGTACATAATACATTTCGTTTATGCTTTCTCTGGCTGAATTTCTGCAAAGCAGTTGACACTCCCCGCTGAGCAGACGTCTTTTTATATTGAACTAGTGCACCAAACGCTACCCTTCTTCTGAATAAGTCATGAAAGTATGTCTTTCAAAATGTCTTACCATCCTGTCGAAAAACTTCACCATACTCCAAATTTCCCCATTTCCACAAAATCCACGAAGATCACGAATTAAGTGCACAGAAGCAACCAAGTTCATATAGGCCCGTGGCCAGGCCTTCCCAGCCGCGGGAATTCCCGGGCACGTATCCTGGATACGGTTTGGCAAAAAAAAATTAGGTGCCTCGGAATTTTTTCTTAAGTATTAGATAGGGGGAAAATAAGGCTTCGGACAGACGGACGGACGGACGGACGGACGGACTGACAGACAGCTCTCTTATTATAGTATAGATTTACATTGCGGTCAAGTTTCGACGCTTCGGGTTACCTGATCGATTGGTATCCAGGTTACGGTAAGCCCCTATGTCCGGTGAATTCTTTTGACGGAACTATGTTTTCTTAGTGCTGCTCGTTGCACTAAATCCAAGTTGATATCCCCGCCTAATCTTGCAGAGGAAAATAACAGTAAAGAGCTTAATCACAAAATTAGTGCCGTCATTTTTGACGACTGGGCGTTTTAGTCTGGAATATATGCTCATAGTCAACGTATTGCATTTTCTGAAGCTCGCTTCGCTTTGAAAAGTAGTTCGGTGCGATCTGAGTTGCATTTGTGAAGCTTGTAGCGCATACAAACTTAGGTGCAATTTAATACTCTCTCTGAGAGTGGTATAGGAGAGGCTTAATCTTAGATGGAGTTTTCGTTCTTGTCGCGCATGATTCATTTCGCTTTTGCTTTCCTAAGCTAAAGTTCTTCGTTGCAGTTGAAACTTCGCACTGAACCGAGGCCAAAATAGTTTCAATTCGCATTGCACCCAAATTTCGATCCTGACGGTTCAATTAGCTGCTGGTATCCAGGATACAGTGCGCACTGAGCATTTCCAGGGATTTTTTTACTGACCTATATTTTCTTTGTGCTGCTTAACTTTCAAGGATTTAAATGCTGACATTTACTTACCGGAGGGAAGGTTTACGAGCTCTTGCAAATTCATTACGGCACAACATTTGTTACTTCCATAGAAGATCAAGCCTACAGGCATGAGGCATAATTTTGCAACAAAACCCGCACCTCAAGCGCAAATAACAAAAGCTTCCTTAGGAAAATATTGCCGTTATCTTTAGCCGCTGGTTACTCTTGTAGGAACAATATGAACGTATTATGGTAATAATATTAGTACTAACATGCTTTTCGTTGTGTCAGTGTAACCATGTGATTGTGTCCTATACTGACGACTATGATAATTTCAACTCATTCCTCGTTATGCACACTATGATATCCTATGGTTTCTGACACATAAAGAAATATATTATGAAAACTACGATATGTATGAAAACTCAAGGAATACTCTGCTGATGTAGAGATACACCGTAATGTAGGATGTGCGTTTGTGCTAGATGGTGTTGTGCCTTGTGATCTGGCGCATCGATGCAGAGTTGGTACGGTTTGCTTTCTTTATAAAATATATTATTGATATGCTCATTCCCTGGCGGTATTTCTTCCGGAGCCATTTGCTAGGGAGAGGCTTACTCGGCGTACTGGTGCTGTACATGAGTTTGTCTTGGAAGTGGTTTGATGTCGTACAAACCAGTATTCTCATTTATTTGTTCCATCGTGTGTAGATATTTGAAATTATTTTGATGGCTCTGCCTTTGTTGGTGCTGCCATTGGCAACTTTAAACACTTTATAAACAGAGTGAGTCTGTGATCATTATTAATTTTTCTTCTCTTGCTGGGCTGGTTCGGTGGGGGTTGACAACTTTATGGAGTTTCTCCATTCTCATATTGCCAGTCTTGTGTACTTTTAATAACTAATAATTACGGATTCCATGGCAAACATAGCGTCAGACAGTGCTTCTATTACACTATTCATTTATTCATAACACAATGTCTTATCAGCAACGCATGTTCTTATCCTGTTCTTTGTGCCCTAATTAACTAGGATGCTTCGGAACATTCCTTACCGCCATAACAGTTAGCGAGATCTCTCTTTCTCGACCTCGCCGTAACACCAACCTTACCGCTGCCTCAGGCGGCTCTGGGGCGGCGATGTGGAGGTCCGCTGGCACTTTGTTGGCTCTGAAGTGTGTATGTCTGGATGACTGAGACTCTTGAGACGTCAGGTCCGTCCACTGGGTGGAGTTTACGTCAAAACGTCACTTCAGGCCTCCCTTGGCCACGTCACTTTGCCTGCAACTAGGCCCAGCAACAGCTACCAGGATATGCATGCAGCGATGAAAGCAGTTTCGACTTACTGACGACTGACACTTTGGATATCGCTATTAAAAGAGCAGTTCCAACAAGACTAAGGCCGTGTTCACACGTCCCTCATATCAACGCGGTCAGTCACGAAACTGAACACAATCCGCCCGTCAACTTTTGCCGTCGCTGTCCACACGTAGTCACCACCTTCATTCAAATGAATGACGCCATGCGTTCAGTTATGATATCGTTTCTTTACAATTTACATTAAATTTCGCTATGGTTTGATGTCACATTTGTCTCCTATTAACTTATAACGGGATTTTGCAAGGAAAAGCCTATTCTCAAAATATTTACAGCCTGATAAACCGATAAAAGTGAAAGCAGCACGCAGCAATACGCTTCCTTGTCGAAACAAGATGGCGTCTGTTTTCTTAGTACGGTACATTTTCAGCTTAACTAGTTTTCTTATGTTAAACGTAAATACAGTGATTCTGATCGTTAAAGTGACAATAAAAGCATTTTTGTCGACTTGTCCATGATTTGAAAATGCTAGAAAAGATTAATTCAGTACTTATAGATTCTGTTTACTGAACTTAAATGAGGAGGCTCGTTCAGAAAATGGACGTGCTTCATCTTTTAGTCTCCCGCATTTGCTGCAGCCGCTTCCATCAAATAAACGCGCAGCGTCCATATGTTTGACTGAACGCGTTACGATGAGGGACGTGAGGCCACGGCGTTAGAGATTTTGAATTTTGGGGGAGAGGACAGTCTGCTCTGTCGAACAAGCGATGACTGGAGCCACAAAAAGAGATTAAGTTCACCTTTAACTGACTGTAGCAGATAGAGGTAACATTGCATAAATAGAACTCGCATTGTATAGCAATAAGTTATCGCGCGTTACTGTGTTTAGAATTCAGATTTGCCTTTTACAGCATGTGTCGCATTTTTTCAGAAATTAGTACTCCAGGAGAAAATACTGTATTTGTTGAGAAATCTGCTCTTCGGACTTTGCTGTGGTTGAAAACTTTAGATGTAGTTAATAAGGCTGTTACTTTTAAATCGAGGGATAATTTAGCTACGATAGCCATTTACTTGCGATGCTGATACTGCCGCAGTTCTTCGCAAGTAAGTGATACAATAAGAGGTTCTCACTCCAGTAACCTTTCAGCAATGAATTTAGTGCTCTGATATCAAGAGCTGCGCGTATGACGTCCAGAGCGGTTACTCGTAAAGAAATACCTGGAACTGACGTTATATACACACGAGACTTTTCAGTCCGCGACCCCCAAGTCTGATCTGGGACCGAAGTCCAACGTAACAAAACTGTTTGTAAACGAAACTAAGTGCAACACCAAGTCAGGACGGACACACATACAAACATGATAAAAACTATACATCCTTGCAGACACTTCACGGGCTGCAATTCAAATATGAATACTTTGCGTCCAGAGGTAAGGCAGAGAGACGCTCCAGCGCCCCACATGACCCCACATGACCTAACTAAGCTGCTTAGCTCGAGTCCACTGCAAGCTGAGAAATAAAAACTGAGGGTGACGGCGATGACCAACTCGTACGATTGCATTTGCGACTGCCATTTTGTGGCGTGTGAAATATTTGGTGTGTGAAGTATTGGCGACCAACCAGGGGGCGTTGTTAATTGGACTGACAGGTGAGCTACTGGCAGGTCAGCATAAATATAAAGTGATTGCAACTGACATACTGCACTGCTCTGTATTTCTCTTTGTGAGATGAACGTATGTTTTTGCTGTAACTTTAGGTCTTTGTTCTATTGTGAGCTGAAATGTACGCTAATTGCTGCAGTATGTCTTCTGTATCTCACCTGTGCCCCTGAGCACATAAGAACGAATTTTATCTCTTGCTAGGACACAATAGAAGGGAGATTGAAAAGTTGTTTGGATTGCAGGTCTTTTGTTTTTGAAAGGAGGTATTGAAAGCATACAAGGAAAACACGTTGTTAGAGTAAAAAATGACGTCTAAAGGCTTTTGTTCCCCTTGTGAAGTTTGCATGAAAGTTAGTTATTAGCAATTGGTGTACATTAGAGGAGGACTTTTACATTGTTATCATTGCCTTTGGATATGCTTTATTTTGGCGCAACACTTCAGTAGAGCCTGTGACGTTGTTGTAGCTGCGCAAGTTGTAGTCCACAAGACAAAAGAATTGTCGTCAGCGACTGTAGAGCACAAATGGCTGCAGGATCTGCACACTGTGCACAGAAGAACACAAATCGCCACAGCTGCATATATATAACGAAAAGTCTGCCTACGTAATATCAATTATGAGCGAGTTTTTATCATACAGAACTTTATAGAGCAAATACATTCGATACAAAAGTGTTTGCTCTAATAATCTGAACAAATAGTGCCATGGTAAAACATAGTTGTTAAGGCTTATTCAGCTATGTTTATTTTGCTACACTCTTAAGGAGAAGCAGGGCTATCTTAGCACATTAAATTGTAATTCTGTGAAATCTCTTATTATTACGAAATTGCAATTATTTATTATTGAAAGCATTATTAAGGAAAACACATAATAATTATAATAATACTTGTATTGAAGCTATTACCAACGATAGTAATAATATACTGATACTGTTAACTATACTAATAGTAAAAATAACCTTGGAAATTCCATGTACACCTTTATACGAGGTTGAAGGGTTCACGCACAATTCATGCCACCGTATCTATGCAACCGATTTCAATATGTATCGGGACGACCTGCGAGCTCTGCGTTCCTGTGCCGAGTTGGTCGTGCGTACGCATATGTGGCCTCGGCATAACATTCACGTCGTCAAACTAAATGTACCTCTTGTAACCTACTCCGCCGCACACCAGCTACTGAGGTTGGAAGAAGCTAACATAGAGAATGACAAGTTCATAATTCTGAAGCGCAGCAAACTACCAGGCCACAAAATATGCCGTTTTTGTGCTTCAAACGGAAACGCGAGTTGTAAAGGACAGCAAAATTTTGAGCACATAAGTAATAATGCTTTCTCCCTCCCATGCCACACTCTTAAGTGGAGCTACCTTTAATAATTGCTCTCATTGTTTCCCATGCGTTTGTAGGTCCTGTCTCCGCGCTCTGCTATTCAAGAAGTGTTCACTTACAAAGATAGAGGCAAAGTGGATAGTGCATGATGTAGAAAACTAGTGAAAATCGGCAGTAAGGATAGCCACTGAAAGTACTTGAATTTTCATCCGGCAATCAACTATATTTTTTCAAGAAGCAAAAAAAGTGTAGCAACGATTAAGCGTCTTGCCATCGAAAGTGAGAGCTTCTTACAGGCTCCGGTTTTCCCATCCTAATACTACTGTAAGGGAGAAACGTGCAGACTAGACGGACGGATGGACGGTTGTATGTGCGTACGTACGTATGACAGCAGCGACGAGATAATAATACACTGTTCGTTGCTTGCTTGCCTTGTTGGTTAATTGGCCTCTCCGCCCCAAGTGAAGCATAAGGCAGAAGATATGCTAACCGGCGATTGGACCGATGCTCTGCCGTATTTTATAAATCTAATCTCTGAATATTTGTGAAATACTTGCCAGTAGCAGCATAGATGCCAGAGTATTCCCACTGCGAACATTTTCATTACTGGGAGCGTCTAAGGGGAAGTTCAAGAAGAGACCATGTTGCAGCCAAGGAAAACTAAAAGCTGCTTTTCAGAACAGAACCAAGAAGAGTGAAGCTTTGGTGAAGCATAATTTTCTGCTTTCATTAATAACGGTGTAGCCGCAAGTTAGTAAGGGCCATTGCCTCCAAATTTGATTCAGAGAGCACAGGCCTGCTTTTCAGCAACAGTTATAACTGTAGAATAAATAAATTATTCCTGCTTTCAAAGAATTTATAAATGCAGTAAAAAAATTGTGATAAATATGTACTGTACCTCCGACCTCAGGCATAAGCAGGGTAAGGAGAAGAATATCAGTGGAGGTGCTCCTGAACCCTACAGTATTTTGAGCACGACTGGCAACTAGCAATTAAATTCCAGCATTTCTTGGACATCTTAATTACCTCCGCCAAGGAAGTTATGATTTTGTCGCATTTGTCTTTCTATCTGCCACCAATACGACTCAAAAAGTTATGGATGGATCTTTGCATAGAGATTGTTACGTATGCTAGGAAGAACAGATAATTGCCTTTTTTGTGAATATCTGTTCAACTGTTTGTTTAACCTCCTCTTTTTTTCTTGGCTGCATGCCATGCACGATTGACCAAATTTCGGTGATAATAAAGCGAAAATCCCAGTTCCATAATCAACTGAACTTTTCGTTAACCTTGTCTTGCTTGCCATTGGTATGCGCTCTCAGAGTGCTCCAGTTTAAAGAGAATTCAAAGACAAATGAAACAAGAGAAGAAAGCATTGTACAAAGAAGATGTCTTGGGTGAGTGACACCTGCATCAAACTAATCATGGACTTACGAGAGCCTCTCTCATCTACCTTCGTCCCTCTAACCAGCGACTTGACTAACTAACTAACTTGCTACTTTGTCTGAGCCGTCCGGCCATAGATTGTGTTCTGTGCTCATTTTATCATCCATGTTAGTGACAGCGAATGTTGAATTTCTGTCCAAGTAATCGTCATCATTTTAAAAGGAGATGCGAAATATACGAGTATTCATATATATATAGACCAGAGTGCCAGCGCTGCCAAAAATTACAATGATAATTTGTGATGACCCCTCGTTACTGATCATACTTTTGTTACTAATATGATTCTGAAGGATTCGCTAGAATGGTCAACTCAAGTTGTCATAAGAAATGTGAACTCTCTGTTTCGATTCTTTCAAGCAGCACAATCCTTCTTTCCTTTAGATGACATACGAAAAAGATGAGTTTATAATAGCAGGCAGTGAAGCACCTGTATACGTCATGACACAACTTCAGTACATCAAATGTTTTAGCTTAATCGATAACTGCATCGTCAAAGGATGAAATAAATGTAGGAAAAATAATAGCTGCGTCGACTGTACCAAGAAAAATAATTTTTCCTGTGCTTCGTTGATCATCTACTCGTCTTGAATTGAGAGTAATTGAGAGTAAATACATAGTTTCAGTGCATGGAGAGTGTAATAAAAATGATTTTTCATGGCAGCATTGAGAGATGTTGTAAATATCTTCATTGTTTGAGCTTCACTGCTGGCTGATCAAGAAATGCATTGAGTTATTTGGGAGAGGATTTACACCTTCGCCATCTACTGTCACCAGGTCTAATTTTCTCTTTTCGATCTCTATCAAAACTCAGCATAGTTGTAAAATCCGTAGCTCGCCCTATTTTTCACTTATCTATTTCAATATATAGCGTGACACGAAGGATACAAATACAGTGAACGCTCGAGATAACGGACTCCGAGTTAACGGCTTCCACGTAATAACGGATTGGTCATATGGAAACAAGACAATCAAATATTGCGGGACAGGAAAAGTGTATTTACAAAACATACAGAAAATATTTTCACGGTAGTTTCTGTGACGTCATTTCCAGTCTATTTCCACTTGAGAGCGTGGGGGGGTATGTATTTAACCCCAGAGGGATACCAATTAGTGATTATCGGTATTCTTATGTTACTGCTTTGATAGTAATAACAACCCAAATTCTGACTACACGACTAGGAGAATCAAGCCTATCGAAAAAAGCATTGCCTGGGCCATGTGAAGTATAATTATATGTTAGAACAGCTTGTCCTCCAATATAATATTAATGGCGAGTATAGTAGAATCTGATGACAAATTATATAAATATGAAGCTTTTGACTCACCTAGCGTTGCGGAAAATATGCATCTTAATACAACCCCAGGATTTGTTCTAATATTAAGAAGAGACTGAAGGCAATGGGAGGATAAACAGGCTTATCTCTGTGTCCACACTGAGCGGTTCGTTGAGTGACAGTCGCGGTAGCGCTGGCCTGCTGCTGCTGCTGACAGCCTTCATTAGACGCCACTGGAGGGTAAGAGATAATTTTGTCGCCTCATGGTCGGCTCTATGATATAGAGAACCATGCGACCAAATATTAGGGCAGTTCTTCGCATTTATCAGAGTATCACTTGAAAATGGAAGTTACGAGTGGCCCGAGCCGTCCTTATAAAAGACGGCAGAAAATTAGCCTTTCAGGAAAACCCCCGCTGTCTCTTGTGCTTGTTACTATTCAGAAGACTTCTTAAATGAAAATTCAGCATTCTGCCTAAAAAATCCACAATCCACTATATAATAATACACAGTTGTTGGTCTCTCTCTTGGTTGGTCCGTCTCTCCGTCACGCTGTTAAAGATTTAGATAGGAGAAAATTCATCCACTGAAAAACAAGTTGAGATACCATAAAAATTCAGCCCTTGGAGTAAAGATGACCAATATAGCTTCGGAAATAGATGGTCAAAAATGAAAATACTGCATTTTCTGAATTTCACTTCGCTTTCAAAACTAGCTTGGTTGTTTTTAACTGTACGATGATGATTCTTCTTTTGAGCGTGGTAGATGAAAAGCGGCATCTTTGATAGAGTTTCTGTGTTTCCGTTTCTTTTGGGCATAATCACTTTCGCTTATACTTTGTTTAGCTGAATCTTTCTGTAGTAGTTGAAACTTCACGCTGAGCAGATGCCCTAATACATTGAAGTTACATTGCACCTAAATTTCGAAGCTTGAAGTTCAACAATGCCGTAAGCCAAGAATATCCGGTGAATTCTTTTGACTGAACTATATTTTCTTGGTGCTGCTCAACGCTTGATCAATTCCTATAGCGCAAAACTCATGGCCGAACAACTTGCGTTTCATTATTGGAAGAACAGGCCTGCATGGACGAGACCTATTTTACAGCAAAACCTATACTGGGAATCGGAACAAAAAACTTAATGACAAAATACTACCGTCATTTTTGACAGCTGGGCCCTCTAGTTGGATATACAGGGTGTTTCAAACTTAGAAGTAAAAAATTTGAGTATCTGTAGAGAAATAGAGCAAAAGTGTGACAAAAATTTCAAAACTCTTTCGTTCTCGAGGTATGACGATCTGAAATACTCGGGGGGGGGGGGGAAATCAAGGCCACCTAGAAAACAGAAGTTGAGGTGGCGTTAGGAAGTGCCCACAAATTTTTTTTTGTCTATTTATGTGCTGATTTGAACGAAACTTGGCACAGATATGTTAAATTGAAAATAAATGTGGGTTAAACTCGTGTGCTTTTTTCACATTTTTCTCATAGAAAATGCGATATTCAAAGAAAACGGGAAAAGGGGCTCCGGAAAACCTATCTAGTTCCTACATGTTTTGAGCTACAGAGATGATTTTGGTCTCAATATAAGCGGAATTTGATTTTTTACAAATAAGGGCTTGGGTTTTATGATCGTCGAATTAGGAGGCGAGTAACAGCGCACTTATGAGGGAAAATTTGAAAAATCANTGAAAAATCACGTTTTAGTTTGAATTTTCTCAAATTTTTTTTGATGATCACAACACCCATGAGCGTATTTGTAAAAAATCAAATTCTGCCTATTTTGAGGCTCAAATCTTCTCTCTCGCTCAAAAGCTGTAGGACTAGATAGGTTCTCCCCAGGGCCCCTTTTTCCCGTTTTTTTTAATATGCCGTTTTCTATGGGAAAAATGGAAAAAAAGCACGCGAGTCTGACCGACACTTATTTTCTATTTTACTTATCCGTACCAAGTTTTGTTCAAATCAGCACATAAATAAATAGAAAAAATTTGTGGGGTACTGCGGTACTTCCCCCTAAAGTATTTCAAGTCATTTTTCGAAAACGAAGGGGTTTTGAAATGTTTTTTCACTCATTAAAATCAAATTATTTTCCGTTTCTCTACATATAATCAATTTTTTACCTGTAATTTTAAAACACCCTGAATATTATGAGGCATAGTTAAGTGACATCACTCGTAGCACCGTTGAATAATTAACATGTCCAGACACGGTCATGCAGGCAGGCTCAGGTTCCTTAGCTGGAGCTTTCGAGTTCCGACCCCAGTATCCACAACACCGTCGTCCGTCCTTGAATTTAACCCTATATTATTACCATCGAGCGTGACGGAAAGACAGACCAACATTGGAGAAATCAAGGGAGCAAGCAAGCAAGTGACCAACAGCTGTGTTTTATTATAGAGGGGATTATTATCATCATCATCTAAATTTTAATATAACCAAGTCCGTATTGCATGGAGTTGGACTAGCTTGGTCTAGTTTTCTTTCTATAGAACCATATTTAATAGTGCAGGGTACCTCGCAGGTAACAGAGCAGTTTACTTAATTAAGGGTAAGGTGTGTGGAAAGGCTTCACATTCGGTTGTGTGGTTCCTAAGCAGACTCCCCAGCATGTGTGCTCCACAAACATCTTCTTGCGACTGGTTGCCTACACTGCACTGGCAGTAGGCCATCGTAATCTCATTGTTAATTAAGTAATAAATACAACTTTTACCTTTATTCTCTATATGAAGCTGGACCGTCGGTGACTCAACTCAGTCAGTAGCAACTCATCGCATTGTCTAAACTGAACAGTAATTGGTGTAGAAATTACGGCAGAGTATACAATTGAAGTCATTCGTTTCACGCTAGTCAGTATCTTACATGATTGTGTTTGACGTCTCTTCGTTTCGTCGCATTGCATTTAAGTCAAGGAATTAATTTAATCCGAGCTTTTTACGCTCTAGATTTGGAATTAGCGACAGTCGGACGGACAACTGGTTCAGCAAAAGTCGTAATGGACGGCAATCTTTTCGCAGCGTCGCCCTAAGTGACTCGAGCCTCATCGCTGGTAAAGATACGGACTGCGACTCTAATGGTCCCGGCGACTTTTGCTGTACTGCTTAAGAATGGGGCAGGAGGAGGAAATAATACTTCTTGCTGTAAGATATCTTGCGAGTAATTGGTTCACGTAATGATCTCGCTTAAGCAATACTCCTAAATAAAATGATAGGATAAAATACTGTGGGATAAGTAATCAGTCGATTGACCTTGCTTTCTGTCATTTTCTTTTAAGTATCGCTTAATGAAAAATTCTTGGCCGCCACGTGGGCATAAGTAGAGTAGAGTATGCAGTAATTTACTATCATTCCTTAAGTTTCCTGTTGATATAACCCTGCGGCATATACTGCCGTTTACTGTAACAGTGCACAGCTGCTATTGCAGTCGGGGTTGACAGTTGAACTTCTTCAGCAATTTCATTTTTCACATACATAAATGAATGTCAATCTCAGAGTAGTGTAATTTACGAACAGATGTAAAATTTTAGCGAGAAATGCGTGCATATTTAGTAATTTTGACTTATTAATTGTCGGTTATCAAGAGCGGTGCTCTGAATTCTGTCTGTAACGGATCTTAGGTTCCCTATTCTTTACAAGTAGTGTAGTGAGGCACGTATACTGAAGTGGTGCGTATTGAGGCATGTATACTGAAGTGGTGCGTATTGAGGCATGCATACTGAAGTGGTGCGTAGTGATTCTAGATGAGTGCGAAGTTCTATATTGAAACTAGTCTTCCTGGCCGTCAAAATTATGAAGAAAATTGCGAAAGTACTCTTTCATTGGCCGCAATTTACTTACTTTTGTTTATGTAGAATGCACTCATGGAGGTATCATAGAAGACGTGAGCCCCTGTTTATATTAACATTTTGCCCTAAAAATGTTCAGGTATGCACGAGCTTTAGTTGAAAAAGGTTTAATAGCAGCTGATAGAAACGCCTACGGAGCTCTGAAGCTAAAATTTCCAGCAAGGTTGACGCGCTGATGGGCTGCATAAATGGCTGAGAGCTTGTGATTGGTGTGAAGGAATTGCTGGAGGACGATATTGGTGAGGAAGGAGCAGCTATGAAAGAACAGATATATTTCCTGGCCAGTACGGCGCAATGTAGTGGTGTTCCCTCCTATATTAAATCTCCTTGTGTTGAAGGCCGTTATTGTGGAAGTTGATATAAACTGTGTATAGAGCTCTGGACCCTCACAAGATCGCGCCCAGGAGCACGCGCCTCTTAGATATATTACATCAGAGATTTGCACTGCAATTGCCAACTCGAAAGAACATGAGAGATTAGCATTCTTGGACTAAGTGCTGAGAACCGCAAGTTTTCCTTCAGTAACTCGCAGAAAATAATTCTTTGTTGGCACTAAGCCATGCATCACTTTTAACATAAATTTAAGCTCTATAATAGACATGCCATGATATCATTTAAGCCAAAGTTTTTTGCTTAAGCGAAGAGCTATTTCGTCAAAGGAAACATCGAATTGGAAAAAATAACTGCTGCAATGATATCCTCGAGTTGTTCTTTGAGCGACACCTGAACTCCAAAAAATATTTTTCCTTTCGCTCCTTTGATCAGGTACTCCAGTTGAGAGTACACTCAGAGCCGCTCAAGTTTGGGCGTGAGCAAATGTACAAAATTAGGATGCGTGAGTGCTAAGAGGCTGTAAATTTCTTCATTGCTTGCATTTCACCTTTGGCACAGCAAGTCCATTCATAGAAGAACTTGCCATAGTTTTGCCATCATTTACAACCTAATCTATTTTTCGCCTATTTGTTTTCAAGAGAGCGTGACAGGATGATAACAGTCTCCAGCCGCCCCTTATACTCGTTGATCTGCTTTCTCCAGGGGTGATAGAAAATGTACGTATAAACAGAAGAATAAACAAGCTAATAAACAGCTAAATACTTATTGGTCTGTATTACATTGCTGGATAAAACACTCTTGAAAGCGCTGTCTCTCAATAGGCAGAGGGTGATGTATTTGTATTATCAGAAGCTCAAGGTCTGTTGAAGAACAAACTTTATGTTACGTTCCTTGCAGCAAAATACATTGCTACACAATAAAAACCATTTGATAAAATATTNTAAAACACTCTTGAAAGCGCTCTCTCTCAATAGGCAGAGGGTGATGTATTTGTATTATCAGAAGCTCAAGGTCTGTTGAAGAACAAACTTTATGTTACGTTCCTTGCAGCAAAATACATTGCTACACAATAAAAACCATTTAATAAAATATTAAAGTTTTAACATTACGGTAGAATGCTGTTGCTTGACCAAAAATAACTTCTGGGCATTGAGAAAATTTTCAAACTGCAGTCAGCGATGGAGAACAAATTCCTCAAAGCTATTGTCTGCTTCTATCCGGTGTCGCTGTGGCAATATTTACAGCGACCATAAATTGAAAGCGCAGCTTTGTGCCCGCTGAAAAAATTGTTTTTCTTGCCGCACATTCAAACCACGTCGCAAAATTTACTACTCAGTCGGCGAGCGTTCACGGGTGTGTGTATGTGTGTGTAGATCTGCAATATGCGCGGCAGAAACTGCAGCTCACTCTGCTCTTCTGGTGCTGTGTTCTCTGCAGCGCTCATGGAAGGAATTATCTGCTTCTGCAATATGTTGTGTTTTTGCTCCTGCACGACAGTTACTTGTTTGTGTGTTCAGTTAGGGAATAATTTACATATTGATTCATGCACAAAATTTGGTTTGTTCATACAGTAGTTATTTGCTCATACTTGGCAATTGTCTGTTCATGAACGCGAAAAGGTTCATGTACAATCATTTATCTACAACAAAGATTTTTTTTTCAGAAATCGTTAGAATTATTTGACAAAGAATAATTATTTATCCGCTCACGAGACTATCATTTTGCTAATAATTTTCAAGAAACTTGGACATTTGTTTGTTCATACATGCACAAGAATTGTTAGCAAACGCAACTGCTGTTAAAACATCGAGGGGAAAGAAAGATTCAATTTCACGCAAAGAATTCCCCTGATACCAATTCGGTTTAGCTCACGAAAGTACCCGAGTGTGTGGGCCGCTGCTGTTGGGCCCTTACCTTGAGGCTCGAGTCTGTAGCGGTACCTATATAACTAACGAGTACCTGTAGCATACACGGCAGATAGAGCGCTGTGCTAAAGTCATTACATATACGTTCACTTGTACCCAGAGGTATTACTAATATCTCCACCATGGTAATTGGTATTTGTATGTCTGTTGCTGCACTCTGAATGCTAACCAGCTGGCTCGTGTTGCAAAGGTATCTTCACAAGAGTTTCTGCTGTATTTCCTTGCAGCTGCAGTTTATTGCAGTTTCTTCAGCTTTCTCAAAGCCCGAGTCATGCTGATTAGTGGCTCAAAATTTCCCTCTGTAAAACTGTACACTAAAGACGACTTTCTGCCCTATCATCCCCGTGCCTCCAAAATATGCCTTTGCGTGTCTGCAAAAATAATTTACAAAAATAGATCAGTGAGATCTTATTACAGACAAGCGAATGAATGGAAGTCTTGGGAGAGACCACAGCTCAGCTCCACCATCAGCTCTCATATGAGGCCTTAGGCCTATGAAAGACGACCTGGAGGCCTCCAGGGCCAGCTTCTATACGGGCCAATTTAGGGGCGATGCCGAGTACATGGGTTAATCTCAGTCAAAGGACTTCAAAGTTCATTTTAAATTGGATGAATCACAGGGCGCACTTCACAGTAAATTCATATGCACAATTACTTGTGCAATCTTATTCCCAGAACACGAGGGTCATATTGATCAGGTTATTCCCAGCTCGTATTCTCGATGAAGCTTGAGAAGCAGGAGATCAAAATGGGTTTATCGAATTTTTCATAATTGGTATTACTTTCATCAATTGCAGATGAACATAGAAAAACGGGCTTTAATTCTTCTACGGCACGATAAATCAGCGGATTTAGAGTAAAGGAAATTATTTTGAAATTGAACATTATTTGAAACGTATGCATTAATGCAATGTTAAGTCTTGTATTCTCTTTATTTTAAAAAGAAGTCTTCGTTACCGAAGCATTTTCAGTAAGGAAGAAGACTCGTCATGGCAGTATTGGTTGCTCTATGTAACCACATTAGAAAATAATAGTACAGATAACGACCATGATTGCCTTGTTGTTCAGGAGTGACGTCTTCTTTGCACGATAGAGCTTGCAAAGCAATTGCAGGGCCAATCTCGCAAGTGTCAGAAAGAGTTTAATTATTTTCTTCGGGCAAGTTTCTGGCGTGACCGCGCTTGACAAATGACAAATGTGGCCTCCAAATAATACGAGCCATTATAATCACTACAGTTAATCATGACAGCCCGTTAACCATCATCATTCCCGACATAGCTCTGCGAGCACCAAACTACAGCGTATACAACGTTTATAATTTAGCTTGTTCCGTTTGTTCATTCGCTGGAAAATCAAAGGCATTGACAAGATTCAGTCGCAGGTTGCGAAGGAACCAATTGGTGGGAGCACAACTGGACGACAGCAATGGAAGAGAAGCCTGCGGGCGACTTCTTTGATATCTCTTGATTACTCAGGAGACCGGACCGACTTTGGCTTCATTAATTTAACAATACATATATTGCTGGTGGAAATAACGCTATGTGGAGAACAAACACATGTTTTTGTAAATGGAAACATGAATGAACTGTTCTCACACACTATACACAGACATTTACGGATGGTTTGAATGTTTTATAAACATAATGATTTCTTTATTAACGTCATTAATTGACAATGGATACGCGAGAACTTTCACTAACAGTGCATCAATATATTTCATCAGTTCCGTCAAAAACTACAATTGGAAAGTGCAAAGGGGTTTCTTGAGCGGGAGCCATAGGTACTACATTTTCATGGGTACAACGCGAGGTCAGGCTGGGCTGCTTGCATATCGTTTATGCCATGGCATCTATGCTACAGAGTGTGAATATATTAAAAGTCAAAACGACGAGTGAGCTGCTCATCCTCGCTTCAAGCTGCTCGTGCGAATGCATGTGTGGCCTCAGCATAACGTAACTTGTTGGTATTCACTACATCAAATCTACGCAAGCGTCAAAGCGCAAACCGATTACAACCCAGAGAAACAGCTTTTGCGGTTGTTAAGTGAAAATGTTGTGTCTGAGTGCGTCGATTTTATTCAAACACGTAGCTTCCTACATGTAAATACAATAAGCATAATTATGATTTACAAAGTATTTACTATAAAATACTCTTTATCACCTCCGTCTTCCATATAGCCTTACTTTCACAGATTAAAAGTGAAAATGCAATAACCTTTATAAGCAGAAAAGGAGAAAACTAATCACGTCATCATGTATTATTATTTCTAAAAAACGCATAGCTTAGCACGTCAGCACTGTTAAGTCAAAAACGTATGGTCCCAGGCTTGTCAGGGGGAGCAGCAGCACACCGGCAGTGACAAATACAGAGCAGATAATAGTTTTCATGATTTTTATTACCTAATTAGCTAGTAAAACCCGTTAAAAGTAATAAGCTGACGACAGCACTAATACTTAATATGAATCAACCACCGGTAATGCCCAATACAAAGGGGCCTGCACACATTGAAATTATGGGTACAGTTATAGCCCTCAAAACTGCAGGCGACAAACCCAGCAGTTGCTAGGACGCAATGACCGAAAATGCACTGCCGCAGAGTGTCTTCCATTCAAATCAACAGGTGGGTCGGCTACAGTCGTGGGAGCAGGTGCAGGGCCATAAATTAGCGTAGCCCGGTAGGCTGCCTTGCAGACGTAGGCGACAGTTACAGCCTACGCACCCCTCGGGCCTGTCGAAGTCAACGCTGAACACCCGAGTCAGTAGTGCAAGGGTGTGCGGGTACAGCAGGTAGACTGAATAGATTGATTGGTCGATTGGTTCCACCCGCCTGCGAACAAGCAACGATAATGTAGCAAATATGACAAAACTCTACGGCCGAAAACATGGACCGTGCAATATAGTACCCCGGCGTACCGACGGTGCGAAGAACACACGCGACAAAAAAAATTAATAAAATAAAATAAGTGGAGCTCGTATGAATTGCCTAACACCGACCCAATGCTTTACATCCTCACAAACCTCCATGAATAATGAGTGAGAGCTCACTTAGAATATTGCACGGAAATACATGACGGGCCTATGTAGTAGAATGTGTGTATAATATTCATACAAACATAACCGAATCACTGTTATTAAAACTCATCCAAAATTTACAAGCAAATATTAGCAACTTAAAATTCAAGCAGCGATGGATTAATATATTCCCAATGAGCTTTGTACAAATTTTACAGAGCACTTGGATTAGTGCAGATGAAAAAAAATTATATTTATCCACTCTATGCATTCAACTGTAATGAAAAAAGGTTACCTAACGTAAAACAATGAAACGGAACTAAATGTAATTTCAAAATGAGACATAGAATTAGCGCAAACTATACAGAGTAGAACCCGTACGAACAGCTACTCTCAGCGGGATCACCGTGCAAGGGCAACGCTAGGCAAGTAAATGAAGGGAAACCCCATGCAACGACCGTTATTGCGTTTTATTAGACACTGCACAAGAGCGCTCTAAAAGGAAAAGAGACAGAAAGCAGGCATAGGGAACTGAGAGAAAATGTGGTCGGAACTCAGCACCAGCAGGTGTGCAGCAAGTAGGACTAGTTCCATGGCAAGAATATAAGAAATTTTCGTTTTTACAACAAAGGCGACACTACGGAGGAAGGAACAACAGGCACGCGGTAAGTCGATAGGAACCGGAAACCCATGCACAGGGGCGCGCCTCTAGGGTCAACACGCACAGGAGCACGGGAACGGCAAGTCGAAAAAGAACGAGAAGAACAGAGCACCACAGTAGAAGCACGAAAGCAGGAATAAGAGAAGGGAGCACGACAAAGAGAGGTTCCGAAGGCCTAGCTAGGTAACTCACCGCGACCGTTCGGGGCGCCACTTCAACACAGTTTGGGCGAACTAAGCTAACCTCACCGAGCCAAGAAGGTACCCGTAAAGGAGGAGGAAAATAGCGCGCACGCAACGACCAGTGGGTAAGCCTACTCAAGACCATTGCACACCACCAAAAATTCCAATATGCTTCACGTTACGCCACTATGGGCAAACACTTATCCACATCAGTGCCCCGTCCTCCTACAGAAATTGGAACAAACAAAACGAGAAATAAACATTCACTAAACCGTATACCTTGATACTTTTCTACATGTAAACAGTACCAGTACAGCGAACCAATGTTGAAGTCACTGTGTGAATTAAAAATAGGAGAAAGGAAAAAGCACAAAGTGTTCTGGCGAAAGTATGAATATGGACCTAAAAAATACATTGTGTAGCCGGGGCCAGCAGATGATAGAAGAAGATGAAACGAAAACTGTTATTAGAAGTAAAGGAATAGAACAGTAAAAGCTAAGAGAAAAGACAGCAGCAGACAATAGAGGAAACAATCAACAGCGGAAACAAGAACAGTCAACAGAAGAGACTGGAACAGTCACCAGAGAAACAAAGTCACAGAGAAAACAGGAACAGTCAACGGAGAAACAGGAATAGTCAACAGAAGAAGCAAGAGTAGTCAACAGACGAAACAGAGACAGCAAAAGTGAGGAAAGGGAACGATAGACGATAGTGATGAAAGGAAGAACAATAATTGCGGAGAGAGAGAACAGTTGCACATTACGGATTAGATTATTGAATAGTCTAAACCTCCGTCTCCGCAACTAAGGCGGTCCAACAACATCGGAAAAATATGGGACTTAGAAAATGGCGACAGAAACTTGGGACCCGCGCACGCAGGTATTCCGCACGGGATCAACGCGCACAGGAACAGCAGGTCGGAAAGAAGAGGAAGAACAGGGAACAGTACTGTTACACTGCACAACCAGAAGTAGATGTTCGTTGAAGGAACACTCGTGACAACCGTAGGGGCCAAAACAATAACTCGAAGGAACAATAGCAGTAAATGGAGGGAGCAGAAGTAATAAGGCGAAACATAAAAGTAAATAAAACTCCGCCATATTAGATGGGGTACAAAAATGCCGACACTTACCCTGCCCTACAAACGATAAAACTAGAGACGTTGGAGGTTACAGCATAGCGCCGCAGTCAACCGTTTCCTCAGATCGAGAATTAACAGGAAAGAAATCTTCAGGTTCAATAAGCACACTGACGATGAAAAATAAATATCTGGCGAGAAAAAAATGAACATTATGACCACAGGACGGCAAAGAAACAATTGATATTGTATGCAATTTTTCAGCATATCACCAGCCCCAGCCCACATGACGACACCGTCGCAAATGGAGCGATGCCAGACGGCAGTGGAGAGGTGCATTACGGAAACTTGTGAAACAAAACCGCATAGCAGAAATCTGCGGCTACAACAATGAGATGCTCTTAGTCGTTTTTCTTCCGCTTAAATACATGTTTTGGGGTTTTCATTTGGTGTCTACTAACTTATGCATTTAATTATGCACCTACTATTCATCGGGTACGCCGAAAAATTGAACGCTTCGAGTGTTAATGAGAAATATTGATTGTTTAGTGACTCTTAGCGTACAGTACCTTGCCGCTTATCAACCGAGAGTCTCGTAATGTGGCTTCATGTAAACTTTTGCTGTTGTAGTGTACAGCAAAATGACTCCCCAGCGAGATAAACGAGTGTGGGTGACTGAATTTCTTCTTGCGGGAAACAAAGTGAGTAAAGTCGTAAGCCTGGCCGAGGTGTTGCGTGCAATCGTCTAGCGCGCCGTCTTTATGCGGTCAAGAAGCGCGTGGGCGACGGCGACAGCGTGAACGGACGTGCTGGCAGTGATCGAGGGTTGGGCATCGAAACGGCTTGCGAGATGCCACTCGCAACAATCCCTTGACGTCTGTGCGCCAACACGCCAGTAGGTTTGGGGTTGGAGCGGCCACAGTGCGCCGAGCAGTCGCTAAGTTGAGAAGCAAGTCCTTTGTCAGGGTTGAGAGGCCGCTGCTCACGTCAGACTATTATTGACTAGAGATTTGCCAACTTTGGTCAAGAAGTTTATGAGGTATCTAGGGCAAAAGCTAGACGTAGGGTTTGTTTTGCTTTTTCGGCCCATTCAGTATTCTGTCAGTCTCTCGTCCTACAGTTATTCCGTTGACAGAGTCCTGGTGCCAGACCTTCAGTGCTGATGACGTAACTTTGCCTTGACTCTATTCATTTCTTCTTACACTGGTCCCCTGCGTACTACGTTCATTGCCGCCCACAACTCTCCATATAGTCCCACAAGTCCCATGCCATTATTAGGTGGCACACTTATCTAACTACTATTGTACACCGCTCTAGTGCTTACATGCTTCTTGACGACCTATCCGTATACTTTGTAATAACTTTGTGATAAAACAGGAGGCCCTGATTCGTTACAAACTTTGGAAAAATATTACTAAATAGAACTCGGCAATTGAGACACAAATCTGCTCATTCGTAGCTTTCGTTCACCTATGCGTCGTACGTGTCCATTCTGCCTCGGACAGAGGGTTATGTTCTGCATTCAGCTACCATCCTCGTCTCGAGCCTAGTACGTGCTTTTTAAACCTTTGGGCTGAGAAGTCACTTCAGAGCAAAATTTAACTGCAGGCGAAAGTTATCTTGTGTGTTGCATTACAGAATCCATCTTACTTTCCTTTACTAGGCTCTCAGGTGCAGTTTGAACTGAACTGTCTACGCGCGTCTCAACAACCCATCAGCTGACGACATGAAGCTTAGCTGCGCTGCACTTACCTTCTCTGCTCCAAATTGGTATTTCAGATGGTCCTTGGCGCATTCGGTCGATGCGCTGCTAAGAAACTCAGCAGCAGCTAATGCCAGTTACAGTGTACTAATTATCTCTGCTCGTAGGACCTTCGGTGTCTTAAGCTGTTGAGTTGCTGATCTGCTGGGTATCGTGGCTCTACAGATAGCAAGAGAAACTAGCTGTGAGTTGCATGGCCCCGCTAGCCTGAACATCTTAGGTGTTCCTCAAGCTGTTGGGCAGGAGCTCTCCGAGTGGCAGGAACAAGAGGGCCGAGAGGTACGGAGGAGCGCGGGGTCGGTCCGTCGTTGCCAGTTTCCGCTCCTCAATGGTCTCATCCCCTTTACGTGTGGACGCTCGACGCTGCCTCCAGCAGGTCACTGCCTCTTGCCTCGCTCCGGCCGTGTCTGAGCATTGCAACGCACTTAAACAGTACTGTCATGGTACAAACTCTACTTTTATGGCTTTAGTACCATATTGGTATTGCTTGTTATGGTTCGTTCTGTAATGACCTTGTCAATCTATCGTTTTATTTTACAATTAAAGCATTGTAATAAGCTTAAGCAAGTACTGCAAGTTATATGGAAATAGTACATGTGCATGGCCAATAGCAATATAACCGTCTTCTTACCCTAAAATTAGCTATATTATTAGTGTATCAATGCCTCTGCTGTAAGCCTGTAAGAATTGCACAAGACCTTAGCAGCACAGAAGACACAGAAAGAGCTCGTGGAATGTACAATAACAACTGGCGCCGGTTGCTGTATTGTTTAATATCGCAGTTATTAATTATTTGCTGACTGGCTCCTGTTTTCATTTTTTAAGCGCTGCAGCAGCGCCAGGTACTGCAGTGAGACAAAGAAGTAATATACTTTGGCAGGCAATAATACAATGAGTACATTGCAGAAGTTCCTACTTGAGACACTTCGGTCTTTCTTTTTACAACATTTTTTTAGACTCTGAAATGCATACACATCGATAGGAAACAATCAGCAACATCTTGGATGCAGTCAATCCGCGTAATTTTCCGAGAGATTTACTTGCTTCATGATGGATGTTAAGCCAGTGCAACACCTCATGATGGATGTTGAGCCAGCGTATCACCTCATGTTGGATGTTAAGCCAGCGCAACACCTCATGATGGATGTTAAGCCAGCGCAACACCTCATGATGGATGTTGAGCCAGCGCAACACCTCATGATGGATGTCAAGCTAGCGCATCACCTCATGATGGATGTTAAGCCAGCGCAACACCTCATGATGGATGTCAAGCCAGCGCATCACCTCATGATGGATGTTAAGCCAGCGCAACACCTCATGATGGATGTCAAGCCAGCGCAACACCTCATGATGGATGTCAAGCCAGCGCAACACCTCATGATGGATGTCAAGCCAGCGCAACACCTCATGATGGATGTCAAGCCAGCGCAACACCTTATGATGGATGTCAAGCCAGCGCAACACCTCATGATGGATGTTAAGCCAGCGGAACACCTCATGATGGATGTTAAGCCAGCGGAACACCTCATGATGGATGTCAAGCCAGCGAGCCCCTCCACCACCGTTGTCCTGCCCCAGCTTCCAATAACAATCCACTGGCGCGTTTCCATTACCTCAGTACAGTCGACTCAGCCAATTATTGGCTGTGTGGCAGGGAAGTCCTCCGGGTAATTGTCATGAAACTTCCGACCAAACTACGCCTTAGAAAATTACTAGAGTTATCGAGCAGCACTTGCCGCTACATTATTTCTGCCTTGCGAAGGAGAATTAGCTTCGTATATCCGGCGATGTTTACAAGTTGGTGAGGCTGAGTGCAGCAATTTGCAACTGTACTATCCAATTGAGCAGAAATATAACTGTATTAAAGCAATTCTTGTTGGCTGCAAAAGTTGCGTTTTTATCGTTCATTAGAGAAAAAGAATTATTTTCAGCTAGAGCCTTGTAACTGAATGATTTTTCTCACAAATCTAACTTGCAGAGATATTTTCTAAGTTAATTATTACTGAAAGTGTAATTAAGGAAGAAATATTATCACATATTCTTTGCTACCACGTTAATGGCCGGGGCACTACTAAGAAACAGAGGAGTGAACCTGACGTAAAGAGAAGGAAGAAACTCAAGTTTATTTATTGAGATAAGCAAGCTCACATCTAATGCGAGGAAATTATTAAGAGCAATATTGCTGAGCAAAAAAAAAAAAATTCTTGCTAGTTGCGGTAGTGGGAAAAGTTGATTTTTTATGAAGCATGTTTATTTAACCTTCGAAAAAGTTAAACTTCAGTTAACACCTGTAAACTCTATTCGGTAGAGCCCTGTAAACTGAGTTACTTTCGTTATTGCAGCAAGGACATTCTGTGTATTATTATCCCTCTCTGTAAGAGGAGGCAGAGCTGATTTTCAGAGCAGATTTTTAGAGTACAGAAAATTGGGGTATGATGAGAATAAGCGTACGTAGGCAAGATACGTTTTGGTGCAAATCTCATTTACGTATTGGGGGTAAACAAAGTCCGGAATTAGGCGACCGTGGGCCCGGATCGTAGCCACGTTGTAGAACAGCAACCGGACGCAATTTTTTCGGATGACCCAAAAACGAGTCAGAGGAAATGAGTTTATCTGTCAGTTTTTGTCAAGAACGCCGCCGCTGCTGCTATTCTGGCGACGCAGCAGTGGCGCTAAGAGTTTTCCATTTGTGCCGAAGATATGCAGCGCTTTGAAACATTTCAAATTTTCTAAATCAGCTCAGAGGCAGATTTCATTACACTCTTCATTGCTAACAACCAATGGCAGCTTGTGTTCAGGTGCTACGGAACTACAGCTTCATTATTTCCACTACATATTATATTATCGATGTTATTCAATACAGCAAGTCTTTTCCTTTTATTATGAGAATTATAAGCATTATTTGGTTAACAAATCTAATGCCGTGTTCCAGGCCTCCGGTGCCCAAACTCTTTCAGTCCGTGGCTCCTTTAAAAAGCACCGAACCTACCATGATTTTAACCTAATAACAGCCTTATGTAAATATACTGATTTTCTGTGGTAAAGATATAATTTTAAAAATTGAGCACGACAAAAACTAAGTATAAACTTACTAAGAAAAATTCTTAAAAAGCATTAAAATTTTCATCAAAATTTGGCCCCTTCATGACCACCAGAAAAATCAGTTTGAGAACCCCCGCACTAACTCATCCGGAGTAATGAAATGCTGACAGGACACCTTACAGCACCCTAACTAATGACCACCACGAGTCGGCACTGTTGTAAAAATAATAGTACAATCTCTAAATTGTAAAGAAGTAATTGTAATAGTATAAAACAGTGCATAATAATATAAAAACTGATGCATATGTCCATTCAATAATGTTATAATAACAGCGTAAAATAGTACTGTAACTTCATAGTCAACAAAATGCACAAAGTAATGACAATAATAATAAAGGTAATAAAAACGATTTGTCTCTACTTTCAGTGCAAAAATTATGTTTATGACAACACAATTTTAATGTTATTGTTTTGAATAATTTATAACTGCATCAACAGAACGGTAATTATAGCTTAAGAATAAGTGTGGCCAAGATTCTACCTCGACCCTTCAGTTCCAAAATATCTACACGGCCCAACAATTCACCGACACCGAACAGTTAAGAGACAACGGTTGTTGCAATATGCATGAGCTGCGCACCGCACAGCTGCCGATATTACACCAAGTGTGCGGAAAATAAGTCTTTGATGTCATTTTGTCAGCCAGAAATGTAAGTTCCATGCACTTTATTGACGCCTTCGTAAGGAAAGTTGGAATTGAGTTTGGATTCAATCAGAGTTTCGAATGATGCTGAACGCAAGAGGTGAGCTTATTGAAGTAAGCCTGACAGTACACACCACGTATGGTGAGCAGTTTGTGACGCTCAACACTGCTTTGTGTTTCATATTTTTGTTAGATGATTCAGTACTGTGTTCATTCTAGATTTTATGTTCTCACTAATTTTTTCGTTTCCATTGTTTAAAAGCGTCAAGTTTTTAATTGTAAAACTTATCGACCGGTTTCGCCAACGTTTGGCATCCTCAACATTAAACTGACAATTCATTAAGTTCAAATTTAAATGTTAAGAAAATATCTCCGATACAGTCAAGAGCATTACCAAGTAAGTACGACTGCCGCAGTGAGTGGCGTAAGACTGTGTTCACGCATATCACGTAAAGGAGGGGGCTTATTTATACCTTCCTCCGGGTGTTAGATTGTAGCATTACATTGGAGTTACGAAGTTACGACATGCGGTTGGAGCTTGTTGTGTTATTGTACGGTGTCATTAAAATGTTGTAGAACACTGTTTAATTGGCTTACTCGTTTGCTGCCCCTTGGCTGACGTTTCCGAATGAATCTGTAGATGGTGGTGATCGATGATTTTTGTAAAAGACAGTAGTGTTTTGGGCTAAGAGCTGCACAGTCTACTGTCCGTTATGGCAAACTAGAGCGCCCAGCCGTCAAAAATGACGGCAAAAATTTTGTGATTGAGCTTTTTATTGTT
>LQNS02278091.1:68687903-68709908 GCA_001587735.2 Parhyale hawaiensis | reverse complement strand
AATTTACTGATTTTACTACGGATGTTAAGATCGAGATCATTGATGTAAATTGAGAACAAAAGTGGGCCAAGAACGCTACCTTGGGGAACCCCTGATGTAACTTGCGTCCATGCACTCGTCTCTCCTTCAAGTTTGACTCGCTGCTGCCTACCCGTAAGCCATGCCCTGATCCACTATAGAACGTGAAGATTAATGTAGAAAACAGTTATGCTTGAATATGACTATACCCGAGCAACAATGGAGCTGGGGGCCACGTGGGGACCAGGTGGGAAGCCCAATTGGCGCCCATGTTGGGGCCCAAATGGGGTCAGGTACGTTTTTGAATTTTTTTTTGAATAGATCCCATATGGGAAACACAGCATATGCCCGCTCACTTCCCAGATGGGCCCAATTAGTGTAACCCATATGGGTCCCCAGAGGATAGACGAACTATTTCCCTAACAGTTACCCATTTATAGCCCAGTGATCCCCATGTGGGCAAGCCCATATGGGCCCAAGGTAATTTTATTGAGTGGATCCCACATGAGAAACCCAGCACCTGCCCACACACATCCCAAATGGCCCCAGTTGAAAGAGCCCATGCAGGCTCCTGAAGGTACAAAACATCAGTTTCCCATCATTTACCCATTTACAGCGCAGTGGACCCCCGTTGGATGCCCATAAGAAGCTCACTACCTTTTCAAAAAGTTTTCGGATGGTAACTCGTGGGAGAACCAGACGTTGCACAAGCATATCCCAGAATTTAGCCCCGAGTTGCCCTATGCTTAGCCTGGGATCGAACCTATAACCTACAGATACCACTTATTTTAAGCGGACGCCTTAGCCCACTCAGCCACGAAGACCTATTTACATGACAGGTCAGATTACTGCTAAAGCTAAAACTCGGTAATTATTTTTGCAGCATATGTTGTAAACTACATTATAACTTGAAGAAAACGTTTATTTTGATGTTTTGATGACAAATTGTATTCAAATATAAGATCCAGTACATTAGCCAATGTGGATATAGCTGAGCAGCTCATTTGTTACCCACGTGAGAAACATCATACGTTACCCGTATTGGAATAACCCATATGAACCCACGTGGGTCTGATGGGGGAAGACCTACTAGTTGCCAATGTGGGACGTAGCTAGGTGACCCGTATGCTACCCAATTGAAACCCACCACCCGTTGTCCACATAAAGAAACCCCACGTGAGCCCATGTGGGTGCAATGTGAGAAGACCCACCAAATTGATAATGTGGGATAAAGCTGAGAAGTTCATTCGTTACCCATGTGTTAATTATCATATTTCATCCATAATGGGAAAACCCACTGAAACCCACATGGGCCTGATATGGGAATACACTCTATAATGCTAATGTAGGATTTAACTTGGAAGCCCATCCGTTACCCATGTGGGAAACGCCATATGTTGCGAATATTGGGAAATCCCGCATGGGTTTGATGAAGGAAGACCCACTTTATTGCTAGTGTGAGATTTTTGCTGGGTAGCCCAAATATTACCCAAATGAAAATCACCATACGTTGTCCACAGTGGGCAAACATGTATAATCCCAAGTGAGTTTCATGTGAGAAGTTCTAATGTAGTGCCCTTTGGGGATATAGCTGGGAAACCTATCCGTTACCTATGTAGGAAAACCATACTTTGCTCATATTGAGAAATCCCTCATAGGAATGACGTGGGAAGACCCATTATATTGCTAGTGTGGGGTATAGCTGGAAAGTCAATTTGTTGTCCATTTGGAAATCACCAAGTGTTGCCCTCAATGGGAAAACCCACAGGGGCCACATGGGGCTGGTGTGGGATGACCCACATTACTAGCGAAGTTTGATATAGCTGGAGAGCCCACTACTCTTGACCCATATGGAAGACACCACATTTCGCCACGGTTGGCAAGCCCAAATGTACCCCAGAGGGTCATAACATGGGGCAGCCCAATTGTGGGCACCTCAGCAGGAGCCCACATTATGCCCATGATACCCAGAGTTGCCCATCTTCCCACCAGACACCCATTTGGGGCTCACGAGTCATTATTGCTGGGGTAGTTACGCCACAATGTCTCAAGTGGTAGAAGTAGTTAACGAATCACCCTAGAAATGGTTAATAATATCCTATGACATGACTAGTTTTCATCAAAATTGCTTAGCTCTCCTGAGTGGTGATCGTTCTCTCAGTTACACTACGTTGGAATACGTAAGATATTAAAAAACTATTTATTATTCAATAATATTTTCTGAGCTCTCCTGTACGTCAAAGTTTCTTTAGGCGGAAATTATGCTAGAATGCGTCTATCAATTATGAATACAACGTATAGCGCTCAAGTTGCAGTTCTTTAAGATCAGCTTTCTCATAAAGCTGTAGTGTGGCCAATCTTTGCTTCGTTCGTCGCATGTGCACAAACAAAGAAGAAGAAATAAACTTTGCGAGCAACTTTAGCTTTTGCTCGATTTACTCGCACGGCAGCGGGAAGGTCCCTGTGTGTAGTCCTGTCTGCATTTGCTTGTTTTCCTTAATAAAATTAGCCTTGTGTTGTACGCGCTGTTACTTGCTGCACATTATGTGAGACACTGAGGTGCGCCAGAGGCAATATAGTCCTATATTGACTCAAGATTATTACCAATGATTATAACAATAAAAAAATTACTGAAGAGAGGGCATTTATTGGTGGTGCGATGATGAGTGATTGGTGATAGGAATGAAGAAAGTGTACAAGAAATAAATAAGAAAGAAAGAAGAAACTACATAAAGTTTTCAGGTGTTCATAAACTGACGCCACTACAGAGTGTATACGCATGATACTTTGCCTACCGCCGACGATGTGTACAGAATATGTGACACGATGCCATTATACACGCTTTACTCTAATGAAAGCAATTACCTTAAGCGACAATTACCATGAGTTGGGAAATTAATGCGCCCACAGTACACAGCATGAAAAGTGCACTCTGATGGACGTGAGGTAGTCCAGAACATTGACTGATGATCACAGAAGATTTGCTCCTTTTGCTTTGAGATTTAGAAAAATTATCGCAAAAAACTTTGTACTCGCAGAAGTTGTTGACATTAGATTTCAAATAAGTTCTTTTCTTATAAGTTGAATTTTAGTGTGATCAGTACCAGAACTTAGGTCAATAATAGTTATGCGAGAAGAGCAATGTCAGCAACACGCATTAAGCCATCATGTGCACTGTTATCAAAAACAAACAATACGTTGCTTATTCACCAGCAATTCGATTATAAATTCTGAGAGCGCATAACTTCGCTAAGCGACGCAGTGTTGAGGAAAAAAAAAATAGTCCCTAAACCAGGCTGTCCAATTAATTTATCACCAAAAGGTGATCATTTATGTCTCTTAGCATTCTTTACAGCTCCTGTAATTTTCTTTAAGATCCGCACAATCCGTTGAGTTATGCTCTGACTAACATTACGACAAACGCATAGTCAAACACACAAACTGACCTACCGATCATCATTAAAATTTACACTAATGTACCTGGTAACATTTATAACAGTTCCTACAAGTTTCATAAACATCCGTTCTTAACTTTTAGAGTTATATTCTGATTAGCGTCTTGACAAACAAACCTATATTCAAACACACAAACGAACGAACCGATCATCACTAAATTGTTTTGTTACTCACAAATAGAAAGGCAATCTGAAATGAACAGACAAACGGGATAACAGATCATCACAAAAATTTCTCCTAGTAACATTCCTAACAATTCGTGCAAATTCCATGAAGATCCATCCATAACTTTTTGAGTCATCAAGAAAAAGAGGCAGACGAACAAACAATCAAAACATAAACAAACAAATTATTGAACTGATCTTCACCAAAAGTTAATGATCTGTTTCTCATAACTGACCTAACAATCCCTGTAAATTTTGTAAAGATCCGTCAATAACATTTTGAAGCATTATGGTGAGGACAAAATGACAAAGATTCGAACTCCGATAAATACACAACATCCTTGGCGAGGTATAAAGAATAGGAGAGCAATAGCTGCATAAGAATATGCATGAGAACAGCAATAGCTACAGCATCTGCTACAGCTTGCAACTGCCAAAGTTTGTCACTAGGTAAAGTCAACTTTGACTGCACCCTCCACTGGGAAATCCACTCGCACTGGTTCGTGCGGCAGACATAGAGCAACAATGCAACAACAAAAGTCTGCCGCTCATTATCCTGTGCGGCGAGGGCAACAAGGCGAGGGAGAAGGTCCCTGCCACTGTCGGCTGACTGCTACATTATGCAAAGGAGATGTGTGCTTAATATTTGGCCGGTTGTGCTGTATGTGACCGGCAACAAATGATCAAGCATTACACAAAGCATCCTGGGACATACAGAAGGACAGAACACTCTACTTTCTATCAGAGGTGGGCAGCTGCGGCCACCTAAGGTTACTTACGGTCTGGTCACAGGAGTTTTAATTATAGTTTTAACAATCTATACTATAATAAGAGAGCTGTCTGTCAGTCCGTCCGTCCGTCCGTCCGTCTGTCCGAAGCCTTATTTTCCCCTATCTAATACTGAAGAAAAAAATTCCGAGGTACCCAATTTAAAACAACGCCTCTCCCATAGAACCTATGCCCCTCCGTGAACCCGCGAACGGACGTACGGGCACTTTGGACATGTTCATTTTTAACGGTGCTACGGGTGATGTCACTTAATTACGTCTCATCTATATAGACTATCAACCCTTTTGTTATGCTGAGATGTTTTCAAATATATATTTTTATGACTTATTCAAGAAAAGGGTTGCACTTGGTACATATCACACCTTTTGTTGATGACTTATTCATGAAAAGGGTCGCGTTTGGTGCACTAGTGATAATAATAGTAGGGTGGCCGGAGTGGTAGACCACTTGTCGTTCATACTTTGTGGCTTGCCACAATCGGCCGCACGTGCCCACCTTCCCTTAACATATTGAGGGAGGGTCCTAAATTTGTCTTTGTACAGGTCATCACAGAAATATTCGGGTGTACTCCAGGGGATCAGATTTGACTGATTTGATGAGAAATTGTGCTATATTTAAATAGCGCAGTATAAATATCGCGTGGGCACTCGCAATTTGTTATATAAGAGATATTTGTACAGTAATAAAGAGGGGTAACGCTGAACTTCATTTGGAGGTCAGTTTCCTCTTTGGGCAGAAGCTACAATGTAAATATATGTACATAGGAAAATATAGCATTTGAACCAGTGAGTGCCCAAAGCCACAGGTTCTAAAGTTTTATAATAATTATGTTCTCAGACCCTTGGCTGTTGATTATATGGTTTCTCTCCTTCATCTAATCCGTATAATATGTGACTGTAGAAAAATACATTAGTGCTAGCTTATACAATGCATTCAGGAAGCAGGGCTGCCAAGAGGCACTGGTTTTACTGTATCGCATCAACAGAACCAATAGCTGTCAATAGGCAAATAAAACCTACTGGTTTTAACTTCATCACTGTTATAAATCTGAATGCTCTCATAAGGTTGATAAAAGCAACTAGGCTGTGCTCCTATAACTCACTGCAACCATGTGAGCAGCTGCCGCCTGTGAGCAGCCACATTGTACTGTTGTTTGCCGCGTCCTTTTCTGCGATACCTCAAAATTGGCCAAAAAAGAACATGGGATTATAGAAGAGCGACGGTTTCTCGTTCGATGACAGAAATCGCAAGGCCATGGAATGCCTTGCTTCTTCTTCTTAAGATTTATTGCCAGCAGAGCAGCGGCCGCGGGAGTTTGGTGCCGTAATTGCCGTCGAGACGCTACAAACGTCCAGCCTGTGGAGGCTTCGGTCTCGCCTTAAGATTTAAGCGTCCAATATAGAGCTGTTTTATTTATGCATCTGTTTATTTAGATGTTTATTAGTTATTTATCAATTAATGAATTAGCTTTGCGTCACAATTTGCAGTGTTCCCTGAAGTTTGGACGTATCTAGCTGTTTAATGTCAGGGCTTTGGACTGGACGCAGCCCTTTTGCAAATATTTACCTTGAACCAATGACGTTTGCTGGGTTCGAACCCGGGACTTGCTGATCAGAAAGCGGGACCTCTACGCCACGATAGCTTCACTCATTGTATATATAAATTTATTACATATGTTATGAATACGCTTAGACCAATACTTTTAAACAGGTTTCCTGAAATCCAACGACGTAGTATTTGTTAAAAAGCCTTTATTATGTGTCTCCTACATGCTGATTTTTTCAATGGCGTCTTCGGCCGTCTTGTGCACCCTATAAAATTAGTAAATTAACTTTATCAATGTCACGCGGTGTTGGTTGCTGTTGCTGAAAACACATTCTGAGCGTTTATGCTTTCAGATTTACCTACTTTTTCATTTATTTACTATATTGTTGCCTGTCAGATGCATGACACTCGCAGTGAGTTAGCACAGGAGAAAAAGCAACAGGATGATGATAAGTTTCCAGTGATGCTTAGAGTTTCGAATGGCACTGAACGATAATGATAATAAGGAGGGAAACGCTTAGGTATGTTTTCTCTTAAAAAATTTAAGCCCATATTCAAGGATATTTTTTACTTTTTCATTCGTTTTTTTTTGTTTACACAGGGCTGCATAGGTAAGACGGAATAATGAAACCATGGCAGACATACGAACATGAGGCTTGTTACAAGCTGTCTTGAAACATGAAAAGCGTTTTATGAAGTCTTTATTAGCTATTGACAGGCCATAAAAGTAGTAGAATACTCTGTTAAGTTTCATTATTCCTAGGAAAATTAATGCTTATTTAGGGTATTGTAATGTAGCTAAAATTCTTTAGGTGTGCAGAGAAAGTGCTCCTTGCATGAACTCCTGAGCTGAATTGAATTAAAGCGCTTCAGCAAAGGCGTAATAATAATATGTGATTATTTCACGGTGAATTATTGCTGCAATATCGGGTAATTATAATTTCTAAAATACATCACGTTTGAGATTCTTTTAGTTGCATCAATGATATTGTAATTAAAGGCTGTCGTTCAAACAATTTCTTATTTGCAATTAAGAATCATTTTTATTTGCAAATACCCAATACCCAAGACGAGAAAAGTTTTGTTTAAATACCTACATATATCCAAAAGAGCTGCTGGATCTTAATAATAAAACTGTCAAGGATAATACATGCGCAGTCTCCAATATTATGTTGGACATAAGATTACCATATATAGAATATAATAAAGCATCAATATTTTACATTTCAGCCTGAGAGTTATGCCTGAAAAACTTGGCAACGGTTTTGAGAATAAAGTCAAGAGGCTAAATATTCCTGAAGTATGTATCATTCTACAGCTGTATCGTCTTAGGTTTCTCTAACACATAGATAAAATTGATTACCTCTCCAGTATGCTACTGTAGTTGTTATGTTGTCAGTGATGCCAGCATGTGAGTCGTGTCAATTTTACACCCACGCTATCATACAATAGCAGTGTGAAATCTTAGAGAGGTAACTACAGAAATTCTTCTGGCGTATACAAGGGACCTGACAAAGGCATTACCAGAGTGTATATCATCACTGAAGAGTAATCAGTAAATGATCGGTGATAATTCGTACACGCTCCACATCCAGGACTCAGCCAGCAACGTTGTCCAAAACTATGAATTCATATCCTGTAATTTGCGTTAGTTTTAGGTATTATCAATATATTATAATTGATAAGCTGTATCTCAATCCCAAAAGATCTGCAAAAATCGGCTAGCGTTTACGGTTGTTCCTAGCATTATAAAAACAAGTTATCTATTTTTAATCGCTTTTTGAAATTGACCACAAAACATTGCATTAGACTTTCGTCTGTCTTATGATAAATACTTCAGCTTCACAGTTTCACGCTCACCATTTCAGCAGAAAACTTACACAAAAGTTAGATATAATTAAGTCTAAATTAATTAATGTGTCGTTTTCTTCGCATAAGAATGGCGCCTGACCGAAAATTTTCGGCTCGGATTTTTTGGCAGCGGCAATTTGTGCCGAGAACTGAGCAATTTGTGAGGCGTGAAGCAATTATCCGCCCTGCCAACTCTGAGCCCTTCGAGGTCATGGCTAGTTGGGCAGTTCTTAATTTTGTTTCCTACCTTTTTATTTTGCTTTTGAATTCGACTGTGCTGTGAGAGGCTTATCCAAAAATACGACTAATTAAATAGATTGTGACAGCTGCTGCAGCTTCTCTTTGGCTAAAAAGCACATAATTGTAAAGATGTACAGCCACAGCAAATTTAAACTCTCGCTAATTTTAGTAGCCAATGTCAGCGGTGTATCATTTTTGATTTAGTTAATGTTAAAATGCCACATTGCAGCAAGCCTCGAGCTATGGGTGATTAAGCAGGCATTTGCTAATTGCGACGTGTCCTTCTTTTCTCTTAATGGACGTTATTGCATTAGTGATTAGAAGTGAAATGCAGAAGCCCTCAGTAGACTACAATGAAATCAAACAGTGTGCAGTAGACCAGGTACTGTAGCCTCTACTTTGCTGACATTACCTAGTATGCGGAGTAGTCGCTCTCACTGCTTTGGTATCCTAATTAGACTAGATGTTAGATAGTATAAAAATCCTATGAGCCCATATATAGGACAGGAGGCGAATCCTAGGTTCAGGTTCTCACTGAGTCCAGGCCATCCCATGTGAGGCGAGTCCTTACACAATAGATCAAATACACAGTCAGTCTAGCGAGAGTCATGCGGAACACTACTACTCACTACTTATATTGTTTAGTCATCCATTAATTCATCCATGCCTGCAAGAAATAGCAGTTATGGAAGAAGAATATTCACGACATCTTCAGATGGATGCATGGTGCATGGCAAGCTTAGCGCTCTCTACATTATAACTTCATTGTAAGTCCATGACGGCTTCTGCCTCCCATTAGATACAGAAAATTCGCTGCTCGCAAGTCTGCTCTACAAACCAAGCCGTGGCAGGTTAGGTGTAGCAATAGAGAGGTTCCGTGCTGTAACGTCTCTTTTATGAGATGACGGAGCGCCTCTGTGGAGTAATGAAGTGTTGCTGGTGCGCACCTCAGCACCAGTTGCGTGGCCAGTGTGGATGTATATTATGCCTCTGTTGCTCTTATTGTGTTTTTGCCTAAAGAGCAGAGGTGGGCACTTGCGGCCCAGTCACTGGAGTGAAAAGGCCGGAAGTCTGAACTATAATCTTAGTTCTTACTTTTTTGGCTGAGGCTGCAAGTGGCCACAAGTGCCCACCTCTGATAAGGGTAATACAAACGAGAACAATGTAATCAGGTCTGTTATTCAGGGGCACTAATTAGGACGGGTCGCATCAACATAATTCGAGTGGTTTTCGAGGTATTCAATAAAAGATAGCAACTGGAGACAGTATTAATATGTATCATTGTTTGTGCTAGAAATCATGACACTTTTAAACCGCCCATTAGCACGGTTTCTTAAGATATAAATACTCAGATGACTTAAATAATAGTTCTTCTGGATTTTTAATTTTATTTTAACCAAGCTTTCGACGTTCTGAATACATGGAACCTGGAAGTCCTTTATTTCTATCGATATAAATACTCGTAAAATCCTTGAGTGAACTCACCACAACCTCAGCATACGAGCAGCTTGCGCTATCCCGAATGGGACGGAACCCGTCTCATGTTAAACCAACCAACGCTGAAGTCGCTGCAACCTAAGCCTCACCATTGCACAGGGTGTTCAAAGAAGTCAAATGTGTATGTGGTGTGAGGGCTTGAGAAAATATCCAATTAAATCAATTGAAGATGGCGACTATAATCTCAGCACAAGTAAAGTCCAGCATGTTGGTCACAACAGATTGTACAAATTTGGTCCATCTACTAAAACACAATTAACCCTATTGCCTACTGCCATTCTCTTGCTGTAAGTTTCATCGCATTCTGATTGTAAATAACGCTCATTGGTCATTTAGGCACTTATTTATTGCGCAGACACGTCGCTATGACAGGCGAACTGCTGCCAGGAAATGTTGTTGGAGTTTTGAGGGGAAGAAACATTGATTTTGATAATTGTTAACATACACTGAAGATGCCTACACATTATTATTGCAGTGAAAGCTGAAGACTGTGTATGGTAATCAACAAAATAACATTTTCATATGGAAGGATAAAGAAATCTGCTTCATCCCATGGAATAAGCTGAAATAATTCAATTTCCTGCCCTTAACTGTTTTGCTGACACCACAACAAAAGAGAACGATTCTGAGCGACCCCTAAGCCTCTGTAGAACAAAAATTTGAAATTCTATGCATACTAAACACTCGCTGCGTTAGCATTCATTACTTGTGGTCATAATATACAGTGAGACAGACAGACCGAGTCGCTGCCCGGCCAAGACAGCAACTTCACTGCCATTAGAGATTTCTGTTCTGATATTTTACCAAATGAAGCGCCGTCCATTCATATTGAATATGATACTCATACCACAGGATGGAATATAGGCGAGTGCAAGAGAGACTTTAGCCCGAAGCTCTTAACGTAAGTCGAACGGATGGTCAACTTAGAGCTTTTTTTGGGGTCACTTAGAATTGAGTGGAGGGCCTTAGGGAGAAACGGCTTCAGCAGACAGCTGAATTATTTTTTGAAGATAGATCGAGTCTTTTAAAGGCCATCCAGCTAAAAATTTTGTCTTGTGGACATCACTGGCGAGCGTGAGACGGTACGTCCCCTATAATATTTGATAGATTTTATTGGAAGTCATCGACTTTTTTCTTATACTTGAGTGATCATTTTCTTGGGGATGAAGAAAATAGTCTCAGTGTGATTTTCTAGTGCATGTGACTGTGCATAAATATTGTAGTACCTAGCGGTTTTGGAGATTTGACATCTTGTAGTTTCCTATAGCAACTTTACTGAAGTAACAATTGCTTATCCAACTAACTTAGATTAGATAGGCTACCAGGCGAGTTCCGACCGCCTCTCCCCCGCACACATACACCAGCACCAGTGATTACTTTGCAGGTTACGATAGTACTTAGCTGTTCGTTATGTCGGCCCGTCACTCGTGCGTAATCCCGTGCTGCTCCTGCAGCCGTCGTGCGGATCTCTCCAGTACCACAGCGGCAGTAGAGCTTCCTTGCTGTACCAATGGTCTCTGCAGTATACAGTACCACGTAAGTACGGTGTGCACCGACTTCAGAAATAACACATGTGGTTGGAACCCAAGTCTTTGGTGGGGCACAAATGCTATGTTACCATTTGATTAGATTATTGCCAAGTTAGCTTTAAGATCCATTACCGTGCCAGGCTGTCAAATTGTTACGGCGAAGAATTTGCAATAATATTTCTAAATTGATCATACCTTCATTGCTACTTACCTTTGCCAAAGAGGTTATGTTTTGCTGCTTTTGAATATTTGTCTGCCTGTATTTTTGTCTATCTGTCAGTTTGTCCCTAAGATAGCTCAGGGAGTTCGGAAAGAATATTTACGAAGTTTACAGGGATTGTTAAATGTGTAAGGAGGAACAAATGATTCAATTGTAGTGAGGATCTGTTCAACTATTTGCTTGTTTTGATGTTTATCAGTAATATGACCTAAAACGTTATGAACGGATCTTCTTGAAAGTTGTCCAAGTTTCAGGACCAATTTGAATTTTTCGTTAACATTGCCTTGCTTGGCGGAGGTATGCGTCATGAGGGTGCTCTAGTTTAGCTATGAAGGGCACGTGGGAACTGTCGCTTTATGACGAAAAGAGGCAGGCGCTCTCGACTAGAATGCCACTAAGTAGCTAAGCTACTGCCTCAGTTTGGTGACTTGCTACCATTCACTTGCTCTTTAGTAAGCAGTCACGCATCACTCCAAGTATGAACTGCAGCAGTCTCTCACTAATAGGCAATAATCTTACTTTAGCAGAAATTTTCTCACCAGTGGAAAGTTGTTTCCTAACGGGAAGAAATTTAGCTGGCGAATAATAATTACTTCAAAAAAACTTCTGCGTTGCTCGCATCTGTTCCTCGCTCCATACCGTACTCAAATATATCTTACACTTTGCTTCGTTAATCATCTACACAATTGACCACTCATTGCATAAGTGAATTGACTCTGATAAGACTAACAGTATTTTGTAATTCTTCAGATTACGAGTGGATTGCCTTTGTGTCGTCCAGAAGAATCAGTGTGGCATGATACTTCTCATATCAAGACTTCTACTAAGAATTCTTATTACAATTGGTTTGAAAATCTCGTAAAATACTGCACTAGTTCCCAAAACTCTGATATATTCTAAATATTTCGATCAAAAATTAGTTGGACAGATGAACATTTGTTGGTGGGACAGCAGAGGTCATGGAGGCTCTAACGAGAGCAATTAATTGCGCTCGTTAAATCTGAGCACTGATGCCGTGATGCGAGCGATGCAGGAGCGGCGGTGTGATGGCTGCTGCAGGCCACCCGTCGTATATCCTTCTGTGGCTTTTGATCGTGTGTCCTATTTCGGCCTTACTAATCCATCGGAAATCAAAGTATAATATATGCGATGGTAAAACTAATTATATAACTTATATATAGAAATACGTATAATATTCTTTGATATGAGCTATCTAATACGTTGTATTGCAATGTACTCCCTATGGTGGGCCTCATTATCGCTATATGGTACGATGGACCGCTGCTACTGACCATTATGTCGCAACATAACATCACATGGAGCATTTTAATATTATTGCGCACCTATTCAATTTTTGTAGTAAGCTATTTTTTTTTAGTTTTAAGCTCACTATTAGCGGACTTGTAAACTTTCACACCGAATGCAACTTACTTCAGAGTGTTTTCATTTTCTAACGCTTTGATTTTGTACTAGTTATCAGTGTGATATACTTCTTAATGAAATTTAGAAAGACACAAAAATGGAGCGCTAACGAATAATTACCTCCACCAAGGAGGTTATACTTTCGTCGTGTTTGTCTGTATGTTTGTTTGTCTGTCTGTCACCAAGATAAATGAAGAGTTATGAACCGATTTATACAAAATTTATAGGGATTGTTAGGTATATTAGGAGGGCCAGATGATTAACTTTTGGTAAAGATATGTCCATCCGTTTGTTTGTTTGTTTGTTTGTCTGCCTCATTTTTCTCAATGCCACTACTCAAAAAGTTATGGACGAATTTTTATGAAATTACATGAGTTGTTAGGTATATCACAAAGAGTAAATGACCAAAATTTTTGTGATGATCTGTTTGTTCTTTCGTATGTTTGTTGCTGTATTTGATTTTGTGTTTGTTAGCGCAATAACTCAAAAAGTTTTTAGTGAATATTTATGAAACTTACTGGAATTGTTAGTAAAGTTAAAAGGCAAAAATGGTTACAGTTTTATGCAGATCGGTTGCTTCGTTTCTATGCTTGAGTTGTGTTTGTTATAATGTTTGTTACGCAATAACTCAAAAAGTTTTGAATGGATCCTTTATGAAATTTATAGAAACTGTTAATACTATTAAAAGGCACAAATGATTAGATTTGAGAGTTGATACAAAAGAAATCATGGTGTCAGAGCCAGTTTGAGTTTTTTATTACCGTTGCCTTACTTGGCGGAGGTAAGCGCTCTCAGAGTGCTCTAGTTATGAGAGTGATCGCAAGCGAGAGCTCGTAGGTTGGGGTCACTGCGCTAACATAATTTATTAGGTATACCCAGCCCATGCTGAGCAGCTGCTTCTTAAACTGGTCAGCATATATCGAAACCCACAAAAGCTTCCATGCGTGATCATTGTGACAATAGAGATCATGTTTTAGGAGAATTTTTGTATTTTAGACGAAATCCAATCCACTGTTGACCTTCCTATTTTGGAATCCTTGAACATGTTTACACTTGGCCGGAGCTGAATGAATGCACATCAGCTGTGTAGCTCTCTATAGTTTCAGAAAGAATGTATGTTTTTTAATTAACGGCTGCCTAAGATTTGATTTCTGTTGTCCTTAAACACCTTTTATAATCCTGACATTTGTTATTGAATTCTCAGAGCACTGATTATGGATTTTCAATAATCCGAAATATCAGTTTATAATAATGTTTGTGAACAGTTTGGTGCTTCTTTTTATCCTGAAGTTTTTCATTTTTAATCTGGTTGGGCTTTTTACGTTGTCAGTTGTTTTGATTCATAGTGGCTTAATGTTGACTTTCCAGTCAGTATGAATGTTATTTTGACTTGCTATCAATAGTACACTAACTTTGCATTCAGGCTAATGATGGGGCGAATATCTGCATCTGCACAACATCCGCCCCTCTTTTGAATATCCGCATCTGCATCCGAAGATGTTGAGATGGTAATAACAGCAGTAGCATCCGCGGATAGCAGAACTGTAAAAATCGCTTGAAGATCCGCATCTGCGGATGTCCAAAAATTGACATCCGACCCATCATTAATTGACGCGTTAAATGAAACTCTACGAGCATGGACAGTCTGTACCCAACAGGCGCTACACAGCAGTTCCTATTGCAGTGCCTCGAGCGTGGCAGCTCTTTCTAATATCGCAAAAAAAGCTTGATCCACTGCTGCATTCAAAACTTTCAAATGTGCCAACAGTGAAGCATTGACCACAACTTCAAATTTGCGTTAGTGCATTAGTTTGCTAGTTGAATTCAAGGATGAAGTCTCTGCACACGGCAGTGGTGACCACGGTGAGGAAGAAGCAATGGACTAGTTGTGCTTGAAGTAAAACAAGGAACTGAGAAATACTCAGTATTGCAACAGCAGATATATGGAAATAAGAGAAATAAGATTGAAGTACTCAAAGGAAGTGGGTAAAGAAGACGGGACAGAAGGATGGCCAAAAGAAGATATGAAAGAACAAAGTCCAAAAGCCTTGAGGCTAAAGTAGCCTATGAATCTCTCTACGAGCACTACTCTACATATAATATAGGATGGGAGACACTAACTGCGTCGGGCACCATTGTGGCCGCTTGCATCAAGTCACATTAGATAACGAAGGCCGGAGGCAGAAGTCCTTTGGCCTGTTCAACTGTTGCGGTTGGGCTGCAAGTGGCCCCATTATTAACCCAAGACTGCGGCCAATGACGGAAACAGGCAGAAGAAACTTACGGCTGTCGAGCTGCGGCCGTGGGAGGGCAAGCTGTACAAACCTCAGACCCCACAAGGGCCAGAGACAAACAATCGTGCCCATTAAGCAGGTTCCCAAGTCCAGGTTTACTGAAAAAAGGGTAGCAAGAGGAAGAAAAAAATGCTGGCAGATCATTAAGTTCTTTGATCGCTGGAGCAAACCTCGGTTTATTTACACAAGAGTTTCAATTGTTTCGCCTTCATGGAAGAAGCATTCGGAGTTCCGTGAGTCGAACGCTTTGACGACTTAGAAAATGTCCGAGCGACTTAACTTGCAGCGTAAAAAGTATAATTGTTTGGAGGGACGCAGCAGAAAACCGAGGTCCGTACCTCCACGCTTTGAGGACGAAACCAGTCGCTGTTTTGTACGATCGAGTAGCATTATTTGAACTGTAGTTGATGGAGTACACTGGACCTCGTAGAATTAATTTAGTAAAGTAGCAAGTCATGTTGTGTATGGGCTCGTACTCTGTCCTGCAGTTACGGTCCAATTTATCGGTTCCCAGTAATTTTTGACAATATCTGACTGGAGGGTCTGACGTGTCCTAAGCTACTGACAGAAGCTTTGGATTTGTCGCTTCGAATCTTGTTAGAAGCGCCGCGACTACGTTGGGTCCGCTCAGAACTCCATTTTGCGGAGTAAGATTGAATTTTTAGAAGCTTTATTTGTAACCGACTGAGAGGTATCGCCTGAATCTCAGTGAAGCGGGTCGAAGCCAGGCACCTGCCCGAAGTTTTGAGTAAGTCAAGCCTCGCAAGCTTACTTTTGGCCCAATCGAACGTGCTGCAGTTTATTCAAAACTCGACTAATCAAACGTTTGGTGATTTTAAAAGTTGTAAGGGTAGCTAGTAATAGAAAAAATTACAGGGTTCCAATCGAATTTTATTTCTGCTAATAAGCAATAGTGTAAGTTGTTCTTGAATCATATTCTCCTGTTTATATGCGTATTCGTGCCAAAATTACAAATTACACTATAATGAAGCCCATAAAAGGACTATGCCATTGATTAATGAGATGGAGGGGATTTTATTTGAAAATGGTAAGTTTGCTACTAATATAAAATAACTATAGAAAAAAAACTTTTATATTTTGTCCCTGTATTAATGTAGTTCCTTCCCTACTGCATTTTCTTACAGCTTACAGCTGTGAAAAAAAAACTACTAAGCGTCGGAGTAGCCTCTTATAAAATGAACTATTAAAACAGTATCAGCAACTACAAGGATATGAATAATTTCCGATGTAATTGTACACCTTTGATTTAGTTAAAACTTTGATACTTTGATACGCAATATAGCAACTTGGCTATTTCTTGGAAAAAGACAGAAAATTGGACTATAATGTTTTTAATTAACAACTTTCCACAGTTTGTAGCTAACCTGCACAATAGCTTAGAATAGATTACAAAATATAAAAAATTAAGCTTGAACTCGTCTGATTGATTAATTAAGTTTGAACTCCCTAAGTAATTTCTTGATAAGGAAGCGAAAGAAAACCCTGATACTTTAGATGAATAAATTAGTACAATTGCTTGCAATAATCTGATTAAATATAAATGGACGGAGCGACATGTATAATACTAAAATACTCAAGCTATCGTTGTATTATGATCTTTTCAATTACTTCGTTCACAACAACTTAAAAAGTTAGAAGAAAAGAGCTACAAAAAGTCTAAGAATATCAACTTGAATACTCATCAAAAGTCAGCTTTGATACTCTACTGACCAACAGCCGGATCAAGAGGCCCATGTTTAGAGAGGAGACAAAGCCTGAGCAGGAAAGCTTTAGAGACCAAGGTTAATAGTTGCACAGTCTCTTCACTTCCCCACCGATGAGGCGGTGATCTGTCCCATTGTTACACAGCAGCCAAGCACCTCAGCCGTTCCAAACATTTTCCTCTGGCCACAGTCCTCCATAGAGCCCCGAGATTGATCCGCGGCCGTAGCCGGCTCATATGCTCTCGCTGCAGGTGCGGTCACTTACCGAAAATGTGCGCCGGGTCGACACTTCATTATCTGCTTGGCTTACTTCATCTGCTCCGCTGTTTCGCTCCAGTCTATGGTCAATATTAATATCCTAAGGATTATATGCTGCGCCTGCCAGTGTCCGGTGTAGTGATCAGTTGGAGTTTTTATGTTGTTAAGTCTTGATATAAAGCAACATATATCACTGCATTTGCACTTTGGAAAGTTAATCTATGATACTAGAAAAGCTTGCATTAATTATATTTGAGTTTGAGCTACGCTCGGCTTGTATCAAACGCATAGATCTAGAACAATTAAAATAAAAGAAGGGAATGAGTACATTAAGTTAATTAAATAATATAAATGCATGTAACAATGCATGTGCAGCACATAATTAATGTAGTTTTAACTACACCAAAGAAAAGAACAGGAAAGTTTCACTCTGCAGCTGGCATTGGAGTGCAACTATTTGAGCTACGGCCAGCCCGTCTGCACGCGAGGCTGTTAGGCGCCCAAATTCATCGGTCGTTAAAGGCTTACGCCGCTCTTAACGCTTCCATTCCACTGATACTCTCACTAAATTGCCTATTTGCGCGCAATGTTATAATTCTCCGCTGATGTAATAATTTCACGCAAGTAGTGAGATGGAATAGTAATGTGATTATTATTATTATTATAATGTAAGTACCTTCTCAGCTTTGGCAGCTCTAGCTATGCACAGCGATCCTGCAATCCGTAGAGAGAAGGAACATGTAGAGTAACTGATGAATGATAGATACTCCCACGTTAGTGTAAGCCTCTCGTTCAGGAGAGAAAATGAGAAAAGAAAGGATGTAAAGAGAGGGAGAGGTGGAACTTATGAACGGTGGTGTTGTCACGCTGGAGCAACCCTCAGAGATGCAGCAAGTCGGGTAAAAAGGAAGACCAAAATAACCCTCAGTGATCGCTGTGAGTAAAAGACAGAAGGAACGGGCAGCAAGTCAGACAAAATTGACGTCTGATGGAATGTCATGAGCTTCGTAGCATCAGAGGAGCTGTAATATAGAGGGAGCCAGGAGCCTCGTCCATGAAGCTCAAGAGTCGGGTGTGGCTGCAGCCAGTCGCCGTATGCACCAATCGCTTGTCAGTAAGGAGTCGGGTGTGGCTGCAGCTAGCCGCCATTTGCACCAATCGTATATCAGTACATCAGTTTGTCTGCTACTCCCCCGTAAAACTCGCTGCTCCAGCGTCACTTCCACCAATGAGGTTCATGAACGCGTCACAGCCACACCCGATCCGCTGAAACGCAAGCTTACCTTATTTATTGAGGCAAGACTCCCTCCTCCTCTATTAAAGCTCCTTGGTACCAATGTGGTTAAGTTAAAGCTAGCAGGCTAGTAACAAAAGTATTGAAACCATGGACACGTGCGATTAACTTACCTTGATAATTCTTCGAACTAGGTCCAGGCGGCGTTATGTATGCCACCCATCTTGTGCAGACGTGATGCTGCAGGCCTTGACCAGAGGGATGGCTAACAGCGAGTTATCCCCACATTGCACGTTGCAACTTACAGGTGCTGTATCTGGCGCTGTGAGTAGGTATGTGTCCAGCAAAATTAAGTCTTTGAGGCTTAACCTATCCAAAAAATCATCAGACGGGTGCCCTGGTTTCGCCTTGCTGATTTAAGTTTCAGGCATTGACTCTTAAACCCTTACCTGTGTCTTATATGAACTTAGTTTGACCTCGTAGAGTGGAGGCTTCAGTCGGTACATCACAATTGGGCTGCTTCTGGCACCTGAAACACGATATAAAGTGACGAAACCGAAGTTCCTGTCTGCATTTACAAGCAATTCAAGTCAAGTGAGCTTAACTTACATGCCAGGAGTATGGGCTGAAGATAATCGTTACGGATCCAAGTTGATATTCCGGAATTCAGTAGAACATTGAGAACTCGCGATACATTGTTGCACAAAATGAATGGAATGAATTCAACAGTTATAATCCTAAGCTAGAAAGTTTGAAACATTAATTTACACAACTGTCAACGGCACTTAATGCAGCTGTCAACAGTAAGTCCTTTAGCTGGCATCAGCTCCTTTGCAAAGAGAAATTGTTTTTGTAATTAAGATAGGCAGTCATCCTTTCAAAATACACTTCTGCAAGTATATGCAAGGCAGTAACAAAACAATAAAAAATAACTAACTGCTGCATAGTTTGCTTCAGAAGACTAATGGAATCTTAATAGCAGTAATGAGTGAGACTAAGCAAGACTAATTAATGTAAAGAGAACACGAACAGTTCTAGAACAGCTCCTGTCCCGGAGCTCCAAGGCTGCATTAGTTATCGGCAGCGATGAGAAATTCTCCCTTGAGACCAACAATAAGAGGCCGGGAGCAATAAAGAAGACCTGAGAGTGCCGTATTATGAAGCCTACACCTCGTTACGGAGCGCAGACAATCGTTAGAGTGTCTTCTGCTCCTGTGATATCGCTGTCGTCCTCATAACGACCGCTGGAGGCGCACTGCCGACACGCGCCTGCTGCAATTCTTCCAAAACCTTCGATGATTGAAGTTCTTCTGGTTTTGGAAGCTCCAGGGTGAATGGTAGTTCGGTTACTTCAGGTTCTACTGTTTGGAAGTTGTACTTGTTGAAAAAAAATAAAACCGTCGATGCTCAGTAATTATGATGCCATGAACCCTCGTCTGCATGATCTTTAAAGTTGGCAAATGTATGAAGGAACGCATGGTTAATGCAGCAGGATCAACACACAAACTTCGCTGCCATGTATGACAGCGCGGGGGCCCCTAGTATTGTATATAGCAACTTAAATCCTCTCAAGCTCTTCGACAGCTCTGTAAGCGAGCAGGGAAGGAACGCGTATTATCTAAGAGCACAAAAATAGAACTGTTCTCTGAGAAACACTGCGGGTGAAAGGTGGGAGAGAAAAGGAAGAACACATTACAGTTTGCGGGAAAAGTATTCGAACAATTAACATAACTGCATTTATCTATGTGCATGAAAAAGGTTTTCCTCATCTTAGCTGTCATTATTTCGTGCTGCAAGCATAGAAATAGACGCTTGCGAACAGCAGGGTCCCCTGGCAGGACTCCGCAGGCAGCATCTGCAGCACATGACAGTCATTACTGCCCATGGCCTGGTCACGAACGCTACACTGACCGACGCTTCCATCACCTGCGCTGCTGCTCTTGTACATCGCAAACCAGAATATTTAGGAAGACGGCCCCAGATCCCCACCAATGACACAAGACACTTATTCTCACTGATGCTGCTGGTGAGTGTTGAAAACTTCGGTCGTCCCTTCGGTTACGGGCTGGTCGAACTTTCTGGCCTAATAATTATAAAGTGCGTACGACCTTTGTGAGGCAGAATCAGTGAAGATGCTTCTCGGACTCACTTGGGCAGCAGCTCAGATGGTATCAGAAGATTCTTCATATGACGCATGGTAGCAGCCATATCTTTTCTTCTGTGCGATGTCAAATTATCATAATTCTGGATTACAAGTGAAACAAAGCTTCTCCGGTAGTGCATTTAGCCTAATAAGATTAGTGATATTAATATCATTATCATCTCCGGTGCTGTCTTCTCTATAGCACTCTACGTGATGACGTCACCTGCTGTCTGTCATTGACTCTCTGCTCGACAGACTATAGTCTGCTCTGGCTCCAGCCTCTCACGAAGGATCAGCGCAGCTCGCAAGCCACGTTCCAGATGAAGCTTTTCTTACGGGTTGCTGCGTCTTAATCGCTGCTTGTAGAGTTGAGTACGTTACACAAATCATCTCTTGGCAACGCAGGCTATTGGCATAAAGCGCAGTTGTTTGCGCAATGATCGTCTAACTGTCGGTGACTTGTACAACACACAGCATTGTAACTCGAGTCACTTTACTGTAACTGATTTTTTTTCTGGCAAACGCAGGTATCGTTGACACCACATATCTTTCATAGAGCTGTATTTTGTTAAAAAAAAAGCAAACGCTGTCTCTGCAGCTCTGGATATTTTCATCATGCACACGGAAGCAATTTTTAGTAAAGACCTCCTTTGATCTCGCTTCATTAGGCCCAATTCCGTAATGCCATTCACTGCTCAGAATATAGAACTTCAGTAATCAGATTAAAGTTCGGTAATCGTCAGTTGCCACGCCGCTAAGCTTGCAAAATCCACCTGTAATTACAATGGCGCAGGAAGAGCTTAGCGGGCCAAGGAATTCTGCAGCGTGTCTCTGGCGGGCGACTTGCGGGCCACCCCGAAATTGATCAAAAATACACCAATTTCCCACCGTCCTTAATTTGTGTAGATCTTAGTCACCCTTGACTTCAGAGGGCCAAGTGACAATTCATATATAGAACAAGTTCCCTGACGAAAGTGTTTAAAATGAGGAGATATATTTCAACGCGTGTATTTCGGACTAGTTCCACATCACACTACCGCAAGGTGTCTCCGTTGGTGCAACAGTGCTCGGGCGTGTTCGATTGGGCACCGAGACTAAGCTTCCAAGACTTGACATGTCAGAATCTTAACCCAAAAGCTTTGGCTTTGACACTTTGCCATGTGTTGCAAGTGCTTCAAGCAACGCGATACTTTGGGTCGAATGTAAACTCCATTTTATGGAGCAATATTGAGTTTCTGGAAGTTTCAAGCGTAACCTATTAAGGGTCAGTACCTGAAACTCAATTAAGCGGGTTGAAGCCAGCGCACTTGCCTGAGGTTCGGACAAGTCAGCTTTTAAATGCTTCATTTTGGTTCCCAATCGGAGTAGGGTATAATGTACCGAGATGCACACTTTGTGGTCAACTGCAGCCGTACCCTACCCTCGCGCGTGGGCTTCCGGTTTAGAACGGCCAATGCACTTCCGGTGTAGCTGGGGTCAGGGGGGGAGAGCACAAACCGGAAGTGGGCAGGGCCTGGGAAACCGGAAGTAGGCGTCAGCCAGGAACGGCTGCAGTCGACTACAAAGTGTGCATCTCGGTACATTATACACTAATAATCGGAAATGCCGCTAGTAAGAAGCT
>LQNS02278091.1:68668246-68687607 GCA_001587735.2 Parhyale hawaiensis | reverse complement strand
GGCCATCGTGAAAACATCCTTTATTTCTAGGGCTCCTCTGGCGACCTTTAGGTTATATATTCAACCACCGATCCGGAGATTTTTCTTCGGTCAGGTTTCAGTCTTTGACTCCAGAGCACGGATCCGGTGAACCATTGAGAGCGCGGCCTTAATGAGGCATATGGCATTGTTGGCTGCACCCACGCTGGTGGCTGAAAGCCTACGATGGATGTAAGCCATGTTTTTTCTCGCAGCACAAGCGTGATTAGTCTCATTAACAGCGAGGAAAAGGGTCATATGGTGCAACGGAACATATCCAATCGTGACTTACTGGCACAGACAGAGCTGCTGCGCATGTTCAATGTTTATTTTTCTAGGAGGTATGAATACTCATTGGGAGATTGAGAAGGATGACAAACTGTAATGAATTATCCATTATATAACCTAGCAAGCTCAGTCAGAGCTGGCGGCTAGGAGGAGAATTTCACCGTTGGTCTTGTCATGCTTTCTTTCTGCAGTCATGGCAATCACTATAGTTCCCATAGCAAAGAGAGAGACACTCCTTGTTGCATCGGATCATAATTATGTTACCGCTGATTACAAGCGCATTCAGAAATGCTAACGTGAAGGAGGAAATTCTGCTATTTTATTCTCAACATGCTTTTCTGGTAGCTGACAACCTAGTAACTAGCGGGGCTCCGTGAGCTGCACTGTCCTGAGAACAGCTGAGGCCGTACCACAAAAAGCTGCCAGCTTTTGTGGTGCGGCTCTTTGGCTCAGCAATGTGATTCTATGCGTCCATTGGCTGAACGCTCGTCGCTTTACTGCCATAACTATTGAAACAATTAACTTTAAATCTTCTGTAGAAAATCTCAGATCTCCGTTCTATCTCCCGTAGCTGCTCGTGCAGAAGGTGGCAAAGTTTGCTCAAAATTGCAGCTTAAGTTATCTGCGCCACGCGTAGCCTCGGAACTGCTGCCCCTGCCAGATTTTGAAATGCCAATGCCGTCTTCCAATTTTTGGCCCAAGTTTGCGATGAGGAAATTCAGTTGGGATTTGCACTTCACATGCACGTTTCGTTTGGAAGCAACAGTACTCGGTGCTGCTAAACTCAAAGGTTCCAGTTAGTTTTGGTAGAAACAGAGGGCATAGCCCAACACTGAAGACAGGTTCCTGCTCAGCGTCCAACTGGTTTGTTGTAACATTGTCAGCACTTAGCTGCGTGTGTTTCTAAACGACTTACTAAAACGTCAGCTGTCATGTTAGGCGCTTAACATCTGTCACTAGTAGAGTTTAACACATCTCTTAAGATTTGGATTTGACATAAACCCAGGAAGCTCTACGCTTTTTTCACATTAAGTGGCCACAGTAGCAGACACGGGCGTGGAGTAATACGTGTGGGAAGCAAACAGCTGTCTTTTGAACCGACTCAACTAAACATTTGCTTCATATTCCTCTTTTAATTCGAGCTCGGAGCTCGCCGAATTTTGTCAAATCTTCCTCAAGAAGCGGGCCCTGAATCACACGATTGTGAAGGCGCTCGAGATCCATACAAGTTGAGCTTCTATTGAAGGAAACACTCTTAGCTTTAACGTCTGCTTCTTGCATTTTGTAGCGTTTGTTTCACCGTGTACATTGCATAAGTTTAGAAAAAATAGTGATTGTAACATGACTGAAATTTACCATATTCCCATTTCAATGCAAAATAAAGCTCCATGTCTCAAGAATTTCTACAAAACATGCGAACTTTACGATCCATGAGGAGCCTGTGATCTCAAGGAGATCCCCGAGGCAGCCACCGAGAACGAATTAGGTTGTTTCCATTTGGTGCCGCTCTCAAGGCGCGCGGACGTGACCGGGGTGCCAGAGGGCGCTCGTGTCGGGTGGCTGTATCTTCACTCCGCAGTACAGCTCATGTATGCCTAACTTATTCTACCCTAACGTGAAATCCCTAAAATGTAACAAAGCTATGTCATATATATACTGATACAGACTGTATAGTTGTGATTATGTCATGTTTCGGTGGTTCACTGCTGTACGTAGGTACGTGCCTGAGGGTTGTGCTTCTGATCGTACCCGCAGTAGGTAGGAAGGTATAGGTCGGCAGCTCCAAGTAGGTAGGTAATATAGCGATGTATTAGTTTCATACAGAAATTAGGCCAAAATTACCTTTACTAGCAATGCTTCATTAGTTTTGGTGATATTGAAACTAAACGACTAAAACTAGCTTTTAATATATTTTGCTCTAGAAGTAATATTTGAAATATATAATAAAAATTTTTTTCTTGATCGAATCCATTTCACCGACAGTCATCGGGCGGTTGTTATTTTTTCGAATTTAATGTCGCCTGTTTGAGAAGCGGTAACAGCAGTGGGCAGTTATTAGGATGCATGCACTAACAACAGCAGTTACTGTCTGTTAGATGCGGCACATACCGTGTTGATCATAGAACATGACAGCACTGATATACTAAAGTGCTCATTATTATGGCCTTTAATCCTTTTAAAATTATTTATTATTGTCAGATGCTTTCACGCTAATCTGTTTTATTTTGAGATGATAATAATAATAAAAGAGTCTTTGTCCTTGGTCAAAATAATCAATAGAAATTCTACACGTTACAAAACATACTGTAATTCGGAGACTTTCGCTCAGTAACTTGTTTTTCAAAGCATTGTTGTCATCGGCCTGCGAAGGATCTCAGTCAAGAAAGAAATGCTTCTGCGAGATGCGCATCAGAAAATGTAGTAGGACCAACCTATGTTGCTGAACTCTACTCTATTTAAGACTTTTATCTCGATATTATTTCATTGCAGAATTGGCTCGCTTTGCCCAAGTAGTTATCAAGTATGAAATACAAGCATTAAAGAGCTGCCTTACCACGGACGAAGATAATGTTCCGGCGACCGTAAAGGAACTCATATCGTGGGATCTAAGGCTGGTAAGATCAAAGCAGGAGCTGCTCTGACCATTGCAAACACTTGTTGCTGCACACAGAGCTGTAACTGTGGACGCAACAGGTGCAGGGTAATGCTGTGCTTCGTTGAACTTGTTGCTTAATCCTGAGGTGGTGGCCCTCGAGCTCTTCTCGGTGCCATCTTCATCTGGCACTTCCTGCGGCGCCCTGGGTCGGTTGTGTCTAGCGTCTTGAGAATTTGCTGGTAGAGCAGGAATATAGGGAGCGGCGTGGTGTAGTGTAGAGTCAATATTGTTTGCTACCAAACTTAGTGAGGTACTTGCAAGCTAACTAGAGGACAGCCTGATCTAGTGGTCGCAGGGCTATTTTCGGTCGTCGTACTTGATATATGATACTTATATCACCACTAAAGGCTGACTCAGCTGAAATAGCAGTGTGATAGTTGCGTTACTTGCAGCAATAGCTGTAGCAGTAGGAGCCTCCAATGAAATGCAAAATAGCAAGAAAGAATATTAGCATTACGAGAATTTTGACGTTTTCGCTGCATGGGATTTTTTCTGTGATAAACCAGTCGCTGATTATGCAAAAATAGAAGTATATCAAACAGGTATTTATATCGATCATCATTCATATAGCGAAAGTAGTGATGCCATTCTTCATTCATTGTATATTCCATGACTAATTTTGTTCACTATATAATGCAATAAGCTGTCCTGGATGCTTCCTGCATCAAGAAGCAACAGAATGACAATTTGCAGCACGACAGCAGACATATAAGCATCATTCTCATAACAGTAAGCGACGAAGTATTAAATATCACGGAAAAGCTGAATTACATAGTTACCTTGGTTGTCGTACGTGAAAATAAGTCTTTTAATGATAAACCCAATTACCAAATTTACTTTGACTGATGTAACGGACTCTCACGGAAGCCAGATATAAATCATTTATTGGTAACTATCATCCTGATGTCTAATTCAACTAATGCTACGAGCTAGCATATCATCCGAAATAAAAATATGCCACACAATCATTGCCATTACTCAGACTCCTCCAACTAACATAACAATGCACCACGTATACTCGCCAGGCGAAGTAGCCTGTTCAGAGGACCTAATCAAACCTTGGCCCTATTCCTTTTATTCAACTAAGATCCTAACTGCAGATCTGCTGGACCGCCGACCGTCTCTGCCGACTTACTGCAATGCTGTATGCCACAAGCCTGCCCTAATCCACTTAAGGCCCTAAATTACCTTCGCTGACGCTTTTTAGGCCGCACGAGAGAAGCCCTTGAGAAGTAAGGCAGTTTGGGGCCAGGAAAGGCGCTGCTGTTATCTCTTTTCACGGTCTGTACACACACAACTTCAGGACTGATTGGATTCCGGTCGTACAGGCAGTTACCTACCGGATAGTTGCGTGATGTAGCTATGGTGCCCAAATTCTGCAGTGATTTTACCTTTATTTGTCTGTCCGGGATGCGATATTGTTCAACAAAATGCCACGTCACATTTGAAGTGCCACGGTACCGACTGAAAAGTTGAAAAACTTACTGGAAGTATCACACGTACAAAGTAGCACACAAACCAGCTGCTAGGTGCAATATGAGAACAACTCGCTACTAGCCCTCAAGCTGGTCAGGGACTGCAGCATCGCCTTTGCACGTATGAAATGGGCGGTGTGAGTAACGCTACCTGGGCCTCGTCCAAAAAATCTTCAAGATAACAGCATCGCGCAACTGCACAAGGAAGCATTGCCGTGTGAATTTCAAGACTTCTTACCTGAGGTTATGACAGCAGTTTTTTTATCATCAGGGAATTGTCAGAGACACATTCTGACGGTTTCTTTTCTCTTGCATTTTTGAAGGATTCTAACGATCGCTGAAGCCACAACCTGCATGTTGCCATAACGAAGCTGAGCGCAGGTACCAAATAAATACTTCAGGTGCTTCAAAAGAGCACAGTTGTTTCGTGGAGATATTTTAGAGCTCTTTTTAACAATTAAATTCTTAGTAGCTGGCAAACATCCAAAGAAGGAGATTAGCTTTAAAATAAATACTTCGTGTTTTCAGTAAGTAAATTAGAAAAGTTGCTTGAAATCTGAGGGAAAACCGATATGTATGATGGCAGTTGGCAAGAAGGTTTTAATTATGCCACGTTGCGTCAAGGAACTTACTAACATAAAAAAAGGTAGGTCTCCTGAAATGGTTCTACCATATTTATATTTTAATATCACTGTAGTCTGATAAGAAGATTCATTAAGAATATTTACGCTTTAAACAATTATAGTAGGACAGTGAAACATACTGCGAATCAATTTTGCTTTTTCAAGTAAATTGTGCCAAGGATTTGTGGCCTCTAATAGGAAACTGGTGCTCTGATATATCTCCAATTTTTCGAGGGAAATCTTGTGTTGGTGACCGTGCCCGCGGACACTTTTGTGCGGTGCAGGGAGAAGCTGACGGCAGCCGAGAAGGTCTCTGTCAGACGACAACTTTCTTTCTTTAGATCGTCCAAGACGCCCGAGGACAGAAGAGCTCTTTGGTAAGGGCCTCCAAACTGGTCCCTTTGGTAAGAGCCTTCCAAACAGGGCCCTAACTCATTCCATTAAAAACCTGTACTTCAGACTGAAGTTACCTGAAGTTGCTCCACGTAAAATGGCAACATAACAATGAGTTCTGTCCTAAGGAAAAACGGCAAACTTCCCTGGAAGTCGCAATCGTATCCCAGCAAAATTGGATGTTGAAGATTCCACTTCACCTAAGGATTGTGGAGAGCCTTTTGCTTGCTCAACTGCCCCATGCGAATATTTTGCTTTGCCGCCATATGTGGGCCTGCTGGAGTCCAGCAGCAGCATTGGTCGTGTCAAATGCCTTCTTCTTCTGGTAAATTTTCTGACACGAGCAAGCGAGGTGGTTAAAGCTGACATTTTTCAAGCGTGGCAGCTTACGGCCGACGAGCCAGCTTGAGGTTTATTGATTTGCTTGTAAGTGTCTGCATGACAGACAGAAAGCGAAGTGGAGTGGTGCAGAAAACGCCTAACTTTGACATGGATTGATGCACCGCAGCCAATGGTCCTGTCTGAGAGAAATGGCCGGGAGGCCCGGGCTCTCCACTGGGATCTGCAGCCTGGTGCTGAGAAGAAGGGAAATATTGGAGCGCAACGGAAGGTAGACGCGCTACAGCTTAGGTCACTACTCTTCACCACGCAACGCGTCCTGTGCTTTGGATTTGCTCTACTAGAAAGATCAGACACAGTTACTATTTTTGTAAAATGTATACATTGTGCAATGAAAGTGTTGCAGGAAAAATATGCAACTGCTGTCGTTTTTAAGTTGGAAAAACAAAAAAAAACTAAAGTGTTAGAGCTATCTTTGGCTATGAAGAAAGAGAAAGAGAGAACAAAAGCATCAAGAGGTGATTATTTTACTGACGGCAAGCAGTTGCGTGTCATAAGTGAGCAATTTAGTATTATTTATTAATTTTGCAAATAGAGACATAATTTTCGGTCTAGGTCAATTTCAAAAACAAAAGACTAACTGAATTCGTTTCTCTTTTTTTGAGATAATTTTTATGAAATATGTCTGAACGATGGGCAGACTAGAAAACTGATGATCTATAGAAAGACTGAATAAGACAAAATTGTTTAAATGGTGTTCAAAAACGTTTTCAAATTTTGCGGCACAGGTAACCGAAAGCAGTCAAATCATTGGAAAAAACTAGTGAAGCTTCGAATAACTTTGAAAAAATAAATGGCATAGTGACTTTTGGAAATCAGCTGTATTTTCAGCTCCTACTGAAATGTTTGGAATGTAACTCAAAGACTCCATAATATAAAAATACTGAAATATTTGTTCAAAAGTCAGGAGATTATTTGATTACAAATGAGTCTAGTTTCTCAAGATTTGATTAGTTGGCGTTTCCGTACCCACTTGGTCATATGCCTCTACGGCAGCACCGCTGGTTGGCCGCCAGCCAGCAGCGTGTGTATGTATATTCCTTCCCGTTGTTATTACAAGGGCTCGTAATTCTTATCCATTGAAATTTTTAGATGAAGTATAGTCAGCTTTGACATTCCTCTGAATGACTTACAGTGCTCAAGAGTTTCTTTCAAGTTGAATATATTGCACTCTGGTGTAAATGCATATCAAAGTTGCTTTAAATTACTATCAATGCCAGTTTCATTTTCTCAGTTCACACTATTGCATACATAATATATTTTTCGACTATCAGTTTGGTAAGTCGCACAGTATAACCTTTTAATGACTTTCCTCGCTTCTATCAAAGTTCTCATTCAAGTGCTGTAAACAGGAGATGAAGTTGAAAGAGTGAGAGTCAGAAGCGATGATTACGCGGCTCTCATGGAAAGAAGCGCTTCAAGAGCCAACTCTGGGAGGCGATGGCTCATTACCGGGTAATCTCGCGCCAGATCGATGTTTTGTCTCGCGCAGTACCTCCTGAAAATTCGTAAAAAATTCAGAAATACTCTGAATTATTCCTGAGTTAAATGCAGAATGACTCTGTGTTATTCAGTGCGATATTCTGCTGGCTTTATAAATAGCGTAAGGAAAAACAGAAATTGCGAGGGGAAGCAAGTTACCAATTATTGTGCTTTTTATTTCCTTGTCATTTACCTCATTTAAAGATCCTCCCATTCTTTCTTCCTACCGTCGTATTTTCTCTACGCTTCAGACCTCACTGAATATGTCTTCCTCTGGACCTGATCATCTATAGCTTTCCTACTTATACACAATATAATTGTCAGTTTTTAAGATTGACGTTCATGTTTTGTAGATTCTGCTCATATATCATCAGCATATTATTGCAGTCTTGCTTGCCTTTCGAACGTCTATTTCACTTAGGTCTGCGTTTCACCTTTATGGTGAATATCTACTCTCTTTTCACTCATATGTTGCATTTGTACCAGCTTTTCATCCTTTTCTTTTAGTTATACCAGCCTTTCGCCCCTTCTACGTTTGATTTGAGGGAACATTTTGCCCGTTTGTTGAATTTGTACCAATTCTTCGTCCTGTTGATACCTCCGCGAATTAGGTCATGCTTTTGTCTTTCTGTTAGTTTGTTTGTCCACTTGTCTGTCACCAAGGTAATTCAAAAAGTAATGCGGTTTCTCAGTACCCTTAGTTGTAGTTGTACCCGCCCTTGCCTATTTGTTGCATTGGTACCCGCCTTTCGCCGTTTAATGCATTTGTACCCGTCTTTCTCATACTGCATTTGTACCCACCTTTTGCTCCTTTGCTGCATTTGTACCGGCCTTCGCCCGTTGATAGCATTTCTGCCACCTTTCGCCTTTTTTGCCACCCCTCTACTGCAGATGTGCTCGACGTTTATCTTTGTAATCGAAATAGAGCTGTAGTCCAGCGACGGTCTCTTCAGTCGCCTGAGATTATACTGAACTGTAAGATTATACGCTTTAGACTAATTGGCAATTCGATCTTACCTGCATACTACGATTTTTTTACCACCGGTGCATCACTCAATGCTGTCCGCCAATTATTATTTAAAACTCTGTTTGGCTAGTTGCAACCTCTTATTCCTGTTCGGTTTTTTGATATGTTCTATCTCTTGTTAGCGATAAGAACATTTTATCTATATTTAGCAGCTTGACACATTGTTCAGTTTGCTATTTTCCGCAATTGATGCAGAGATTTCGTTGTCTATTTTTTTTTTAAATTGGACTTCAGACGAAATATATCTTGTGGGCTCTCGTTTGATATGTTGAAGATTAAGTGATTAGTTAATATGCATGGGGGCTGTTGGGATAAAAATTTGTTATAGATAGTTCTACTGTAGCAGCGCCGCTTTAGCAAGAAAGTGAAACGTTTGTACAAGAGTTTATTCAAACCACTAAAACACGTAATATACTTGGATTTCACAAAATCGTTCGACTGAGTTGAACATGGACTACTTTGCTCTAACTCTCCTACATGGGCATCCGTGGGAAAGGTCTTAGATGAATCGAAGAATTTCTGGGAAACAGAACCCAAAGTGTAATTACAAGTACCAAAGTGTCCAAACGACAACCGGTACTCAGTGGAGTCCCACTAGGTATTGTGCTTGGTCCAGTACTCTTCCTCATCATGATAAATGATGTGGGACACCAATGCAAGTTTGGCGTGCCCTCATCGATTGCAGACGACACACGCATATTAGCAGCTGTGCAGTCAGTGGCAGACTTATGGATCGTGCAATTAGATTTAACCATCTTTCACTGTACATTGGATAAGAACATAACCTGTAACAAATCAAAATTCGATCTGTTGCGAATCGGGGAAAACTTTCCCTTTACTGAATAAACGTCCTACACGACGAGATGAGAACAAAATCGTAAGAAAACAAATTTTAAGAAACCTTGGGGTAAGAATACAGGAGAATGCCACTTTTGAAGATCACGTGGCTCGAGTGGTTACCATAAGCATGAAGTGGAGTGATTGGGTGCTTTGAACTTTCTCTTCACGAGAGGCCGACACAATGCTCACCTTATGGAAACAGCTGGTACTGCCGACGATAGAATACTGTTCACGTCTTTGGATACCGAGATCGTTGACTGCTAAAATTCAAGGCAAGCAAGAATTAAACTGTCACGACAGACCTACCCACTTTCAAATGTATTCAACTGAATGGAGATTAGAGCGATTTAAGATCATGTATGTTTAGAAAATTCTAGAAGCAATTATTGTCATTGTCAATGGGCGGATTATTAGCAGATACTCAGACCGTATTAGTGGCACTTGTGAAGTGCAAATTTTTATCTAAAACAGTGACGAAGTATTCTAAGAATTTCGCGGTCCGGGAGGCGAGGTTGTTCGATAAATGCCATATCACATTTGAAATGTCACCGGTGTTGAGAGTACGAAACTAATAAAAGTTACTGGACGCATGCTCACCAAAAGTGCCAGATAAACCTGCTGTAAGCGGCTACGTGAACTGTGGGGAAAACTCGCCATTAAATAAACATCCCGTTGTTCACAGATTCCAGCATCACCGCTGCACAAGATGGGCGACGTGTATAAAGTCACCTGGACTTCGTCTGAAGAATCATCTAGGTAACTCTTATGGCCCAGAGTTATTGCATAGGTTTGCATGGTAGGAAACTCATATATTCACTATAGCGTATTAGCATTTTATATTTCCAAGCTCTCAAAGAATAAAATTAAATCATGTTCGACGTACTATGTCAGAAAAACCGATGCGGCTTTGGTTAAGAGGTTACCGTTTGCACGGCTGTCTTGTTGTTTCAACTTCAGAGCTCAGAACTCGCCGTGTTGGCCACAACGCGACTTCTGCACCAGCCAGTAATGAGAAGTTCTTCCCCCGCTGCTGCTGCTGCCAAGTCAAGTTTCACTCAGAGTCTTCTTCTCTCCCTATGAGATGGCTCTGCCATTAGGGTCTCAATACGACAGAGGAGCGGTCTCTCCTAAATCCGGCGGAAGTTTTTCCCAGTCTTTGTTCCCCTAGACGGATATTCTGCCGCTGTCAGCAGTTTATGTCCCAGTGTCTTTTTGCTGATTTGTGCATCTGCTGCCCGAAGCAGAGAAGGGGTCTCATCGACTCCAGGGGTAAAATTCCTTCGGGAAGTGTAGAAAATGAAACAAAGTTATCGTAGGCAATTGAATTTCAATGAGCTATTAAGTAGTATCAGCGGAACTATAAAATTACTATGCGCTATTTTATAGTTGTTATTATTGAGTTTTATAAACACAATTTTTAAATCATGTAGATTAGATTAGATAGCTGGCAGTAGACAGACCAACTGGTCCTTTCCCGGAGAGCATCTGAGACTCACGCTTCGGCCCTTTATTTGTTTTTGCCATTATGGGAAAATGATTTAAACATCTGAAGCAGAAATGAAGAGAATAGACTCAGCCAAGGAGTAGATCGTATAAGGGAGTACTATTTGCTGTGGATCCACGGATTGATCTCGGAGACGTTAGCTGGTTAGGTAAAGTCACCTCTGACTGCACCCTCCGCTGGGAAACCCCCTGTAGCGCTGGTTTGTGCTGCAGCTATAGGCGAACTGACCTCAGAAGAGCAATTACAGCTGCAGCCGACAGCAGGTCGGTAAGAACTATGGTACAATAGAGGAAGGTTCAACGACCCGTGCCCCTCACCTCATACCCTAAGGTAAGTGCCCTCACAGTGCATAGGGAGCCACAAAGAACATTCACCAGAGAAGGGCTTCGTTCCCGGCTACTTCAGCACAACTGTGCAGCACGTTAGGCCTACTGCTAATGTGGATTAGGGTGGCCTTTGAATCGTTGGCCGTTAGAGTTTGTGGCTCCTAGAGCAGGAGCCCGAAGTTGTGGAGGGTGTTACGCCTAACGTTTGCCAAAACGATTTTTAAATATATAGACTCTTTTCGCACCGACGACCTCTGAGGGGAGCTTAGTTAAGATATTCACTTTGGAATAGGGTTGAGCAGCTTCAAATAGTTCTTCAAACTTTATGATTGAGTTTTTGACTGTTGTACAGGTGATCATTAACATCTTCCTCAAAAAGTCCCGTTGAAGGTATGTTCGAGGGAAATAAGTCCCACTTCCTGTAGGCGACACTTTAAGGCTTGTTTCGCAGATGAGGGACCAATTTTATTGCACGGCGTTGCATTTTTTCGTAGTGATATCGCCGTACCGATGTGGCGACCAGAATCGAACAGCAATTCCTAGATGCGGGCGCAATAGCGCTCAAGTTTTTGTGCTAAAGTATGATTATGTCCCTGGATTTGTGCTCAAATTCTTGGTAATGAATTCCAGTTCTCTGCTTGTCACTTTGAGACTCCTAGCAACTTGCTAACCGTGTTGTAGTTTGTTTGTGATTGCTATTCCCAGGTCACACTCTAGGGGGAGAAGTGTAATCAATTGCATAAAATATGGTTTGAAGTCAGAAAAAGAATGTTTTCCTAAGCATATTTTATGCTACACTGCACTGCAGACGATAATGGGCCTGTCAAATCATTTCCAGCTATTTGAAGAATTGCGAGATATTTATGCATAAGAACGGTTTGAATTGAAATAAAAATGAAAGTAATGTACCATTAGGGAAAAAAATTTTGCACCTCGAAATTCTTTCACCTTTTTGGGTAACAAAATATTAAGTGAACACAGAGGTTTTGGTTCTCGTATTTCAATGCAGCATAGTTGGCTTCTCTGTCATATTTTCTTATTTGCAAGAGGAGTAAACTTCTACTTTCAAACAAGCCCTCTCTTCCTCAAGACCTGCTCTTTCATCTAAAATTTGCCTAAGGACGCCTGAATTAAGCCCTGGCTATCCCTGTCATGTGCAAGTCGCTGGGCATTTCTCGCAGAGGAAAGCTCGAAATTCTGCCCGAGTTCTATAAGCGACCGCATTTGCTTGCGTGCACAGTTCCATGAAACTCGCGTCTTCAGAACAGTTTGCTTGAGGCAAAGAATTTTGTTCCTTAGATTTTTGATTGCAAATTTCACTTCGTAAGCCTAACTTGGTTAAAGATCAGCGGGATGGAAATCGTGATGAACATGGCGGCAATGGGAATGGAATAACCCTTCACTCTGCCAGATAAACAGCAATATATAGATTTTACATTAAAAACTACTTGTAAAGGGTCCAAATCATAACCGTAAGAGCTAAAGGGCTCATACTCTTACGGTACTTCTATCACCAATAATAACAAATTGACCGTAATAATTACTTCACCTTCTTTGTACACCAATATATTGGTGGATTGGCTTAATAAGCCACAGTACAATGTCACAATTAAGGGAAATATATTTGCACATTCGCTCTATACATACAGACAGCGCCAAAGAATGTCATTACAACACATTAATTAAAATGTACATTAAGCAAAGAGTCGTCTGTGGCTGCAGGTAAGAGATCTTGTGGTAGTGCAAATTATAACTCGTCAGAAAATTCTAAGCTAGCGCCTCATGTGCTCCGAACTCTGATAGCTTCGGTCAGTAACGAACTGATAGATGTTTCTCGGCTCAACTGTAGGCGATTGGTATTCTTGCTAGCAAAAATATTTACACATTCTGTTTCATAAAAGGCGAACATATCACTCTACGCCGTGTATTTAGGAGCGCCCACCAGCTGCAGAAACACTATTATAAACTATATGCATTCATTAATCAGTATTCTATAAAACGTGTATGCTGTAAAAGTAGAATATGGACCTACATTTAGAGCTGATATTCAGCAGGCAAGACCTGAATAGTAAAACCTTTTTATTTTCCCAAACTTTCTCTCTTGATCCTCACGAACTCACCTCGCTGTCTAATATTGTATGTTGCAATTTTACTTAACAAAAAGTTGTATTAGCGCTACAACCCTAAGCCTCCAAACAACAAAATTTGTACCTGGGGGCAATTTTTGGCTCTTTTCGTGGCCCCAAACTGAGGCGCTTGTTTAATCAGAAAGAAGGCCGTCTGCAGCTGACACTGCTCCATTTTCTCTGCGTCTTGCGGATCTTCCAAGTTTGCTTGTATAGAAAATTCGGAAATTGTTGTACGAGGTCCTGATAAGTGAAGCAGCGCCACTGGCTATCGCGTCCTCAGGATATTGAACGTGACTGGTCAGTGGGAGGATGACGCCTCACCGCCGGCCGCCTGTTGGATGCGGAAATATCCGGAACTTAGACCACTGCTTCGAGTCACGGCCTACAGCGCGAGGTCTGCAGCAATAATTAGAAAACAAATTGGGTTTCCCGTACAAATGACATTACTGGAGACATTAAGAAAACTTGTTACTGGGTGATATAGGGCTAAAAGTATTACTGCAATTTAACTTATGCAAGGCCTAGAGAGTCGCTTACAATAAGCATAAAGATGTGCAGGAGAATCAAAAGGAAACTTGAAGTCAAAAACAAGAAATATTTATGTATTTCACTATGTACGTTCGCCTAGGTCCTAGGCTCTAACCTCTTATGATACACGCACCTATTTGGTAAGCCATGGCACTGCGGCGAAAATGTACATTCACTTGGAAGCATAATATGACGATACCCAATCTTGTACAGGGAGGAGGGGTGGAGGTGAAATAAAACTTCCAGCTGACATTAACCACGATGACTTATACTTAGAATTCAATTAAGGGGTCTGGGACAGTATATTAAGTATGAAATATGAACATATGAACATAATGTCACTGTAATTGAAAATTAAATTAGTTTCATACCTTCGTTACACAAGAGTAACTTTGTTTAACTATAATTACAATGCTAAAAGTAAGAATGGAAAACGAGTGCTACAATAAAAAAAATGGTCTTAGATGCAAAGAACGCTGTGCAGAAGCTTCTTCTTCCACCCACGGATCAGCCTGCCAGCAAGACAAAGGCTTGAATTCCTCCAGTCCTAGCGCAGCAACTTCGACTTTGCCTGAAATTGGGACCGGCGGAATTGCGCTCATCAGCCGCCGCCGCGCTCCTCCAACTCCCTCTCGCCGCGAGCCGCTCCAAAGAAACACCGGCAATCAACTCCTGAGAAAATTTGCTCCTCTTTTCAGAATCTGAATGTAATTACGGTCGCAGTTTTGTTTCTTTTCGAATTGTCCCAAAATTATGCAAGGGAATTAAACGAGATCATGAATGTCCTAAGAGCCTTAGGAAGTGCAGGCTCATTTCATTTATTATATACGTGGTTAATTGAAAAAAGGTTTTCAAATAAGTAAAAGAATTAATGAAATAACTTATCTGCTTTTTTACCCCGATCAATTTCACGTGACGTTTACATTTCTAAACTCCGATTAGCACAGCAACGCCATCCTTTTCTCATCTCTTTAAAACTTCCCGATAATCCAAAAATACTCATACTGTCGACATTGCAGTTATATTTTTGAGTTCACACAACTCCCAGCAGTGCAGTGGTGGCCTTCTACCTTCTATCATTCTAGTGATAAAGTCATTCTCTTGACTCATGTACCATCCTGTGATGCTATTCTCTCTACTCTTACCATCACAGTGATGAGGTCATTCTCTCAACTCTTGTAACTTCCAGTGATGCATTCATTCTTTCCGCTCCTACAACTCCCAGCGGCGCTGAAGACCTTCAGACCCCTGCAGCTCTGAGTGTTCGAAAATTCAAGATATGCCTACCAGACTCACAGTCAGTGAAGCAATCCTAGCTACCATTAGTTGTTTGCAGATCTTTAATTCCTTAGCCCTTCACTGCGAGTATTCAAGGTCTGTTCCTCAGTACCGCAGACGATCTCTCGCTATCAGAACACGTGCATCATGCGGGGGAAACTCAGCGAAGACATTTTCCTCTAAATGGAAGAGACCATCGGAGCGATTAGACCAGGCTTTCTGATTTGTGACGACGTCATTGATTTCTGACGAACAATTTAGGAAGGTAATGGCTCCGTTAAACATGAAATGTCTGGCGCTGTGCCTGCAGAGCTGGGGCCGCTCGTGCCGTCTCTGCTTTCTGCCAGGGAGAAATTAGAAGTGACGGGTGTGCAATAATTTCCCAGCACTGCAGCTATGGAAATTTTCATATACGAATGCATTTTATTGTTGCTATCGATATCTTTATTGAATAGGTTCAAGTTTCGGCCTACTGATAACAGTAACTATTAAACAAAAGTTGATCGTACTTTGGGAATTTATAATATGCTAACCGCTGGCTATTCGTATGTATGGTGGCGTAAAGTATGGTCAGCAGATTTGAGTGTTAGAGAGCTCAAATACTGAAGTTCTCAGTGCTAAAAATTCGACTGAAGTTAGGCCAAAACAAGGCATTATTGGATGGGTTATCCCCATGACTGATGCAGGACCCAATTGTGGGCTACGGTGTGACAACGTTGTTGCCACTAAACCAATTTTATTCACATGACAACACTTTTATATTGGTAAGAACAGGTATCGTAGAGACCATTTATGCTAATATATTACGCTATGCTACTGCAAATAGAAAACCAAAAATGTAACTAGAAATTTAAAAATGAAATTCAAATGCTTTCAAGTTGTCAGAAGGCAGGCGGCAACTGAAAGAAGGAAAATAATGGGGCCATGCTGTCATAGGAAATATGTTCAAAGAAGGCGTCATGCAATAATTCTCTTCTCTCATTGCTTTTTCAAAATTTCTGGGTTTGCCAGCGACTCCCGTGCGCGTCGTTGGCTCGACGGTTCATTCGCGGAATTGCTTCTGGTATCTTCTACACTGGACAAATTCTTAAGAAGCTCCGTCGCAAATTTCACGAAAATCTTCTCCGGAGCTGCACTGTCGGGCAAATAGTCGACCATTTGCAGACGATGTCGGGAATATCCGAGTCTTTTGTAAACATTCCCGACGGAACGGAGCGCTGGCGCAAATCAATCACAAAATTGGTCTTGATATGCGGGAAGTTTGGCATACTCTCGGTGCAGAACTGGAGAAAACATTGTTGGTCGCTGGCTCTTCTGTGTGCAGGGATCATTTAATATATAGAGGCAGAGCTTACGAGTTCGCAGCATCCAATTCTTGGGTTGAACTGCAAGTTGAGAGAATGACAGCCTTTCCGGATATCAAGGAACTGAAAGTTGAATTTGAAATTTCTGTAGCGAACGCATTTCGCTGGCACGCAGATTTTAGTGACTGCAGCCTTTCTTTAGCATATATTCGCATGAGCTGTACTTTAAAGACTTCTTTATATTGGTCACTGAATGCTTTCATCCACGTCCATTAGCAACAGCAATCTGAGTTTATATTCTTTAAGCAATAGTACTGTTAATTTAGGATCCAGGTGACTATAGAGGACATTAATGGGTGTAAGAATATTGCTCAACCCATGAATTTCCTGCCCGCACTTGCGTGCAAGTATTAGGACTGTCTGCATTGGGGGTACAATAAACTCCATCATTATTCATTATTTTGTTTCAGCGTTAGGCCACAAGCCGTACGTTGAGCTCTCGAAAAAATATACAACTCGAGTTATCTTAAAATCTTCCTCCAAGAAATTTGGTGTCACCGCTGGTCTCTCGTTTATCGTGTGTCTGGTGGCACAGATTGCTCTTATTTTAGTTTCTTATGATAAATTAGACTAATGGCTTTTGCGTGCATATATTTCCTTTAATAAAATGAAGCTAGGTGCAGTTATAGTCGCAATAGTTCAATGTTAGGTGTGCCTCAAGATACATCTGTCATTTGACAGGTCAATGACAACTGGTCAACTATTGGGTCAATTGTTTCCTATTCCGTGATTGATGCCAGTGTGTCTACTTTATTACTTCTTTCTTTAAAACTTATTATCATTTATTTTCATATCAGTTCACGGAGCGGCGTATGGGCCGGCGCCTCTTAGGTATTTGTCTTTTTTCTAGGCGGTTTTCCCGCCGTTGTAGACAACAATGTAATAGCGATATGTTTAATCTCTCATCCCTTTTTTAATACCCGTTACCTAATAACTATTCTTCTTGAGGCAAGCAGCTGCATTTCTTAAGTGGCTTTACTTGGAGCTCGAAACGACTTGCTTGGTTTAGCATCGATCCAATTTTGGCTGGGAGCTGGAAGTGGCTCTACTTTCCTACGAGCATTTCTTAGTGCAGATTCCTTTTTTTTTAACGCGCGAGCAGCCCGCTGTATCTTTTTTGACGTTCGTTCACTCGGCGCACTGAAGGGATTTGTCTGGTAAAGCACGAGTCTAATTTTCGTAGGGAACTGGAAACTCTTAAGCGGAGCGACCGCCAACTTGTTGATTGGAAGGAAGCGAAGAGCCGCCACCTGTTGATCTGTGGAGGTCATAGCTGTGCTGTCATGGCCCTGTGCCAGGGCCTCCATTTGGCCCGGGGCCATGTAGGCAGTCTGGCACTCTGGCACGCTTAAGTTTAGACTTNGAAGAGCCGCCACCTGTTGATCTGTGGAGGTCATAGCTGTGCTGTCATGGCCCTGTGCCAGGGCCTCCATTTGGCCCGGGGCCATGTAGGCAGTCTGGCACTCTGGCACGCTTAAGTTCAGACGTGGCTGGCCTGGATCTTGTTTAGGATCTAGAACAGAGCCAGGTGCGGATGTAGCTGGTAAACTAAACGTGATAAAAAACGGCTTCTTTTAGAAGAAGATATATGTTTTTTGCACGATATATATTTTACAGTTAGGATGAACAAAACAAGTCTTCTAACGCTTGTTAAATAGCTATTAATAACTATTCGTTGGGAATAGACTATAGACTTCACAGGAAATGCCACCATGGCAAGAGCATTTTTCATTTTCCAGATGGTGATGTGAACTGGTGAGGCCATAATCTGATGACTTCCCTTGCTTTAAAATGTTCAGAAGTTACCACCTGAACGGAATAAAAAAAAATGGGCGAATATTTAATTTACCTGTACTGCATAGAGTGATTCAGCATTGTTGTCTATTTACGGAAATAAATCGCAGCACTCAATTCTATATTGATAATTATGTTCTACCGGGTAAAAATTCAATTTTGTATGCGAAGTTCTACATCTCTCATGTAGTAGTCTGTAATATACCTAAATACGGATACTTAATTCCCCAAAAATGCTCACATGAGCTACACAGAGCAATGCCAAGCTGCTCGTGGAAAACAAATGCAGTTATCTTGGAATTTTTAAAGTTTTTTTTCGCCTCCGCTACACGCAGCGACGCAATGCGCTTTGAAGCAATTACCTCAAATGAGACTAGGTAAAAATGATGAGATTTTGTTGCCGATGCAATATAAATAAATTAAAAAATCCGATCTTTCTCGGTATATTTGAGTGGTGGAGTTTCTTTGATCAAGAAATGGAGAGTCTCGCAGCCAAGAACTGCTCGCCTCAGTGACCAGCGGCGGGGGAGGAAGTGCGTGTTTTGAAGCGGTCATGAGAGACGAAATCTTTAAAGCGAGAGAGAATTTGCTTGACAAATTTGCAGTGGAAATGGAGAGTGGGATTTATAAAGAGCGTTTTCTACGCGAGCAGTTTAATTTAGAGCCACGGAGGGAATTTACTCTAAAATCGTATTTTTTTTTACTTTCAAACAAGATTTTAAACCAGAGAGGGTGGGCTGAAAGGGAAACTTGCGGTGGGATCTAATGGAAAATTAGAATAGAGAGAATACCGTTACTGTGCGGCTGCTGACAGCTTTTGGAGAAACTCATTCTGAACTCTTACAAACGATAATTTTTGTTAACTATTTTGATCCTAGGGCTCTTCGTCCGACAGTTTATTTTATTGTACTGTTGCTTGAGAATTTGCCAAATATGTATTTTTTTACATTATATCTATACAATAAAGTAAACAACATCTCTAACAGTAAAGTGTTCCTTCAGTGTCAACAGCCTGCTCCTCTCAATTATCAACAACCTGCTCCTCTCAATTGTCAACAGCCTGCTCTTCTCAATTGTCAACAGCCTGCTCCTCTCAATTGCCAACAGCCTGCTCCTCTCAATTGTCAACAGCCTACTCCTCTCAATTGTCAACAGCCTGCTCCTCTCAATTGTCAACAGCCTGCTCCTCTCAATTGTCAGCAGCCTGCTCTTCTCAATTGTCAACAGCCTGCTCCTC
>LQNS02278091.1:68630154-68658768 GCA_001587735.2 Parhyale hawaiensis | reverse complement strand
GTGTCGAGGCTTCTGCCTCACCCGAGCTAAGAGAGAGTATCGAGCCTCTTTGCCGGACAGGTGGATGCTCAAGTCAGCATTTTTGGCATTTAGAGGCTGCTGTGGGGGTATGGACTCTAACCAAAATTAGGGATGGTAGGAGAGTCGCAGCTGTTGCATGAGCCTTCCATCTTTGATGCCATAGCTCTAAAAGTCGGTGGTCGACAGCAGCCGTGCATTGCTCTGTAGCTAGCGGGTATCTACATATATGCAGCATAAGGAAACAGTTTCCCTTTTGGGTTGTGCGGTCAACTTGACTTTACTTTTATAGTGGCTTCACTGCATGCTAGTTATTATTATTATTGTAATAACTGATTTATGATAATACCTATATTATTATTACACATTTATTGTTATTATTGATATTTTTTACTTAAATAATTAATAATAATAGCATCATTTTTGTTTTCATCGTCATATATGTGCTCGTTATTTTTATAATCTATAGCGCTTCCGTGAGTGTCGACAAAACTTGGTGTGTAGCCCCGTGCACCTCTGCACCTCCAGCTGAGAATTATCATGTAATCGCTAGTCAACGAGCGCTCTTAGGATATGAAACTAAGGATCGCTAACAAAGGATGAAGCGCACATAATGCAACTAATACTAATGCCTTTCGCTATGATAGTAACAATACATAACAATAATTGTATCATTCTTGACTATAGTGATAATATGAAAGATCAGTTATTAACCTAGCGCGCAGCGAAGCCACAATAAAGGTACAGTCACTGTATTGTAACTCCGGCCAGGTTTATCAAGCTACTTGCGTATTTTAACTCATTTATCTAGTACCTCGAATTACTACGCGGCTGTAGAAAAAACTTTGATCCGGTAAAAAAATAAATAAATAANTGAAGCCACAATAAAGGTACAGTCACTGTATTGTAACTCCGGCCAGGTTTATCAAGCTACTTGCGTATTTTAACTCATTTATCTAGTACCTCGAATTACTACGCGGCTGTAGAAAAAACTTTGATCCGGTAAAAAATAAATAAATAGAGTAGACAAGCTAGACCCTGGGAAAACTTGTAAGTGGTTGCAACGCTCGAGTCTCAAAGTACGAAATATAAACTACAACTTAACGCTGATGTAATCCACCGGCGAATCGATTGTTCGTTAATTGGAAAACGCAAACCTACGCCATTAGCTGTTTCTCGAAAGGAAGATGTCAAACGACCGTTGATTGGCTGTAGTAGCGAGCTGTATCTTCCAATCACAAGGCTGATAGAATACTGCTTTGTATCGTCGTTGTAAGGTACAACATTACAAGTTTTACAACATTGTGTTAGTAAATCAGGGCCCTGCTCCATATTTTTTGTGGTCCTTGCCTGTTAAAAATGCAATAAATATTCTTATTGCAGTCATCCAGCACCTGCCAAAGAATCATAACCTTTTTTATCTGAAGGTCCTTACGAGGAGAAAACCTGACAGTAACTCTAGCGCAGTCGTCCAGTACCATCAAAAGAAGTAATACCAATATTATATGGAGGTCCTTACGAATAGAACACGTAACAATTACTCTTAGTGCAGTCGCCCAGCACCAGCCAAAGAAGACCGTCTCCAGCCCCTGCGAGCGATAGAGGGCCGTGACCAGCGTTGCAACAGCTGCTTGCCTATCAATTTCTCTTATTGCCAAAGGCAAGTGCGTTTTGCTGCCATAAAGATCGTTTGGAGCTCAACCTGCGGCCTCTGAACAACACAAGTGCCTTGTGCAGCTTTAGCTTTCTCACGAGCCGGTAAGGTGGAAGTTTGCAGTTTACAGCGATGCGAAATTACTTTTTAAGCTGACTCATGGAAGCAAAACTCTCGACTTGACAGTAATATAATGTTTGCTAGGCTTTTCTGATTAATAGCTTGATAAACAAGAACTTTGTCATAATTTGGGCAGATAAAATTTTTAGCTTTGGCTCCAGTGCGTCAACAACAATCGTAGAAGTGTTTTGTAACGCACGAACTGCCCAGGNACAATGTTTGCTAGGCTTTTCTGATTAATAGCTTGATAAACAAGAACTTTGTCATAATTTGGGCAGATAAAATTTTTAGCTTTGGCTCCAGTGCGTCAACAACAATCGTAGAAGTGTTTTGTAACGCACGAACTGCCGAGGATATTGTTAATGCTGCTCGTTGCATATGCGGCAGTCAAAATGACAGGGAGGTCGTTACAATGACACTTCGTGACTGATATCACACTTGGGGGTACTGAACTGATTAGGCAGCAGCGCTGCAGTTGCTAACATTAAGAACAAAATGAGGCGAGCGCCGTCGACTTCACTGCAGCTGAGGAGCACAGCTCTCCCTTCCATAAGATAAGATAAATTAGAGCGAAACAAATCGCCTTAACCAGGCACTCAGTCAGCACTCAAGACATTAGCTGCTCATGGGTATTACCTCAGATGAATGAGCCTGCCTTCCTTTGCCTGTGGTATGCGTGTAATTATTGTGTATTTCCCTCCAATAAAGCGATGTCTAGCAGCAATTAAGGCCCACATCCTGTTAAACTCTTTGCAAGGCGTTGCAAGGTAGGCCCAAGTATATAAACAAATGGACATAATACGTGCACAGTAGTATGCAATACTATGCATGTTTTATAAGGTGTACAATAATGAGAAGCATTGGTTGTATTCTTCTCTCCCTGCCCTCAAGGTTTTTGGGAGAGCGACTCGTGCTGCGTGCGGAGCCCACTCTTTCACTTTGGAGGCTGTCAGGTGTCGGTGCTTCGTGCCCTGGTCGGTGCCCTGGTCGGTTAAGGTTTGGAATTTGTTGCCGGCATCGGCTTTTGGTCATATTGGCCTGCAGGCGTTTAAGTCAGCTGTTAATGGTTTTTGCTGGATTTCCTTTAGCAGTGTTTTGAACTTCCCGACGTTGCAAGATGTTCATTTGGGTTGTATTACCCGTCCGTGGAAGCTCAAGTATGAAGTTTTAATAATAATAATATTGCTCCGTGCTCATCATTTTTGGTAAAATGTATCGTCACAGACTACGGATGACACAGACTCACAGCTTCTAGCCCGGCATTATGCCGGGGCCACACAAGGCATTTGCACAGACAACTTGATGAAAGAATGCGAGACTCGGACGTCATTGATGCCGCAGTATCTATGCTACCAATATTAAGAATGTATCAAACGGCCCGCGAGCTGCTCATCCTCGCAACCAGTCGGGCGTAGAGATGCGTATGTGTCCCCGGCATAAGCGCACCTCGAATCGGCCTTTCGAGTCGGTGTGACGTCATCGCTGCCTTTTGGCCCTGGCTCTTGGCACGGCTGCACATATTTACACAGCCCTGGTACGGTATCCTGGATACCAACACTATGATGTAAAACGAGCGACCAACTGGGCCGTCAGAGTAGTGAGAAACTTTTCTTGCAAAATATTAATTAAGGAAATGCCTGTTTGTGTTCATTTGTGTGCGATATTCCCAGCTGCAGCTCTTCTACACAACTCTTACTCCATCTGATCTGAATCCGCATGGAATTATGTGGAGACGTGTTTAGCCATGTGGAGTTGTGTTTAGCCATGTGGAGTCGTGTTTAGCCATGTGGAGTCGTGTTTAGCCATGTGGAGTTGTGTTTAGCCATGTGGAGTCGTGTTTAGCCATGTGGAGTCGTGTTTAGCCATGTTTAGTCTTGTTTAGCCATGTGGAGTCGTGTTTAGCCATGTGGAGTCGTGTTTAGCCATGTGGAGTCGTGTTTAGCCATGTGGAGTCGTGTTTAGCCATGTGGAGTCGTGTTTAGCCATGTGGAGTCGTGTTTAGCCATGTGGAGTCGTGTGTTCGGCCGACTACGTTGGGCTTTGAAGTCAACCATGACTGCTTTTGAGGACTTCTTTTTAGAAAGGTTTTGGGCGTCTGGAGTTCGCTCAGAGCCTCTTTTTGGGTTTCTTGCCTATTACCGCCCTTTTGTGGTATTTAAAACGAAACATAGATTGAAATTGCAACAGAAATCATTTATATTTTCATCGACGGTGTCTGGGCTGAATTTGGAAAATATGACGACTGTAACAACATCAGTTAGAAAAGAGTGGATTTTTCCGCCCTGTATCTCTGTTCCAAAGACATTCCAGTGTTGGCGGGAATCAATGAAGTGGAGCGGTGTTGCCATCGTACGGCTCATCACGCTAAGTGCACCTCCACCGACCGCTGGCCTAACACTGTATACAAACAAGCTCTATTTTAGGAGCGGCGCTCTGTTCTTCTGTCAGAACTTGCGAACAAACGTGAAAAGTCACTTTGCAGTTTGAAATTTTTGGTGCTTTCTGAATAAATAGATGCAAATGAAGGTGGATGTTGCCGTTAAGTGTTGAGAATAGTAAAGAAGATGGATATGAGACAGGTTATTGTTTTCCACAAATACCCTTTTCTGTGTTATTCTTTACTTTCCCAACCGCCGAGCATTACTTCGTGTGTCAGCGGAAATTGAGGCTTTACTAGCCATTTGCCAAATTTCGACTAGGAAACAATCTCACCTTGCTGGACTAGTTTGTCTATCTCAGTCCGACTTCCTTTAGGTCCTTTCACTTCAGCGTACTTGCCTCGTCGCGCTTCCTTTCAGTTCATTAGAGCGACGACCATCTGAACGCAAACATTTCATTATTTATTCATTTATTCATACTTCTTCAATTACTGTTTAGGTGGCACTTTAACGAATTTCATGAATTAAGTTGCACATATTAAGTTGTTACCAGCCATGTTGCTACTGTCACCGAGAGTTCAAATGACGTCGGTATGTGACTGGGACTGTGCGGCGACGTGAACGTGTCCAGCGTTGCGATATCCTCTAATAACCGAGTGGATGCTGTGCTCTTGTCCTCGCACGCACTTACTCTTCATATTCATTGCTTGTGAATGGCCATTTAATTGTTTAATCAAACTCGCTAACATTATTCTTGTTGCTTCAGTACTTGATAATCCACAGGAATTCTAACAACTTGAGGCTACTGGTACTTTCTTTGTGTAACTTCATTAGGCGTAACCTGCATATTGATCAAGCTTACTACTTACTATTTGATTCCCTAAGCTTGTTACTGACGCAGCGTTCTTCAACTGTGTTCATTATTTCTTGATTTCATTTCTTCCGTATTCCAAAAAGAAATTGTATTTCACTATGGGCAACAATCCCTAAGATGAATATTGGTCATAATCGGATACATTTTTATTATAAATTCTGGTATAAACTTCATAGTCAGCTTAAAGTAGCGCGAATTAAACTAACTACTAATGCGCAGCACGCAACGGTTGATTGGTCGTCTCTGCACCTTGCGCTGCTGTCCTCAGAAAAATGAACTTTGCACAGTGAATTCATTTAAATATTTTATTCAGAGCGTTTAATAAACTATTTCTTTAATTACTACACAAAGCTAACGTATATGATCCAACTTTTTTCATGTTCTCCAATTGTTCGTTGCTCCTATGAATTAAAACCGTAATCAAACCAATGTACCTCGTGAAACAGAAAGCTTATATAACCGTAAATTTCATTGCATTTTATACCACTTCATTTAAGTTAATTAGGTTATAGGAGCGGAATTATCTGTCACAAGATTTAAGGCATAACTGCAAGAAAATAGCTGGCACCAGCGGGCTCATTTCGAGCGGGAATTTTCACCTGGAGGAAAAGTCGCCGTTTCAGAGTCAATTTGCATGGGCTGCGAGAGTTGGAATGTACCATCACTGGATTCCGATTCCCTTCGTGCCGGTCAATAAGGATTCCAATTATAGAAAGATGCTCTCCAATTCGTCTCTTTGTGAAATTTATTCAAATCCCTTAGTGATTCCTTAGGCTCAGAATATTAAAAATTTTAAGCGAAAATTATTTAAAGTTTCAAGCGTTGAGAGAGTTTACAACAAGAGAGGAAAGCTAACTTATCTTGCTAGCAAGAAGAATTGCCCAAAACACCACCGCTGGCAGACCATAGATACGAAAATACTGGGTAAGTCTGCAGTTAGCCCTCAGTAGAATACTGCCTTACGATAGCGAGCAAAGAGAAATACCGTACCTAACTATCTTTAGAGCAATGACATGCAACCAGGACGCAATGGTGCTGTGCAGGAGAGGTCGCTTAGTTGCCGTCATCACAGTAGAGCTGGATGTTGCCTTCAGTAATTATTACTATACGCTTACGCCACAAGGCGTCGGGCTTCGAAATACGAGTCAGTCTTTACCTAATCCAAAGACATTTGAACTAATGCTCTTTTCATGCAGTGTGCAAATTAATTTGGTTTCTATTCTAGTTGCAATATCCTTGCTTGTAATGTAAAATAAATATCACCACTCAATGACGCATGTCTGGTTAAAGCATTCTATCTACTAGCATACAAACGCCAGCCATTCTATATACAAGTGCAATTTTAGCATCATCTGTGTCAGGCTAATCATTGTTTTACTTGTACATTCCATTGGAAACAAATAGTCAAGCAAGCCTATTTGCACGTACTCACGCACAAAAGCACACAGCTGCACCTAGCACTCGCCTACACACATACAATTTCCTTCTTACCTCTAGCACTGGAAACAAGTCGTCAGAAGCATAATACGCATCGTTAAAAGGAACACGCACTTGGCATTTTCTTATCTTTTCCTTCAGTTAAATTGAACACTCTTTTAATTATATTTCATCTCCACCCCAACATTTCTAGTGAGCTTTCGTAGTTGCCGTCCTATCCTTTATTCAGCTGAAGTAAAACCTTGAACTTTTACTCGGAATTTTTCATTCAACTCTGCAAAAGAGGATCACTCGAGTCCAGTTTGGGATATTTCTCGCACGGGCTGAAAGCTTCTGCATTAATTTGAAAGAAAGAATGTCTGAGATTCTGTCCGTCACAGACCGCTAAACGCAGAGCGGCAACCTTTCGGTATATTTAGAAGGAAACTTGCCCACATGACCATCATTTGTTTGAGCTACTCCCAGTAACTCAGGGCCAGGGTTGCTGGTTCGCTCATTATACAGAGAGCGGAAATTCGCGCTCACGCCAGGAAATTAAAAAGATGCTCGGGAATGTGCAGCGGCAGTAATTCTTCACTCGTAGTGCCTTCCGCTTTTAGAGTGGGGGCGGAGGAGGAGGTGCAGTTTTCGATCGAGTCTTCCGTCAAATAATGCCATAGCTTGGGTAATATTCGATAGACTGCAGCCGTACACTCCTCTGGCTCCTAGTGGGAATTGTCTGCTGCACGAACCAGTGTAGGCATGTGGGTTTTATAGTTATCACCCGTGAGGAAATGAGAGAGGTGATAATTTTGCTGAGCTGTTTGTGTCTGTCGCTATGCATGAGTTCAGGTTCGTATCCTGCAAACCACCTAATGTATTTACCTAAATTCGCCAAAATTATCAGACTGTGAGCTGCCCTCCTTCATATTTCCAAGTGTGATGGGGTTATTAATACTTGATATATACATACGGTATATTGCATATGTTCTACCACCCAAAGACTACAAAAAAAGAGCTATTATCCTCGTCAACATGACGGTCAACGAAACAGAATTTGAGCTTTTATGATAAGAAGAAAACTTTTCTATTGTTGAATCAACTCCCTGCGAGTGACGGAAGCGAAATCGAAAGGACAATTATAACATACTTTGGAGTGAGAATGCTGGATAATACTACTTTGAGGACCGCGTAGCTAGAACATTAACAGTAGGAAAGGAATGGAGCGAATGAATGCTTCGACCTTTCTTGTACCGAGAGGCAGACATAATGCTCATCTTATTGAAACACCTGGTACTGCCCGAAACAAATATTGTTCATCTCTATGCATGCCGAACAAGCGAAAATACCTAAACGCCTCAAGGCTTGTCTGATATCGCTTACGGCCAATATTTAAGATTTGCCAGCACTAAACTATCAAAAAAGACTTGAACATCTTCAAATGCAATCAATTCTACTGATACTCGAACGCTTTACAATCATATTTGTTTGGAAAATTAATGAAGGCATCACTGTGAAAGTAAATGAGTTAACTATCGCCAGACCCTCGGTCATTATTAGGCACATTTGTGAAGAGCGAGTCCTGGGCAGCCGTGGCGGTGACGTAGTTGCAACGAAATACTTTAATAGTTTCACCTTTTGGGCGTAAGACTTTCCAATAAAATGCCCATGATATTCGAACTGTCATAAGCATTAATACTGTTAAACTTCAAAAAATTACTGGATAAATCAGTTGTAAGCGGTTACGTCCATTGTGGAGATAACTCACGGTTTGCTCTTCCGCTTCTGCTGGTCACGTAATGTGGCATCACCTCTGAACAAGACGGGTGGAGTGCATAACATCATCTGGACCTCCTTCGAAGAACTTCAAGGATATCAAAGGCTAGGTATCAGTGATATCTTCACGATTGACAATGACAATTATGTTTTTGTACGCGACTGATACTCGATATGCGATATATTTTTGTGATCCCTGGTATTATATTAGTAATTCTTCAGCTATTGTTCATTTGAGTTGCTGAAAACCGTCTCCTGTTGTACCCAGAGAAGGTAATACGGATACGCTTTTTGCACCTCATGGAAAGCTGGCCACACGCCGCAGGTGGGGAGGTTCAGCTGAAGTCACGGTTTACCGCACACTTCAACTGGGAGATCTTCATGCACTTGTTCGTGCTGCAGATACTGTAGATGCCAACCTAACCCCAAAAGAGAGCAGCCGATCACAGAATAGTAGAGCTATAGTGTCGGAGACGGAAGGCTCATGCGATAACTGAAACTCGCTTACCTTTCTCATTTCTCGTTACGGTGAGTAGTCCCGCATTGGAGTGTGCAGATGGCGCAGCCAAGCATCGCATGCATTCACCTGTCTGACGAGGAGGCGATTTCGGGCACTGGACTATGCAAACACAACACTCTAACATTCCGACGCTGCGGAACGCTCGTATCTACCTACCGATACTCACCTCACTACTGAAGTAGGTATGCTAGTTAGGTAATTAGGTACATTGTACCGCATTAATAGATTGATATTGAGTTACTTGGGAGGCTGGAAAAAAATGTAAAGGAAGTAATGAGGTTTCGTAAGAACAGTTTGCTGTGCTCGTCGCTCCACAATATCTTAATTTCCTACTCATTTCATATTCACTGACTGTTTTGATAGTACTTCGCAGTGAAGGTTCATTTTAGTTGAAGTTATTAAATTAAGTTCTTACCTAATCGTTTGTTTTAAAGTATATTGATTGTGCACGTGCTGTGGCTCCAGAACTTCTGGTTACTGAGCTTCGTATTAATACATCCATTTCTTGTTTATTTTATGATTTGTCAACGCCCTTTATGCTTCTGCTTCACAGGCTAATTCCATCGCCATCAGTTCATATATCTCGCTATCTTTTGATACAAACTTCAGGAACAAAATCTCATTACCTGCTCATTTCACAGCTGGTCTGCACGACGCTCTACAACATCCCTGTAACTCCCCGCAACACGGCAACATCCTCCGCCAGTTCCGTAACACAACATCGCCCTAATCTCCGCACTCTGCTGCTCCATTTGCCAATATTCTAATCTAAAGAGGCACTCGATGGAGAGCTCCTTTCCTTAGGCAACCGCTGGTCTGCACGCAATATGGGCTATAATTGCAAATCTTTCATAAAGACGACCAGCCCTGTTCTAGTTGCTCTATACGGAGAACAGGCCAGGCTGTTCTATGCAATAACTGTTCCACAGCGCTCGTCTATAGAGAGGTCGGAGTAAGGGCAGCAGTTGGTGTTTTGGATTGTGGTTTCTTACATACATGCTGTAGGAAGTGAAAGTGTCATAGTATATGTAGCTTTATAAAGATACACTCTATAGCTCACAGTTATACTTTAAACAGAGATTGACTATTGAATTGTCATTGAAAACCAACATCTCAAAACTAAAAATAAATATATGTAAAATTTACTTTTTGATTTTCAGGTATTATAAGAGTAGCCTCATATAAAAGAGGATACAATACTAGATCTAAACCTAAGTTTGGCTCCTCGTTTCTTTTTTCATTTCCCCGCTTACTTTACAATCTTTTGTCCCTCACTAGCATCCTTTTCTTATTACCTTCTTCCCTGCGCCATTACCTCGCGTTCATGGGTTCCTTGTCTAGTTCGAACTACAAAACATGTTTTGTTGAGCCCATTGCTGGTTAAGAAATTGAAACGCTGAATTGAACTAACTACTCATATGAGAAGATGTATTGTATACGTAGGTATTTACAAGTACAATCAATATTTACGCGACTATTTGCATTAAGTTTTGTCACTGAACACTTCGAGATCGCAACGAAGACATTCCACTGTACAGTGGAAACTCGAGGGCGTCAATCTCTGCCGAAGCCCTTGAATTCTCCTAAGTTTATAGGCTTACGGTCGCCAGATCTAAAGAATCTGAGGAGCTAAGCCTTAAGAAACCAAAGATTTACACAAGTTTCAACAGCGGCCGATCGAAACTTGGGCCAAAAATGTCAACAGGTTCTGCCAAATTTTATGAGTCGACAACTACAGTCGTTGGTCGTGAAAAATTGCAATTCATATTTGCGGGCACAGGGTCGACATGTGGCTCGTCATAAAGTTGAACTTGTACAAAGATTCGTCATACTGTTGGGAAATTATTGCTGTAATGTAAAGTGATTTGATGACTATTGCCTGGCTCATCACCACTGTTTCATAATTTCTGTACCACAGATAGCGTTTCTGGCGGGGTTTCGTGCGGACGTAATGGTATGTTTCACGAAAAGTAGTAAAACTGTGGATTGCTTAAAACTTTCATGTGGCTTTATAGGAGTCGAGCTACACCCACGAATAAATAGCTAACCTGTTTTTTTTTTATCATTTACCATGTGCAATCATCTGACAGTGGACCCGTCAACTCGAGAAATAGCGAGAATGCCACAAAATCAATTGAATTTTCAACCATTTTATTTTCGAAATTACCTACGAAAGACGATGGAGTATTACTATTTAGATAAAATTGGTCTTCAGCATTACTTGCCCATTTCTTAGGGTATTGTAATGGGATACTTGCCCGTAAGTAACGGGAGGTCGGCACGTAGAGTTACGTATCTTCGATCGCTGTCTTATTATAAGCCCCGGCTGTCGAGTAAGGCTTCTCTGTCTCAGGGTTCTCCTCCCAAATGAACTTCCCTAATCAGACGACTCTAAGTCTTCCCTAATCAAGACTAATCAGAAGTGCTGCTAATGAGAGCGTCTGTAAATCGGGTGCAATTGGATATGACCGTCCTTGTGCTCCATGGGTACAGATGTTGCCTAGCTGTCGTGTATCGAGTGTTCGCTGCTTCGGGGTCGGCAACATACTTTAGAGTTGCTATTTTGCCGACTGAGCTGCAGTGCGCAGCAATTTGAGCGTAATTATTGACTCGGTCAATAGTGGAGCTTCAGTATTGCTGCTTACAAGCTGAGCTCCAACGTAACAGCGGTGAACACAGCAACAACGCTTCAGTCGATAATTTAACTTAAAAATTGCTATTTGAGAGCTGAGTAATAGTATGGCAGCAATGAATGCTGTAATTGTCTTGGTCAGTACTGAAACATCTGAGTTGCTCTTTTGCAGACTGTGCTACAATGAGTCCTGTAACTGCCTCGGTCGATTATAGAACTTCAGAAATGCTATTTACAAACTGCGTTACAATATAGCAGCAATGAGCGTTGTAATTATCGCGGTGTGTGCGCTGAAACTTTAGAGCTGCTGCGAGTATTTTGCAAACTAAGCTGCATGACACTCGCAATGCGACCAGTATTGCCTCTGTTACCATTTGGGACGCGCGCTGTGAGTCAGCTACCAGAAAGTATCTCTTATGAAAGTTACTTGTGGTCAAGGGAAGCAGTCACGTCTGCAGCGTTGCTAGAAAGAACTTTTCCGGCCATTATTACAAACGAAATACCCTGAAAAATGATAGTAGTAACGCAAATTAATTTATCACCTCTCTCCTACCTTGTCCAAACCACACAAATAACATTGTTAGTTACTTCCTGCCTGCACTGAAGTAGCTGTGCAGTAGTCATGCTCAGCTGTTTACTGTAGTCAAAACATTTTTCTTTCAGAAACGTATAAACAGTTGTAGGTTTTTAGCATCCATTGTAAATTTTCAATTGAAATGAAAATACACCTAAAACAATTCAGTCGAGGCAGCACAGCGATCAGTACTGCGCACTGGCGACTAGGGACGCATGTTTACTTACAAGTGTACACAAAAGAAGGAATTAGTTTTGTCGCCAAGCTGACGGTTGCGTGCTTGCTGAACCTTTACATCGGCTTTGAACTTTTGTTTGAGTCGAAGTCAATGTTTGCAGAATTGAAGACAGCGGCGGTTTCACCTCCACCAGCAGCGTCTCGTTTGCTCAAGAAACAATAGAAATCCCGGAGCAGAATTTCGCTCTCGTTTCTGTCAACAAAACGGAGCTCTTTGGGCTGCCGGTGAGGAACAGGTCTTTCATGAAAGGCAAAACCGCGTCGCTGAGAGTGCAGAAGCTGGTAGAGAACATGAAAGTGAAAGTAAGAATGAGGCCATAGCGTAATCAAGGAAACGTAATTATGGCTCTATTAAAATCAAGGAAACGTAATTATGGCTCTATGAATGACTCAGGGAGCAATAGAACGTCAAATTTAAAATGAAATTAAAAAAAGTACTAACGGTACGTTACTTTCCCCTAAGCTTCACCACCTACCTACACGAACAATATTCTCCACGTTCCAAATAGTCCCATTCATAAAACATCGATGTTTAATATGAACAGACGAACTATGAACTGATTACGGTACAAGCTCGAGCTTACTACTACAGGATTAAATGATTTCGGTGGAAATGGGGTAAGCAAAAGAGCCCAATTTTATTAAAGTAAGAGTGACACAAATATTCGTGACCACTTGCCTATTTGCAGGAGGTTTCAGTTCGTGCCTTTACGAAGGACAACTTTCTCTGAACAAAATATAATGTCTTACCTTACACGCATTTTTTGAAAATTCTATACACTTCCATCAGCGATAATAGCTTGGTAAATATATATATATATGAATATATATGTATATGAATTTCTGAAAAATTTGTATAGATAATCTGGCACGGTATGGCAACATCTTTGGGTTAGTTTACACGTGCTGTGCTTCAATGTTCGTAATTAATTATGCTTTTACTGTTTTCAGGGGACCGGTGATAATAACTATTAATCTCAGCAGCAACAATGGGGTGACGATCAGCCCTAATCGGCGATAAAAAAAAAGCAGTTATAATCAAAAGATCTGTGAAAAGTAACTTTCTGATGCTCCTGCCGTAATCATAAGTCGTCATGTAGACATTGTGAAAACTTCCAGAAGGACCTACCGCCAGAAGGACCTACCGCCAGAAGGACCTACCGCCAGAAGAACCTACCGCCAGGGAAGAAACGATCAGATGGTGGGATATCTAAGCCTGTGACTGATAGGGATTTAAGGCATATTGGAGGTCAGCTCCTTAGAAGACCTGGACAATCAAGAAAGTCCATTTTCGCAGCAGTTGGTCGTGCTGACGTACCAAACTCCACAGCTAATATCATTCTTCTGACCATAGCTTTCTTTATAAGCCCCACCGCAAATGCCGTCTCCTACGTCAAGAAAAAAGAATTTGAGGATGCAAAATAGGCTAGGAAATATTTGACAGCAGGCAGAAGTCTCTTTCTTTTCACCGATGAGATCCGGGCGACCCTGATGGACCCGGTGGCTGAGCGAGAAGTTGGGTGGGGGGGAGAGTATTTTGAATAAAAGCTTCACAGTTTGATGCGTCAATAACAGGGTGTAGGCGTCATGATATGGGCGGGTATTATTGTGCAAAGATTTTATGGTCCTATCAGAGTACTGAAATTGTAAAAGTGATATCATCTACCTATTGTAATTTCCTGGAAGAATCTTTGGTGTCTTGGTAAGATGTCATACCTGTTTCACTACTGCCGAGTTTTGTTTTTATGCACGACGAGACTCCCTTACTAGTTGCTTGTGCTACCCTAACATTCTTAGCTTCTCTGAGCATCCAAATGAAAAACTTATGGTGTAGCGGCCGTGTTATTCCGATTTAAACCCCATTGAATAATTCTGGGATATCATCAAACGCGACGTTTATACGGCTAGACGTCAGCAGAAGTCCAAAAAAGACTTAAGAGAAGCCATCAGCACCGTAGCAACAATGGGCCCGAGCGCCGCTATTAAGAAGGTGACTGATTCCATGCTTACAGACTTTTGGATGTAATAAAACGACATGGGTTACATGTGGGTAAATATCCATGGAGTTGCTCCATAAGTTCAATTGTTAGCTGCTGTAACTATTCATTAAATAGCTGGTAGCGCAGACAGGCCAACAGGGCCATTCCCAGAGAGCAGCCGTGATTAATGCTCCTGCTCTTCGTATTGATCCTATTTTGTGTGTTTACTCCTAATCTATACCGATAAAGATGTAAACCTTTTGTCATTTTCACTGCAGACTTATTACCGCCCGTCAGACAGCATCTAATGAGTTAAATGTATTTTCTCCCAAAAAGTAATTTATATTTTATTTCATGCCGATGCTGTTTCCATAACTTGTCAAATTTTCCCTAAAATAATTTCAGGAATTAATCAACAGAAAGTTTAGAAATCGTTTTTATCAGCTACGAGGCTAGTATCGCTGTACGGAGTGTGAAATAGTTCATTTTCCTTTAGAATTTAGTTGCGTAGTGTATCGAATGCTGTCGTCCTGGTTTCGAATGCTAATGAATAGAATTCTTACCAATAGACGGATTGTATACTTTTTATATTCCTGTCTGTTTGAACTCAATGTCATGTATACAGAGCGGGTTCCGAAGCAATGGCTGCTCTCTGTAGATCAAAGCATATTGCGAAGCTCAGACAACACTACCTACTGGGTACATGAAGGCCTTCTTCGTGGCTGGGTTCGGTGAATGTCACATTTTCAGCATTGGCCAATATGTTCGATGGTTATTATTAATGTTGCTGTCTCACCAGCCACAGGTCTGCATAAAACGAAGCGCCATGGAACGCAACTTTTGTGTCTTCGGGGCGTCTTTCTCCGGCCACTTCTGTGTGCTAGGTTTCTTTGGTGCATGAGAGGTCAGCAGGGCAGTGATATACAATTGTATTGTACCCGTGGATGGGATCTCATTTTGCTGCTTATCGTACCCACGAATGGGATCTCTTGCTAATTGTACCTGCCAATGGGATCTCTTGCTTTACTCTCAAAGCTCGTCCCAACATACGTAAGTGACAGTCCCCGTTGAATATCAGCTCTGTTGCTCAGTAGGCACATGGCAGCACGTAGTCCCATACGGTCCCAACAAGTCGCCTTACACTGCAGCGGCTGCAGGAAAGGACAGGACCAACTAGGCAGGTGTGACTGGAGTAAAGCAATCACGGCTGGCGGTATTGAGCAGTTTTGGTGCCTAGTGTCCCCGTACTGAACGAGTGACAAAAACACGGATCCGACGACTCTAAAGCTACCTTTTACAGACTCTAAATGGGTTTCTTCTTTTATTATTGTTAAAACTTCACGCTAGAGCTCCCACGGACAGGTAATACAACCCAAATGAAGCATCTAGCAACACCAGGAAGCCCAAAACGCTGCTAAAGGAAATCCAACAAAAAACATTAACCGCTGACTTAAACGCCTGCAGGCCAATCTATCTTTGTGAGCCACTGGTATGGCTCTAAAGAGGCACCGATTTCTGACAACGTAACGCTCCATTTTGCCCTTTAGGCTTGGTATGAACTTAGTAGGTTCGCTTCGTTCGCAAGATAGGCTAAAACATCTAGCTGCGGGTGTAATCGGTGAAATAACCTATTTTCACTCTTTTGTTGTTTCTGTTTTTGAAGATCTTGATCTTGTTTTGATCTTTGTGCTACTTTTGCTTTCACTAACTCGTCGCTTGACGGCTTGAAGGATTTCTGATGCAATGCGTAAAATTCACGATTAGGAACATTGCATAGATTGAAAAGAATAACTTATATAATCATGTGAAGGATATAAAAACTGGTACACTACCAGGCAGGATCGCGCACGTAGTCATATGCAAGCAGCTGCTGTAAAGTGAAATTCTGTTTGAGCTTATTAAGCCCTGCTGGAGTCTATCGCAGTAGCAACAAGAACACTCTGAGAGCACGTACCTCCGCCAAGCAATAAGCAAAGTTAACGAAAATTTTAAGTTGTTCCCGAAACTATGATTTTCTCTTTATTACCATCAAAATCTGGTCGTTTGCCTTTTGACAGTAATAAAACGTACAATTTTCATGAAGATCTGTCGGTAAGTTCATGAGTTATTTTACTAAACACTAGTTAAACACACAAACAGACAACCGATCATCTTCAAAATTTGGTCTTTTGTGTCTTTTACCATTTCTAACAATTCTTAAAAATTTTCGTGAAGATCCGTTTTTAACTCTTTGAGTTATGCTCCTGACAAACATTTTGAAAATAATTAGTCAAGCACACAAACAAACGAACTGATCATCACCAATATTTGATTAATTATGTCTTTTAACATTTTTAGCAATTTTTGCAAAGTTCATAACAATGCGTTTAAAACTTTTTGAGTTACTTGCTAGCATGCAAACTTGAAACCAAAGACCCAGGCAAACAAATGAACAAATAGATCATCACAAAAAATTTGGTCATCTAGGTACTCTTCTTACTATAACCAACAACTCATGTACATATTATATAAATCCGTCCATAAATTTTTCAGTTATGACATTAAGAAAGCAGACAAACGAATAAACAAACAAACAAACGGAGGAACAAATCTTCACCAAAATTTAATTATCTGTTTCTCCTAACTTGTCTAACAATTCCTGTAAATTTTGTAAGGATCCGTCCACAACTTTTTGAGTTGGTGACAAACAAATAAACAAACTCGACTAAAACAAAACCTCCTTGGTGGAGGTAATTACTACCCAAAATAAAGTATTCCCAGAGTGCAGGACTTAACCTCGCCGTTACCCTGCTAGTAATACAGTGACATGCAGTATGTACTACCTCATCCAGCGAAGGACTAGCGTTGACTAACTAAATTTGCAGTAAGTCCCAGAAGAAAAAAGTCTGCAACTTATATGTAGTGCCCATGTTGCCTGGATAGATCTAGTCGCCAAGTCAGAACTGCACTAGTCACGGCGTCGTATTCGCTATTTTTGGAAATGTTGCCTTGGAAAGAAGGAGGATTCCAGCATGGGCTTAGCGACAGAATATTCTGAGGATTACCGGGCATAAGCGAGGGAGCCAATAGTCGTTTTGGATGTGGCAGGTCAGTTGCTTAGAGTACGAACTGGAAGCAATTGTGTTAAAAATATGAACAAGCACCGATTTTATGACAATCAACTGAAAAATTTCTTGTGGTAACTAATATCCAGTAAGTCGTAGCTATAGGCTAAGCAAGAATCATATTCAAAAAGATAAACTGCATAGATTCAATGTGAATTAAGAGGGATTGGAGCAAAATGTACTGCTCAAATTATCTGTTTCTGCAGATGTTAATCTTCGCTGACTTTATGATTTGTCATGGGCAGTCGTTTCCTGCTTTCTAATTTCGTTCTAAGTGGTGACGTACTGGCCCAAGCAGAGTACAAGCATACTAACGGGTAAGCAAAATAAAGGCCAATCATACATTTCTGTTCTAAAGAATAATTGCATTCAACATTATGCTGTGACGAGGCTCGTGTCAAGATCTGTACAATGCTGGAGGAGTATCCTGCGAGTTAACTTTAGAGAGCTGCTTGTGTTGTGTCTGCATGCTGTATTCTCCTTCTCGAGGACGAGAACAGAAGTTGGGAATGTTAATCCAGACTAGGGTATCTCATTCATATTTTGGCTTTGGAATATTAGGTATCAGGGTGGTGTGATTGCTAAACATTGAATCGCATTATTTACTACTGCTGAGTTACCCTTTGCTCCGTAGAAGAGTCGTTACAAACAACGTTCATTGTGGTCAATTTAAAAACAAAATACAGTATTTGCTCTTAGCTCTGTATACAAAAGTCGACTGGATGTAGAGTATTTCACACTGCACGGCGTATAGCCTCTCGCCACCGTTGCCGGTACAGAGCACCGTAATTGCATCTGCAGCTCTGCATGAGGTAAAGTTCTCGCAATAATCAAACGTCACTTTGAGGGCTCTAGGCATAGGAAAGTCCAATGTAACTTCAATACCTTCAGTTATCTGTGGTGGTTGCTTTATTTTCCAAATTTGTAGCTGCCAATTTCTAATGCCTATTATTGTTAGTATGGTATGCGATGTTACTAAACCGATCACCTTTTCATGCATTCAACTTATTGTAGTTTTTCATTTTCCACTGTATGTAAGTGCGACTGAGCCATAAGTCGCCCCGAATACCATACACAGTCGTAACTTAGCGTTATTGAAGAACATTTTATATGTAACCAAGACGCACATGATACCACTGCTTACATATAACAATAATGTGCAGGCTAATTGGGGTTGGAATCGAGAATATACGAGGCAGAGCTGGTAGCAGTACATGAGCACTGAAGGGTTTCCTCCCACCCTACCACACTGTCGAGGAATTACTTTGTGACACTCACCTAATTCTATGGAAGCTCACTGTCTTCTCAAAATATTTACAACTCTCCTCACGTCTATATACATACATTTCTCGAAAACATAGACTGCGAACTTCTCCTCTATATAATTTCAAGTAGGATAGGGACCAAAGCACACGCTACTCGCAGTCTATGTGACCAAGTCCAAGTGACTGACAAGAAGCAGTTCATTACATTTCCATGTGTGTGTCCTGCTCCTGAGTGCTGCCTCAATGTTCTGTGTTACAAAACACGCAGCCAAATGAAGCAAATTGAAGGCTCCGCATCAAAAGTTTCCAGGCCATTGGCGATTGGCTGCCGTAAAGTACGGAAGCTGTCATCTTCATCCATTATAGAAGATGCGAAGTTCAAAGCCTGGGCCGCGTTAGCTGCAACTCAATTGAGCGGAAGGACGAACGTGTGCGTTCTCCCGTACGCAATTTCCCTTCAAAGATCTACAGGGAAGAGCCAAGCAAAAGTGCCTAAGTCGGAGCCATGGCAGCGCCTGCCTCCGAGTGACACTTTCCCGAGTTCGCCAAACTGAAGGGAAATGCGAGGGTGGTGCTGGAAAATTCACAGTGTTAGGCAAGAGAAATGTAGGGAATTAGTGTATAAGGACTTTAAAGGGTAATTCAGACAGACAATAATTATTTATTTTACAAAAAAAGTAGAGTCCGGCATCAAGCTACGGTGTCGTCAGAGCTGACCAGGATAGAGGATACAAATTCGCACAATTGTTTACTATCTTTTGCAAGTGGTTGCAACAGTAATAAATAACCTAATATTAAGATTTTAATAAAGTTGACTCAATGAAAAATGTAGAAATAGGGCTTAGAATATTTACCGCTGTGTCCGTAGCATGGAAGTGATCACTCCCTTCCTGATACCGTGGAGCCGACACCTGCCCCAAATAGCCGCTGCGTCTCCACAGTCCATTGCACAATGTCCTCACGTGACCAAATTATAGTAATTGTTTTTCAGAGGACGAGAATTGACATTGAGCTTTATATTTTTGGTTTTCATTATGTCATTTTAAAGCGAGAGTGTGCAGGCCGCTGCGAAGTATGTAACGGTAAGCCTGTGAGCATGTATTATTCATATTAATAGTAGGCTGGCATTCATATTTAAGTTTTTATAGCTTCGATTAGTGTTGCCTAATATTATTGCTATATATGTAAGTTTAAGTAAGTATAATTCCTTCATTCCTTGTCCAATGTTGTCAGAAGGAAGTCCTACCAGTGAATTGAAATAATCACTACTTATTTCAAGGATGCATTGAAATAGAGAACACATTCGAAATAGAGAATAATAGTCTAGATGAGGTGTTTAATTATTAATTCAGTTGCGGATATTTAGCCAGCATCTAAATTACGTAATTGCTACGCCTCGGATGGTATTACATACCTCTAAGTTGGGTCAATAAGTACATTGTACAGTGTGTTATATATAAAACTATATTGAAAACACCTGTCCACTACCTTCTATGAGACATGGAGTGCATGTGAACTTAGTGTATCTAAACTCGTCCATGTGCGGTGTAGAGTCACTTGGCTCCACTGACGTCACGGCCGCTGCTCGTGCCAGCCCGCCCCCACTCCACCACTGCTACTAATTCTTGTCTTGTATACCCGTTGGTGCTCTCAAACCTTGCTTCAGCTGTATACGTGAAGCCACGAAAGTATGAATATAATTCAAATTACTGCAGTCTTTATTTGCATATTTTGAGCAATTTTCCTAACCTACTGTATATGTAAGCTGAAATGAACGAAGTTTGCTACTGTAGAAAAAACAATGAAACATTTGTATTACTGAAGATGTTATATATAGCTTTCATCTTTCGGTACCATAATTTCAATCTACAATGGTAAACTACCAAAGTTTGGTTGAAACTTCAACGATATAATAACTTTAGGCCTCCCACCTGATGAGCTGCGGTGCAGCGAAACACGCGTCGTGGCCAACAAAATTTCAACTTGCGGTCTTGCTTCTCCTTCAACTCTTCAATTGTTATACCATCTACAAATAACTATATGTAAGTCGTTATATTTACCCTTTTAGGACTGTACAATATATTCTACAACATTTCTAAACTATGATTAGGATACTTCAGTTACATTTTAACGATAAATTTCCATGAGTGACATGGAGTGATCTGTGAACTGCAGCGTGGTGGTTTGTTTGCTTGATGGTCTCAGCCACGACCGAGTTACTGCGTGTGTCAGAAAGTCCTCCATCATCTGGTGAGATGATTCCTCAGACTTCTATATAGTTTGTCCAAGCGTAATATACTTCCATAGTCATTTAGTAGTAGTATATATACATAAAGCTTATTACGTTTCAAGAGGAACCTGGCAAGAAGTTATCGAATAGAATTAGTTAGGACAAAAATGTATAAAATATTACGGGTTAAACAATGTATATTTTGTTTTGCCTCTTCATAATAAAACAAGGATACTACCTTTTTGTCCTATTCGTCCACAAAATAACTCATTGTTTTATCACAAAAGAAAATTATATTAACTCAATAAATAACTCAGGCATAAAAAAGCCAGCTAGTAGTACGAAGGTATAAAGCACCTAGTTTCGGTGCAGCATCACGTCACAATTATGTAACATATATTTTTTCCACACTTTCGAAATTTAGCCCTAATTTTCATTTGTTTTCGCTCTTTTTAATGGAAGGTGCCGCGAAGTTCAGCATTTCGATAGTTATATTAATGGCTATTGGTAGCAGAAATACATTTGTAACATCCTGCTCTCACAATTTCGGGACTTGACCCTTCCTCTTCTGCCACGGCCACGTAACTTCTTTTATGACGCCCAGTTCTTAAATCCTCCTTTTATTTCCTTGCAGGAATGGTGCCCATCGCTTCTCTACCTGCACCTCAGGAATGCTTCGAATTCAATTCCTGGCAAAAAATTCTTCCGTGGATGGCCGTAAAAAGAATTTGAGGAGTGACGAAACGAGGTGGTAGTGGAGCTCTTTTTCTGAGAGTCGGCCGTGGTAAAGCTGGGCGCCTTCTGAGAGTCGGCCGTGGTAAAGCTGGGCGCCTTCTGAGAGTCGGCCGTGGTAAAGTTGGGCGCCTTCGCACTGCATCAAGAAATTCCTAGCAGAAACTCCTGCGCAGTTGAGGAAAATCATTCGTGTTCCTGCCGTCATCGGTCTGCATATCCTGCTTGAGATTATAGTATGATTTCTTTATGACTGTGAAATGCAAGGTATAAAATTCTGAAACTCCATCGCCCGGCATCTGATTGTAGTAGATGCAAAGTGTTCTTCTCAGTTTTGGCCTGAATATTATGATAACAACCAGTGAATTATTCGACAATCACTAAATTACCATCTACAAACAGTATTCAGTACTTTGTGTCTTTAACGTACGTATGGCGGATTCTCATATCCTAATTTTATTGCAGTTTCGCTTCGCATAATAGTGGGTGTGAGGGTCATCAGATATCTGTCTCAGAAGTGGGCTGCTAACTACATGGTGATTAAATGCTTGCAATCAGCCGAGCAAATGTGTCAGTTCTATAGAGTCCAGATAGTTATATTCAGGTGAAGTTTGTACTGAGAGCCAATCTAAGAGCGCCTGCACTCTGTGGGGCCCGGAGCAGTAGCAGTTGTTTTTCTGAGGAATCTCTAAGTTTCGTGTATCAGATGAGCTGTAAAATGCCAAAAGCCATCCTTGTATCTCTTGTTGAGAGTCCAATCACTCGAGCAGCCAGCTAATCAATGACGCTGAATTTTTTGTGTTTCTGAATCAACAGAAACTTCAGTTGAGTTCCGCGTGGAAACTAAAAGTGTTTGCATTTCCTTTAGATAGACACAACATTTGATTCTCCTTTTCTTGCGTAAAGTTAAAGCGTTTTTTCGGCAGTGCAGGAGAGTTTCAATCAAGAAATTGAGAGTGTGGTCGGCCATAGAAGCTCTCAGTGAGTGGTGAACGCTGCTGAGGTCTCTTGAAACTGGACCTCTTAGTGATGCTGAAACAGGCGAGTTGGTCGTCTGATGCTTGCAATAGCTCCAAACTTTTCTGTTTAGCGGCCCTATAGAGGAGAGCTGGAGTGGTGATAGCTCCTATCGAAATTGTCTTCGGCAGATTCAACTGTGACCAAACTGTTGTAATACCTCGCAGAGATTGTTTCAAAAAGAACTTTGACACACTTTATGAGGGGCTTACTCTGATGGTGTATGAAGACTGGTGTCTCCGTATACTTCTGACTCAGCTCATTTTTTACTTATAGGCTTCATAAATGCAGTGTGTCGAAATATTCTTCTTGTGCAATACTAAATAGCTGCGTCTCATATAGTACAGTGAATTATATCAACCAAGATTTGCCATCACAGCTCTCCCCAAAAAATTTCGGCTTAAGCAGGAAAGATTTATAATGTAGGAAGCTTTTCATAGAATAAGAGTTGATGATTTCCCTCAGCTGGTGGAACGTAATCTAATTCTTGACAAAGATTTATTCAATTGTGCAAGGAGAGTAGAGAGTAGTGTCTGTAAAAGTATACTTTTCGGGCGTGACAACTGTGTGTTTCACTTGAACTTTTTGAATGTATTGTAAGTGGAAGTGCGAAGTGTAGCTATTATTATGATATTGAAAAGAAGGCTAGTGCTATTTTGTGATCATTACTGACTTGCTGTCAGCTTTGTAATGCTTGACAGACGTTTTTTTCATGTTGAAGTCTACAATGATGAACAGGTTTGAATTTGCGTTTTAGGCCCCGATATTTAACTGTAAATTGTGAAATAGTTATTACTAGAACTTTTGCAAGTTGTTATGCTCAAGCTAAAAAGCTTTTAATGGTGCAAAGTTAGTTGAAAGAACAATACGTTGTGCTTAAAGCAACGTTTGATCGATACAAAGTGAATTTAAGGCTTGATGAGTTTTAGAATAACATCTATGGAAATATTATATGTTATGGAATATACTGTGTGACAACATATGCCCCTATGATGTTTAAAAGTGTCACGTATATGTATATTTAAACTGCACAATATAGAGTATTTCAGTTAAAACGCTATAACACTTAACTGAGATATCTCAGTTGCGACCGACAATCAAACAGTGCTGTACATTGAATATAGTAAGGATTTAATAAGTTTAGTTGCTGTATATAAGTGCTACGACTGTTACAGTTTGATGAGACAATACTCATCAAGTTCTACGTCCTCGAAAGCTTGCAACGAATGAAGTATTTTCAGAATAAAAGTTTTTATTTTGGATTTTATAGAAAAAGTATGTTGTTAGCCTGAAGTAAGTAGCATATTGCCGTAGACAGTTAAACAATTTAGTCATACAGTGTTGTGAGCATTACTTTCTTTGCACTTGGTAATATATTCCTTCAGAAAAAAGTGGTTTATGTATAGATTTTTGTGGCAGAACTAGTGGCAGTCACTTAGTCCATGCTTCAGTAGTGAGCCGTGACTTAGCAACATTCAGTGACATACTTCGTACATAACCTATGACACTTAGTTGCGTAATTGTCCATTTGCACGGTAGTGCAGGCTGTATATGATACTGTACTGATTGTATAAAGCTATACAGGAACTGTAAATACAAAGTTTGTGAATATAAACTGAATCTTAAAACGAAGACGTTGATGTAAAAAATTACAACAAAAGTTGTACAGGTAGCCATATGAAAGTAAACTGCGTGTAAGAAATAGCCGTACCTATACTGAATAAGTAATAACATTATTCATAATTGCTTAGCAAATATAAGTGGAAGTGACTTTAAGTGCAATTTCAGTGTAAATATCTAATTGTGAACCGTAAAAATGTTCATCCATCGAGGAGAAAGTTTCGGTGCTGGCGTGACCACCCACAAGAAGCGGACCCCCCGCGTCCCCGACATTATCATCAGAGAGGACGACGTTGGGTACGAGCCCGTCCCGTGCATCCAAGTCACGCAGGTCAGTTCTCTTATTATATATATAATTATATGCTGGCCTTTAAATGTCAAATGTAGGCCATTACAGGGCTGCAGCGCTGGCCCTTGAGATGACATGGACACGTTCGCTGGCGTACAACTAGCGAGATACTCCGATGCCGTTAGCATTTTCTCCTTTGAAACTTCCATTTTAAATGTTCAAGTCGTAAACATTTACTACATTTTAGGTAACGGCAGTAGATTAATTTCCTTTGCGACTGCTGAAAACGCATTCCTGATCTACCTCAAACTCTATGCAAGGTGGTACATATAATGCTCAGCTCTGTAGGAGGTGGTACATATAATGCTCAGCTCTGTAGGAGGTGGTACATATAATGCTCAGCTCTGTAGGAGGTGGTACATATAATGCTCAGCTCTGTAGGAGGTAGTACATATAATGCTCAGCTCTGTAGTTTTAGTCACTTCAAGCTAATCAGTTTAGATTTTCTCGTTGAAAAGAAACCAACTGACCACGACCTTAACCGTCACTTCTTGTTGTGTCCCGCCTGAAGGCTCCGGAGAGCGAAGGTGCAGTGCTTCTGGAGGAGACAATTTGCCTGTCTGTTGCTAACCAGACGCCCAAGTGGGGCGAGCTCGAGATAGAGTGTTTTGGTGCGCACACGCACTAGGCACAGCACTAGTTTACTTCACTTGTTAGTTCAAACGTCGCGAAAGTGCACAGCGGCTGCCTTGTGCCTGAAACTAAATTTACAGTGATATCCAGAACTGTACCACAGGTGCACTTGCACCTAGTACAGGGGTCTGAGTACATATACTTTTTTTTATAGACACACAGCTGTGTTCACAAGGACTCTATTAGGCACCCAGACGGTGAGTTGTACGTGCGGAGACCAAAAGGCTGTCATCTAAACCCATCTTCAAGGGCACCATCGTTGATATTTCTGAAGCAAAACAGAAACACTGACATAAGAAAAAATTCCTCACCAATTCTCAAGACTTACAGTAACTTTTTAAGACTAGACGCAGAGTGTATTTTACATTAATTCGTATCTATGTTGAGGGCATTCAGTTACTTTTTGAGATGATTTCTAATACTTAGTATCGAGTTGCTGGTATACGCTGTACTGTAGCCATTTTGTTTAGTACCGTGCCTCACTATCCATGACTATTTAAATGTGGCATGTGAGCTATTCTGATTACCTCCGCCAAGGAGGTTATGTCTTTGTTTGTCTATCCGTTTGTTTGCCTCATTTTTCTCAATGCCATAACTCAAAAAGCTATGGATGGATTTTTATGAAATTAACATGAGTTGTTAGGTATGTAACAAAGAGTAGATGGTCAAATTTTGGCAATGATCCGTTTGTTCGTTCGTTTGTCACTGTTTTCAAATTTTATGCTTGTTAGCACAATAGCTCAAAAAATGATGATTGAATCTGTATGAAATTTATAGGGGTTATTAGTAATGTTAAAAGACAATTATATAATTAAATTTTTGTGCAGATCGCTTTATTCGTTTGTATGTTTCACTCATGCTTGTCTTAACGTTTGTTAGCAGTATAACGCAAAAAGTTATAAACGGATCTTCAAAAAAAAAGCGCACACTATAATATTTTATTCAAAGATCAATGAGGCAGGTGCGGCAATGTTTTCTCCACAGCAGAGTCACAGCAGTTCGCAAGACCAATGAAGCAGTCTCGATAGAATATTTACCCTCACTAGTGAAATCAAGCGCCGTAGTAAAGCCTGGTGTGCACTTAGGTATCTATTTATTTATTTACTAGTGGCCCGTGCCGTCATTATAAATGATGGCAAAAAATAAACACTTCACCAAAATCCCCGCCGTCTCCTGTGCTTGTTACTCTTTAGAAGGCTTCTTAACTGTTAATTCAGCATTCTGTCTAAACAATCTATACTGTAATAAGAGAGCTGTCTGTGCATCGGTGTCATTCTGTATCTGAGAGCATCATTCCGTTCGTTTTTTCCATCGTGTGTGGATGTTTGGAATGGTCTTGATGGCTCTGTCTTTGCTGGTGCTGGTATTGGCGGCTATTCTGTGATTTCGGATGTTTTTTTTCATTCTTTTGTTTTCTCCACCCGCTGGGCTGGTTGCGTGGGGGTTTGTTAACCTCATGGAGTTTCTCCGTTCCTTCGTCGCCAGTCTGGTGTGATTTAATAATAATAATAATAATAATTTTTCCTGTATCTAAAACTAATGAAAAAGATTCCAAGGTACCCAACTTTTCTTTTTGCCAAAATGGGGCAAGCAGACAGAGTTCTATTTTCCCCTATCTAATACTGAAGAAAAAGATTGCAAGGTACCCCACTTTTTTTTTACATTTTGAAATCTGAATTTTCTCCTATCTTATTCCCATAGAGCGTGACAGGAGAGATATAAATATAGTTATAAATAAATAAATAAATAAATAAAAGCACGACGTGAATTTTTATATAGCACTGATCTAGTACATTTAGCTGTGTAGTATATTTGTCAACCTTGAAGAAGTTCCATAGGTGGGGAATTTGCACACAGTCTTGGATTTTTCTGTAAAACTTTACTTCGACGTAGTAGAATGATGATGCCTAAGATGATTAAAATACAAACAGGAGATGAATATCTAAGTACACAAACTTATCGTTTCATCTGATTTTGGGAAGGCTTACGAAACTAAAACGAGAACAAGTTTATTCCTAATTTGAAAGTAATTCAAATATATGGTTTTGCTTCTTGGCAGAAGAGAAGGATGATCGCAATGCCCTTTATTCACATAGAATTGACCACTTCCCATATGCTCTTGGTATTTTATATATGAAGTCCTGCAGCCAGCCGCCATGTACGCGTCATATCACTGTTCATTTACTGAGCTTTTATTGGGTTGTTCTAGCTTTTATTGGGTTGTTCTCTTTTCTCCATATGTTTGTAACCGAAGTACTGTGCATTTCCTTGCTGTATTCTAGGAATTTTATTGTGATTGTGAGAATAATAAAGGTGTAAAAGATAGTTGTGTCCGATTTGAGTGTTTGCAACAAGCCCTTGAATTTTCAGAACTGTGACGTCACAATTGCGTCACGCCGCTGTTGTAAGGAGGAATCTTTGGTATTTCCACAGCGGCGTGACGTAATTTTGACGTTACAGTTTTGAAGATTTCAAGGGCGTAGCGCATACACTCAGATGTGAGATAACTACTATACTAAGCGAACTATAGACATGTCAGGATCGTCGCCATGTGCATGACTAGTGAAAGGGCTTCCATATGCAGATACTTTGCCCTCTTCCAATTATGTTTGTTACTACCAGCGGTAAATACTCATTTTTGTGAGTAAATTGGATACGCAACTTTGTTAGCTTACTTTCACCTTCGCCGAGGAGGTTATATTTTTTTCGTCGAGCTTGTCTGTCTGAATGAATCGATTTTACGTCACGATCTCCCCCATCCCCCAGTTAGGATACCGGGCTTGGACGGTGCCCAGCAAATGCCAGGACTTTGCTGGAGCTTAGGCCCTTTATTCACAGAAAGGCCTTCCTGACGTGAACCAATGACGCTTGCGGGACTCGAACGCACAACCTGCTGATGCAGCAGCGAGCGTTCTAACCACTACGCCACGGCGGCCCATCAAGCTTGTCTGTCTGTTACTCTGTAATTTATCTCTTATTCTGTTTGTCTGTCACCAAGATAACTGAAAAAGTTATGGACGCATTTCAACGACACTTACAGGGAGTGTTAGGTATGATAGGAGGAATAAATGATAAACTTTTGGTGAAGATCCGTTCATCTGTTAGTTTGGTTGTCTGTCTCACTTTTTCTTATTACCTTAACTCGAAAAGTTACGAACGAATTTTCATAAAATTTGCATGAATTGTTAGGGATATAACGCAGAGTAAATGACCAAATTATTGTGGTAATATGTTGGTTCGGTTGTTTGTCGCTGTTTTTGATTTTATGCTTTTTAGCAACATAACTCAAAAAGTTATGAAAGGACCTTTATTATTATTATTATTATTAAATCACACCAGACTGGCGATGCAGGAACGGAGAAACTCCATGAGGTTAACAAACCCCCGCGCAACCAGCCCAGCGGGTGGAGAAAACAAAAGAATAGAAAAAAAGAAGATCCGAAATCACAGAATAGCTCTGTGTACAGATCGTTTAAAGCCGCCAAT
>LQNS02278091.1:68589068-68599283 GCA_001587735.2 Parhyale hawaiensis | reverse complement strand
GTAAAGTACGGAAGCTGTCATCTTCATCCATTATAGAAGATGCGAAGTTCAAAGCCTGGGCCGCGTTAGCTGCAACTCAATTGAGCGGAAGGACGAACGTGTGCGTTCTCCCGTACGCAATTTCCCTTCAAAGATCTGCAGGGAAGAGCCAAGCAAAAGTGCCTAAGTCGGAGCCGTGGCAGCGCCTGCCTCCGAGTGAAACCTTCCCGCGTTCGCCAAACTGATGGGAAATGCGAGGGCGGTGCTGAAAAATTCATAGTGTTAGGCAGGAGAAATTTAGGGAATTAGCTAAGTGTATAAGGACTTCAAAGGGTAAGTCAGACAGTCAATAATTATGTTTAAAAAAATAGAATCCGGCATCAAACTATGAAGTCTTCGAAGCTGACCAGGATAGAAGGATACAAATTCGCACAATTATTTACTATCTTTTTCAAGTGATGGCAACAGTAATAAAAAACTTGATATTATAGATTTTAATAAAGTTGACTCAATGAAAAATGGAGAAATAGTGCTTAGAATATTTACCGCTGTGTCCGTAGCATGGAAGTGATCACTCCCTTCCTGATACCGTGGAGCTGACATCTGGCCCATATAGCCGCTGCGTCTCTACAGTCCACTGCACAATGTCCTCATGTGATCAAATTATAGTCATTGTTTTCCAGAGGACGATAATGGACATTTGAGCTTTATATTTTCGGTTTTCATTATCACATTTTAAATCGAAAGTGTGGTGGCCGTTGCTTATGCCAGCCCGGCCCCACTCTACCACTGCTGCTAATTCTTGTCCTGTTTACCCGTTGGTGCTCTCAAACTTTACTTCAGCTGTATGTGTAAAGCCAGGAAAGTATGAATATAATTCCAATTACTGCAGTTTTTACTTGCATATTTTGAGCAATTTTCCTAACCTACTGTATATGTAAGCAGAAATGAACGAAATTTGCTGCTGTAGAAAAAACAATGAAACATTTGTATTACTGAAGATGTTATATATAGCTTTCATCTTTCGGTACCATAATTTCAATATACACTGGTAAACTACCAAAGTTTGGTTGAAACTTCAACGATATAATAACTTTAGGCCTCCCACCTGATGAGCTGCGGTACAGCGAAACACGCAACAAAATTTCAACTTGCTGTCTTGCTTCTCGTTCAACTCTTCAATCTTCAATTGATATACCATCTACACATAACTTTTTGTAAGTCGTTATATATACCCCTTTAAGACTATACAATATATTCTACAGAATATTCCAAACTATGATTAGGATATTTCAGTTACATTTTAACGATAAATTTCTATGAGTGAAATGGAGTGATCTGTGAACTGCAGCGTGGTGGTTTGTTTGCTTGAAGGTGTCAGCCACGACTGAGTTACTGCGTGTGTCAGGACGTCTTAACTCATCTGGTGAGATGATTCCTCGGACTTCTATATAGTTTGTCCAAGCGTAATATACTTCCATAGTCATTTAGTAGTAGTATATATACAGAAAGCTGATTACGTTTCGAGAGGAACCTGGCAAGAAGTTATCGAATAGAGTTAGTCAGGACAAAAATGTATAAAATAGTACGGGTTAAACAATATACATTTTGTTTTGCCTCTTCATAATAAAACAACGATACTACCTTTTTGTCCTATTCTTCCACAAAATACCTCATTCTTATCACAAAAGATAATTATATTAACTCAATAAATAACTCAGGCATGAAAAAGCTAGCTAGTAGTACGAAGGTATAAAGCACCTAGTTTCGGTGCAGTATCACGTCACAACCGTGTAACATATATTTTTTCCAAACTTTCGACATTTAGCACTAATTTTCATTTGTTTTTGCTCTTTTTAGTGGAAGGTGCCGAAGTTCAGCATTTCGATAGTTATAGTTAATGGCTATTGGTAGCAGAAATACATTTGTAAGATGCTGCTCTCACAATTTCGGGACATGACCCTTCCTCTTCTGCCACGGCCACGTAACTTCTTTTATGAGGCCCAGTTCTTAAATCCTCCTTTTATTTCCTTGCAGGAATGGTGCCCATCGCTTCTCTACCTGAACCTCAGGAATGCTTCGAATTCAATTCCTGGCAAAAAATTCTTTCGTGGATGGCCGTAAAAAGAATTTGAGGAGTGACGAAACGAGGTGTGGTAGTGGAGCTCTTTTTCTGAGAGTCGGCCGTGGTAAAGCTGGGCGCCTTCACACTGCATCAAGAAATTCCTAGCAGAAACTCCTGCGCAGTTGAGGAAAATCTTTCGTGTTCCTGCCGTCATCGGTCTCTGCATATCCTGCTTGAGATTATAATATGATTTCTTTATGACTGTGAAATGCAAGGTATAAAATTCTGAAACTGCATTGCCCGGCATCTGATTGTAGTAGATGCAAAGTGTTCTTCTCAGTTTTGGCCTGAATATTATGATAACAACCAGCGAATTATTCTACAATCACTAAATTAACATCTACAAACAGTATTCATTACTTTGTGTCTTTAACGTACGTATTGTGGATTCTCATATCTTCATTTTATTGCAGTTTCGCTTCGCATAATAGTGGGTGTGAGGGTCATCAGATAACTGTCTCAGAAGTGAGCTGCTAACTACATGGTAATTAAATGCTTGCAATCAGCCGGCAAATGTGTCAATTCTATAGAGTCACTACAGTTATATTCAAGTGAAGTTTGTACTGAGATCCAATCTAAGAGCGCCTGCACTCTGTGGGACCCGGAGCAGCAGCAGTTGTTTGTCTGAGGAATGTCTAACTTTCGTGTATCTATCAGATGAGTTGTAAAACGCCAAAAGCCATCCTTGTATCTTTTGTTGAGAGTGAAGCAACCACTCGAGCAGCCAGCTAATCAATGACGCTGATCATTTTGTGTTTCTAAATCCACAGAAACTTCAGTTGAATTCCTCGTGGAAACTACAGTAAAAGTGTTTGCCTTTCCTTTCGATAGACACAACATTCGATTCTCCTTTTCTTGTGTAAAGTTAAAGCGTTTTTTCGGCAGTGCAGGAGAGTTTCAATCAAGAAATTGACAGTGTGGTCTGCCATAGAAGCTTTCAGTGAGTGGTGAACGCTGCTGAGGTCTCTTGAAACAGGACCTCTGAGTGATGCTGGAACAGGCGAGTTGGTCGTCTGATGCTTGCAATAGCTCCAAACTTTTCTGTTTAGCGGCCCTATAGAGGAGAGCTGAAGTGGTGATAGCTCCTATCGAAATTGTCTTCGGCAGATTCAACTGTGACCAAACTGTTGTAATACCTCGCAGAGATTGTTTCAAAAGGAACTTTGACACACTTTATGAGGGGCTTAACTCTGATGGTGTATGAAGACTGGTGTCTCCGTATATTTTTGACTCAGCTCATATATTACTTATAGGCTTCATAAATGCAGTGTGTCGAAATATTCTTCTTGTGCAATAATAAATAGCTGCGTCTCATACACTACAGTGGATTATATCAACCATGATCTGCTATCACAGCTCGCCCCAAAAATTTCAGCTTAAGCAGGAAAGATTGATTATGTAGGAAGCTTTTCACAGAATAAGAGTTGATGATTTCCCTCAGCTGGTGGAACTTTATCTTATTCATGACAAAGATTCATTCAATTGAGCAAGGACAGTAGAGGTAGTGTCTGTATAAGTATACTTTTCGGGCGTGACAACTGTGTTTCAGTTAAACTTTTTGAATGTATTATAAGTGGAAGTGCAGCTATTATTATGATATTGAAAAGAAGGCTAGTGCTATTTTGTGATCATTACTGACTTGCTGTTAGCTTTGTAAGGCTTGACAAGCCCTTTTTTCTTGTTGAAGTCTACAATGATGAACAGGATTGAATTTGCGTATTAAGCCCTGATATTTAACTGTAAAGTGTGAAATAGTTATTACTAGAACTTTTGCAACTTGTTATGTTCAAGCTAAGAAGCTTTTAATGGTGCAAAGTTAGTTGAAAGAATGATACGTTGTGCTTAAAGTAACGTTTCATCGATACAAAGTGAATTTAATGCTTGATGAGTTTTAGAATAACATCTATGGAAATATATGTTATGGAGTATATTGTGTGACAACATATGCCCCTATGAATATTTAAAAGTGTCACGTATATGTATATTTAAACTGCACAATATAGAGTATTTCAGTTAAAACGCTATAACACTTAACTGAGATACACTATCTCAGTTGCGACCGACAATCAAACAGTGCTGTACATTGAATATAGTAAGGATTTACTAAGTTTAGTTGCTGTATATAAGTGCTACGACTGTTACAGTTTGATGAGACAATACTCATAAAGTTCTACGTCCTCGAAAACTTGCAACGAATGAAGTATTTTCAGAATAGAAGTTATTATTTTGGATTTTATAGAAAAAGTATATTGTTAGCCTGAAGTAAGTAGCATATTGCCGTAGACAGTTGAACAATTTAGTCATACAGTGATGTGAGCATTACTTTCTTTGCACTTGGTAATATATTCCTTCAGAAAAAAGTAGTTTATGTATAGATTTTTGTGGCAGAACTAGTGGCAGTCACTTGGTCCATGCTTTAGCAGTGAGCCGTGACTTAATAACTTTCAGTGACATACTTCGTACAGAACCTGTGACACTTAGTAGCGTAATTGTACATTTACACGGTAGTGCAGGCTGTATATGATACTGTGCTGATTGTATAAAGCTATACAGGAACTGTAAATACAAAGTTTGTGAATATAAACTGAATGTTAAAACGAAGACGTTGATGTAAAAAATTACAACAAAAGTTGTACAGGTAGCCATATGAAAGTAAACTGCTTGTAAGAAATAGACGTACCTATACTGAATAAGTGATAACATTATTCATAATTGCTTAGCAAATATAACTGGAAGTGACTTTAAGTGCAATTTCATAGGAAATATCTCATTGTGAACCGTAAAAATGTTCATCCATCGAGGAGAAAGTTTCGGTGCTGGCGTGAGCACCCACAAGAAGCGGACCCCTCGTGTCCCCGACATTATCATCAGAGAGGACGACGTTGGATACGAGCCCGTCCCCTGCATCCAAGTCACGCAGGTCAGTTCTCTTATTATATGCTGGCCTTTAAATGTCAAATGTAGGCCATTACAGGACTGCAGCGCTGGCCCTGGAGATTACATGGACACGTTTGCTAGCGTACAACTAGCGAGATACTCCGATGCCATTAGCATTTTCTCCCTTGAAACTTCCCTTTTAAATGCTCAAGTCGTAAACATTTATTAAATTTTAGGCAACTGCAGTAGATTAATTTCCCTTGCGACTGCTGAAAACGTGGTCCTGATCTACCTCAAATACATTTAATGCTCAGCTCAGTACGAGGTGCTACATATAATGCTCAGCTCAGTACGAGGTGCTACATATAATGCTCAGCTCTGTAGGAGGTGCTACATATAATGCTCAGCTCTGTAGTTTTAGTCACTTCAAGCAAATCAGTTTAGATTTTCTCGCTGAAAAGAAACCAACTGACCACGACCTTAACCGTCACTTCTTGTTGTGTCCCGCCTGAAGGCTCCGGAGAGCGAAAGTGCAGTGCTTCTGGAGGACACAATTTGCCTGTCTGTTGCTAACCAGACGCCCAGTTGGGGCGAGCTCACAATAGAGTGTTTAGGTGAGCACACGCACTCTGCTCAGCACTAGTTTTCTTCACTTGTTAGTTCAAACATCGCGAAAGTGCACAGAGGCTGCCTTGCAACTGAAGCTAAATTTACATAGATATCCAGAACTGTACCACAGGTGCACTTGCACCTAGTACAGGGGTCTGAGTATATATACTTTTTGTATAGACACACAGCTGAGTTCACAAGGACTCAATGAGGCACCCAGACTGTGAGTTGTACGTGCGGAGAACAAAAGGCTGCCATCTAAACCCATCTTCACGGGCAATATCGTTGACATTTCTGAAGCAAAACAGAAACACTGACATAAGAAAAAATTCCTCACAATTCTCAAGACTAACAGTAACTTTTTCAGACTGGACGCAGAGTGTAATTTACATTAATTCGTATCTATGTTGAGGGCATTTCAATTACCTTTTGAGATGATTTCTAATAGTTGGCATCGAGTTGCCGATATACGCTGTACTGTAGCCGTTTTGTTTAGTAACGTGCCTCACTATCCTTGACTATTTAAATGTGGCATGTGAGCTATTCTGATTACCTCCGCCAAGAAGGTTATGTCTTTGTCGTGTTTGTCTGTCCATCCGTTTGTTTGCCTCATTTTTCTCAATGCCATAACTCAAACAGCTATGGATGGATTTTTATGAAATTAACATAAGTTGTTAGGTATGTAACAAAGAGTAGATGGTCAAATTTTGGTAATGATCCGTTTGTTCGTTCGTTTGTCACTGTTTTCAATTTTATGCTTGTTAGCACAATAACTCAAAAAATAATGAATGAATCTTTATGAAATTTATAGGGGTTATTAGTAATGTTACAAGACAATTAAATAATTAAATTTTTGTGCCGATCGGTTTGTTCGTTTGTATGTTTGACTCATGCTTGTCTTAACGTTTGTTAGCAGTATAACGCAAAAAGTTATGAACGGATCATAAAAAAATGGCACAAGCTGTTATTACTATCAAAAGGCACAAATGATTAGATTTTGGAGTTTATACAAAGAAAATTATAATTTCAGAGTAAATTTGAATTTTTTGCTACCGTTGCCTCGCTTGGCGGAGGTATGCGCTTTCAGTGTGCTCTAGTTCTCTGTGCATCGGGATGAAAGCAGTTTCCTATTTATTTCCACTATTTGACGCAAAACAAAAAATCTATTTTCATTATTACATCACGAAACAATACAGGCATGAAGCACCGTTATATGATAGAAATTTCTACTGCTACAATATTTTATTCAAAGATCAATGAGGCAGGTGCGGCAATGTATTCTCCACAGCAGAGTCACAGCAGTTCGCAAGACCAATGAAGCAGTCTCGATAGAATTTTTACCCTCACTAGTGAAATCAAGCGCCGTAGTAAAGCGACTGGTGTGCACTTAGGTATCTATTTATTTAGTTACTAGTGGCCCGTGCCTTCATTATAAATGATGGCAAAAAATTAACACTTCACCAAAATCCCCGTCGTCTCCTGTGCTTGTTACTCTTTAGAAGGCTTCTTAACTGTTAATTCAGCATTCTGTCTAAACAATCTATACTGTAATAAGAGAGCTGTCTGTCCGTCGGTGTCATTCTGTATCTGAGAGCCTCATTTTTCCTGTATCTAAAACCAAAGAAAAAGATTCCAAGGTACCCAACTTTTCTTTTTGCCAAAAAGGGACAAGCAGATAGAGTTCTATTTTTCCCCTATCTAATACTGAAGAAAAAGATTCCAAGGTACCCAACTTTTTGTTTCGCCGTTTGAAATCTGAATTTTCTCCTATCTTATTAGTTCTATTTTTCCCCTATCTAATACTGAAGAAAAAGATTGCAAGGTACCCAACTTTTTTTTTCGCCGAAGAAAAAGATTGCAAGGTACCCCACNGGTACCCCACTTTTTTTTTACATTTTGAAATCTGAATTTTCTCCTATCTTATTCCCATAGAGCGTGACAGGAAAGATATAAATATAGTTATAAATAAATAAATAAATAAATAAATAAAAACACGACGTGAATTATTATATAGCACTGATCTAGTACATATAGCTGTGTAGTATATTTGTCAACCTTGAAGAAGTTCCATAGGTGGGGAATTTGCACACAGTCTTGAATTTTTCTGTAAAACATTACTTCGACGTAATAGAATGATGCCTAACATACAAACAGGAGATGAATATCTAAGTTACAAACTTATGGTTTCACTTAATTTTGGGAATTCTTACGAAATTAAGACGAGAACAAGTTTATTCCTAATTTGAAAGTAATCCAAATATATGGTTTTGCTTCTTGGCAGAAGAGAAGGATGATCGCAATGCCCTTTATGCACATAGAATTGGCCACGTCCCATATGCTCTTGGTATTTTATATATGAAGTCCTGCAGCCAGCCGCTATGTGCGCGTCATGTCACTGTTCATTTACTGAGGATAGTTGTGTCCGATATGAGTGTTTGCAACAAACACTTGAATTTTCAGTACTGTGACGTCACACTTGCGTCACGCTGCTGTTGTAGGGAGGAGTCTTTGGTACTTCCACAGCGGCGTGACGTAATTTTGACGTCATAATTGGGAAGATTTCAAGGGCGTAGCGCATACACTCAGATGTGACATAACTACTATAGTAAGCGAACTATGGTCATGTCAGGATCGTCGCCATATGCATGACTAGTGAAAGGGAGTCCATATGCAGATACTTTGCCCTAATCCAATTATGTCAGTTAATACTAGCGGTAAATACTCAATTTTATGAGTAAATTGAATACGCAACTTTGTTAGCTTACTTTCCCTTATTACCTTCTCCGAGGAGGTTATATTTTCGTCGAGCTTGTCTGTCTGAATGAATCGGTTTTACGTCACGATCTTCCGCATCCCCCAGTAAAGATACCGGGCTTGGACGGTGCCCAGTTAATGCCAGGACTTTGCTGGAGCTTAGGCCCTTTATTCACAGAATGGCCTTGCTGCCGTGAACCACTGACGCTTGCGGGACTCGAACGCACAACCTGCTGATGCAGCAGCAAGCGTTCTAACCACTACGCCACGGCGGCCCATCGAGCTTGTCTGTCTGTTAATCTGTAATTCGTCTCTTATTCTCTTTGTCTGTCTGTCACCAAGATAACTGAAAAAGTTATGGACGGACTTCAACGACATTTACAGGGAGTGTTAGGTATGATAGGAGGAATAAATGATAAACTTTTGGTGAAGATCCGTCCATCTGTTAGTTTAAGCAGAGTAAATGACCAAATTTTTGTGGTAATCTTTTGATTCGGTTGTTTGTCGCTGTGTTTGATGTTATGCTTTTTAGCAACGTAACTTAAAAAGTTATGAATGGACCGTTATGAAATTGAAAGGAATTGTTAGCAATGTAAAAAGACATACTGTAACTGATTAAATTTTGGTGATGATCGGTGGGTCTGTTCGTGTGTTGGACTTATGTTTATCAGAATGTTTGTTAACAGTATAACTCAAAAAATTATGAACGGACCTCTAAGAAAGCTAGAGAAACTTTTAAAACTGTTAATACTGCGTTGTTTGGCAGACGTATGCTCTCTCATTGTGCTTTAGTTTGTAATTTAATGCTATTTGCCCTAATATCCAACTATGAGTAAATTGAAAGCGCTTACGGTACAATGTTTTCCAGACACTAACTTTGCATTTTGATTTTATCCAAATTTACTAAAATATTAGAGAAAAACTTACGCGTGATAACACTTCGTGCGTCTCCCGAACCATTTTATGTCTACTGCACACATTTGTGGAAGTTACAAGCTGTGCTGTGGCCGCGGTAAGCAATGTGCTGACGTCAGGCAAGGTCGAGGTCTACCATGAAAGTATGACATGACGATGCCACTGGCTGATCTATTAACCACCTGCAAACGAAGTGCAAGAGGCGATAATGTTTTCGTTAAAATTTGTGCATATTTGTTTATTTGTCCACCCACGAAGAGAGGATTTGATTACAATGGTTATAATTTTTTTTACAGGAGGTCAGGTGGACTGACCTAGATGTGAAAAATGCTAAAACTCTAGAGTTAGCTGGCCATCAAAGATGAGGGCGTTGAAATTTACCCCCTTCCCCTACCGCGACTGATAGTCTTACAACACGAGGCTTTCTAATAATGTAACTAAGTTTGCAACAGCCGCTCTCTTGGGCTGAGGCAATATGTAATAGTGCAAAGCAACATTTTGATAGTCCAAAAAACGTATACTACTTCGTATCTTTATTGCGTTCGTCTTATATACGATGTATACACTCTTTCCAAGAATTTTTTTTTGTTTGCTACCGGGAATGAGTTTATTTTTCAAATCCTTTATTTATTGTCTACAGTAGAATCATGCCTATATGTACGGTAGTACATGGATGTGCCATGTAGGGTACTATTATTGTGGGCCTGCAATCATGAGCTAGAGTAATTGTGTCGAAGTAAATGCTGTCAGCTCGTGGCAGCCTCATGGGCAGCGATCTGATCTGTGCCGAACTTATTAAGGAAATAATGCTGAGCTGCCCACAGGGGCCGCTACCCGTGAGGTTATTAGGAGCAGGATGAGGTCTAGGGTATAGGTGTGACACTGTATTAGGAGCAGGATGAGGTCTAGGGTATACGTGTGACACTGTATTAGGAGCAGGATGAGGTCTAGGGTAT
>LQNS02278091.1:68566134-68576753 GCA_001587735.2 Parhyale hawaiensis | reverse complement strand
ACACGCCTCATGGCATGGAACAGCAACACACATAAATAGCTACACGCCTCATGGCATGGAACAGCAACACACATAAATAGCTACACGCTTCATGGCATGGAACAGCAACACACATTAATAGCTACACGCCTCATGGCATGGAACAGCAACACACATTAATAGCTACACGCCTCAGGGCATAGAACAGCAACACAAATAATTATCTACACGCCTCATGGCATGGAACAGTAACACACATTAATAGCTACACGCCTCAGGGCATAGAACAGCAACACACAGAAATAGCTACACACCTCATGGCATAGAACAGCAACACACAGAAATCGCTACACGCCTCATGGCATGGAACAGTAACACACATAAATAGCTACACGCCTCAGGGCATAGAACAGCAACACACAGAAATAGCTACACACCTCATGGCATAGAACAGCAACACACATAAGTAAGCTACGCACCTCATGGCATAGAACAGCAACACACATAAGTAAGCTACGCACCTCATGGCATAGAACAGCAACACACATAAGTAAGCTACACACCTCATGGCATAGAACAGCAACACACATAAGTAACCTACGCACCTCATGGCATGAAGCAGCAACACACATAAACAAACTACCCGCCGCACACGGTCCTGAGCTGCACCCAACATTTATCTGCCACCTGTCGCACAAGTTGCCCAAAACAATACATCGCTGCTTCCGCTTGTCTTTCTCAGTGACAGAGAAATTTTTCTGTGCTCTGCAGTGACTCGCGCGATCTTGTGTCCATGTTTCTGGTTTTGAGTGGCGGGCGTTGTAAGAAATTTTAGGAGTGATGAAAAATTTGCCACGGGAGTAGAAAATCTGCACTTTTTTGAGGGCGAGTGCTTAACTTGTAGTTAATGGAGGACGTATGCGAATGACTAATTTAAGAGAAATTTGCAGCACAAATCTAAGCCGTAGCAGTGTTTTCGTGGAAAGAGAAATAACGTCTGCCGTGAAATGATGAGCGAAGTTAAGCACTTAACATCTCCAGTGAGTGCAAAATTTCTTGGACGAGATAAAAACCCGTCGCATACCACGCCTACTTAAGCTGCTTGATTTTTGGACAAGGCTAAATGACAAACAGCAGGAGAAAAGTAAAAGAAATGAACATGGGAGGCAAACCACGACATACGAGGCAGTACCAGTCAACAGAAGCCCAGACATGCAGTCGGTAGCTTATGACTGGCGGTGCTGCAGAAGATGCGCCATGAAAAATCATAAAAAAACGGGAGGGCAAAAATGAGATAAAGAGAGAGTGGGCGAAAAAAGAGAGAAGGCTGCAGTAATGTCTCTGTAAAAAATGCATATTAGAGAACTCGGACTATTTGGACATTCTTTGCTTCGCCTTAAGAAGCTGTTGCTCCATTTGTGGAAGCTTTCTCTTAAAGATGGACGATTTTTCGTCCGAGTTTTAGTGTCACAGCAAAACTTTCTTCACTGTTCGGGTGGAAGCGGCCTTGAGATACGATGCAATGTATATAAAAAATAATTAATTTTTAGTAAGCAAAAAAATAAATACCGCATATGAGGATTGATGTCAATACTCTGATCAGTCACAACGTCTCATGAGACAATCACACCTCGTACAGACCCAGATATGCATATAACATGAGGATGCAGCAATGCATAAGACAGCTTTAGGCAGCTACCTGCCTCTCATATCTTCTTATCCTTAATGCAGAGGCTCAACTTGCTTGGCAGCGAAACATTAGAACTTGACGGCGTGATCGACCAGCTGACCACCGTTAGTGCTGTACAGAACAGAGGCTTTATTATTGTGCTGGTATAGGAGTCACGATGATCATAAAATTGCCGAGTCCTTCTCAAGGCACTCGGCGCGCTGAATCAGCGCATGTGCTAGTGTGCATAGCTATCGTGGGGGTACCTGCCCTAGGGTTGGGGAGGGGGGGGGCTGGTCGTTGAACCTTTCGTTTCGGCACCATAGTTCTTAGCGACCAGTCGTCGGCTGCAGCTGCACTTACTACGCTGGGGCCAGTTGGTCTATGTCTACCGCACGAACCAGTGCGAGTAGATTTCCTAGTGGAGAGTGCAGTCAGAGTTGACTTGACACACCTTCACCTTTAGTATATGAGCAACTCTGTCATGCGTGCGGTGGTCAGATCATTGGTAGGAATATCTTCTTCGTTCCATCGCAGCTTTTCAGACTGCCATTTGTTCTTACGATATGCAAACTAATGTAAAGTTGATCTTGCTATATTCTATTACAGGTGCAGATGTATGTGTATTCAGGAGCAAACTTCGATTTTATTGTTGCTGCATCCGTCGAGGAGGTTATGCATATGTAACGCTGCATTGTCTGTTAGCAACTTTGTCCAAAAAACCTATGATGGATCTTCACGAAATATAAAGGCATTGGAACGAAGCCCAGATGATTAAATTGTGGTGATGATCCGTCAGTCCGTTTGTTTCTTTGTTTATCTGTCTGTTAACTATTTTATCTCATTTAGCATTGTAGTGCTTGGCGGAGGTTTCCACTCTCAGAGTGCTGCTCTTATTCTACATTATTTATTATAATCAACTGGAAAAATAAAAGATTGAACTTGCCAACAATAATAACAAAATATCAAGGGTTTCCAACTGCTATAGAGTAATTTCAAATGCCATGCATTTAAATATCACACTGGTTTCGCTCAGTTAGGTCCATTCCGCGGATTACCGCCTATGTTGTATTTAAGCTATAGCGTACTTATACGTGTCTTTTCACTTTATGTGATTGTGGTTAAATTGTTGTGCACGTTTGTGTCGTGGTTACACACCTACACTAGCTGATAACTAGTAATATATTGGTAAATATATATTTTCAGGGTACGGAACCAGATCTTGTAAGAATATGCCGAGGTATTTCGCTACATCTGCTTCGAATGTAGTGTGGTTCATAACAAGAATTTGGTCACAAGTTTTATAAAGGGCGCTTATCATGCTTAGCATGAAGCGAAAATGTACCAGAAGTGTTACACAGGTCTACAAAATGCTTTTTGCAAGTAGTCTCAGTTTTTTAATTGATTTAGGGTAATTCTGATACACTGAAGACGAATTGCAATCAGTTTCTTTGTTAGCATAGATCAATTTTTGTTTTGTGCTAAGCCAATTGTAATAGAATTAATTTTCGGACAAAAGCGGTAACATTTCTGGTAGGTTTTATTGATAATAAGCATGATAAATACGCGCTATGGTACTTGGGTGTAAGTGTCGTTATGAACGACGTTGCATTCACAACATACGTAACAATATACATATCGGGCGTACTCGTGCAGGGAACAGAAGTCAAAATCCATCTGAAAAGAGATGCCTGTTATTAACTATGAAGTGGTGCATTTGTTCTCAGCTTAATGTACGCTACGATTTTACTACATGCACTTAAAGTTAAAATTTTCCTACAAGTGCACTAAAGCGCAAAAAACAAGTGGCTATAGATCAGAAAGTTGCCCTGATTGAAGAAACCCAATGTGATTTTTGGAGTTAGCACTGCGAAATAACTAGCATTCAGAGGAAAATGAAACTATGTACAAAAAGTCTTTTGCTGACCAGTTTTATTAATATACAAATATTTTATAGCTCATGTTCTGTGACATGAGAAGCGCGTGACCAGCTAGTTTGACTCAAGTGAAGGATTGACGTATTAGGTCAAATTTCCCTGAAACTAAGAAGGGTTCGTTCCTGACAGAAGTGCATATTATGATTTAATAAAATAACCGTTTCTGATATCTTAGCAATCACCAGCCTAACTAAATCTTCAACGATGCAAGATAAGTTTCAATGGCTCGACGTCTTTGTTGATCGCAATTATTTCAAATTTTTGTTAAGCTGATAATGGTTAAACAATCCAAAACATTCACTGCAATGATCGTAATCGGTTGGTTAGCTTGCGGTTCACGATATTTAATTACCATATACTTTCGTAGGGAATGTTGGTCAACTTTTGAACTTTGAAATTTGGAGTTCACCTTCGTCAGTAGCAGTTTTAGCCTGCGTAGCATGCAGCGCGGCAGCAGTTCCTCTTGGCAGGAAAACAAAGTCCCGTTGTTATCGCCCACCATTTCAGCAGAAGTTGGTGCAGCACTCTTGGGACTCGGCAGAATTTCGCACAAAGTTCCGTTTTTGCAAGAGCCGAAGACAAAATTTCCTCTAAAGAAGATTTCCAAAGAGGCAAAGGGCGTTCACCTCTCAATTTTCTTTGCAACTGTTCGCAACCGTCGAATTTGAAGCGAAAGACTGCCACGGGCGGGTGGTGGCCTGCAGATATTTGACTTTCTTTTCTAGGTGTTGCTGTCACAGTTGTGACTGGCCTGCGTTGCAAAGTTCCTCATATGAAACGGCAAATGCATTAAGCAATTCATAGCACTGAAACAAACTATATTTTCAATAATACAAAGAGAAACATCTACAGTTTGCTACATAATGATAAAATATGTTGAGAATAAATGGATAGAAGATATAAATATCACCTTCAAGTCGTTCATGTCTTCAAGGTACGATAAGTTGAACTCCAGTTACTTCTGCGGAGCTACTGAAATATATTTTTCTGCCACAGCACGACAAGTTCGTCCCTTTATGGAAGCGACAACCCGACACTCAGACAAACTCTTCCTCCTGTGGCGAGCACAAGTCGGCCATGAAGTGTGACTGTTTGCACGGCAGGCTGAGAGCTTCAATTACAGGGGATTGGTCGAGTCCTTGGCGCCCGGCTTGGATAAGTTCCCGCCAGCCTGTGGGGACGCTTGGGGGCAGAAGTGCACCTTGCGGCAATAACAGCGGCCCTGCGTCCCACTCACACACACACGAGTAAAAAAGTAAAGGAAACACAATCTAAATATTTGAGGCAATCTGCCAATAACTCTATGAGACAACATGGGATAATACCGGCTGTTTGTCTAACATTTTCTGATTGGAAACTCGGTCCTGCGGCCTCTTTTTGCCCCTGGGGCTCTGTAGGGCCTCAAATAGGGCTGCATACGCCCACTGCTGCTGGTGAGGCCCAGTGCGTCCTGGCTACCATAGGTCTGCTCGCGGTTAGCAGCTGCGATTAATCAAGCAAAGCTGCGGCTGCTCAGGGCTACAGGAAGAGGTCCAAGCGATGTTAGAGTTGCAGGTTTCGTTGGACTCCGCCATGTTCGCTACCAGACGATTGATTAGCCAAAAGCGGATGAAAAATTGATATAAAAATGACCTTTGTTAGACTGTTTAGTGAATGTCATATGACGAATTTAAAAGGCGAGCTCCAGATAAAACTACGTTAGGACAGAGCAGCTCTGACCGCACAATATCAAACTAAGCCAAATAGCCTTAGATTTGATTAAATACCTGGCAATAGACGGAACAGCAGCCACATTCAAGATATGTAGCCGAGCCTGACGCTTCAGCCTTCTCTAAGCTATTACCGTTACGGAAAATAACGGTCACTTGTCTAAAGCAGAAAACTCAACCGAGGAGATGGTTGAGCAACTATGATTAACTGTAGCAGATCTGCGGGGTCTGGGAGACGTAAAGTCCGTTGGGACATGAAATGTAGCAACAAAGAGGTCGCTAAGTTACTGAGTCAAGTGAATGCCAACGTCTGGCAGCGTTATCTAAAAATTATATACTGAACCTTCATGACACTAGCAGTAATGATAATATAACTATTTATCCCTGAAACGATTGCACAAATATCGAAACTGTTTTTGTTTCCTTGTGTTTATGACGTTACTAGAGGTTCAAAACGCATTAAATTCATCTCCAGCGCTCTTGCTCGTAATTCAATTTCTATGCGAGGTTTTGCTGCTTGTCAGTGCATTTCCATTTCAAAGTTTGGTCGTATCCGGAAAGTTTCCTCATAAATTGCCGGCCGTTACATTTCTCATTTTTTATTACTGTGATTAGGAATTCGCCATAAAAAGAAGATCGGTAGCACAGCATTCTTTTCTTTCAGGAGAAATAATTACCCTCACTGCTTCCAATCAACGCAACTTTTAGGAATCGATATGAGAGATCGTGAGTGTGGCTGGAAAAGAAAAGTGAGCGGTGTACTGTAGTGGCTGAGAATGCGGTAAATGTTTTACGAGAACATATATTCCTTGTTAATAAAAACTTATAACCTTAGCTCCTCTAAAGTGAGCTGAAAGAAAGTCAGTAGCGCTTCTGTGCCTTTTAACGGGAACAGATTTTAGTTATCTAAAGGCCCAGAGTAAGGAAGGGCTGGGCTGTGCTAGCGATAGAAGACTGCTCTGTACAGCACCACTGAGGAACTGACCTGCCCTAATGTTCCTTCAGTGCGTGACATAAGAAACCAACGAACAGCAAAACCTTTTTTTTTTTTCGAATGGCGGAGAACTATCTCCATATTGACAGCAAGTATGTAGTTTAGTTCTGATTAGCCCCAATGTCATGTCTACCTCTGCTTACTGCTTGTGTTCTAAGGCTAGTTCAATTTTAATATGATTTCGATAGTTATATCTTTCACGTAGTCATGCTCGTAATACTATTGCGATTGCTAAAATGTCAGTGCTCGCACTGTGAATGTTCCAAACTCGTACTGCAGCTATCATAATATCTACACCTAGAGCTAATAAGAAGTCTACTTTACCGGGTTTTCCAAAGCCACTGTAGTTTAGTATATAGGCAGTCACAGTGACAGCCTACAAATTAGCCGCCGCCCAGACTACCACCTAACAAATTGCTGCTGTACGGGGAGCGGTCGTCCAAATTTGCGCCTAATGAACTCATTTGTAGACTGAGGAGCAGCACCTCTGCTGGTCCTGCCTCCAGTTATTTATAATATCTTGGCGTCACTGCCGCTCGCTACTCAGACAGGGCTACTGCTAAGTGCGTAGGAGTATAATTCCCATGCTTGTCCTCCTGTACCTTACATTTTCCTGAAGTTTGGGCTAAATACTGCCAAACAGGAACACTTGTGAGTATTTCGGTAACAACCTTTCATTAATAAAGGTTTTGTTAAAATATCTTTATTGAGTGTTTTATAGATCTTCACTTTTGAAATAGTCTTTCAGTCTGTTCGATGGAGCAGCTGACCGATGTTGCGAGTTTTGTAATCTACTATTGGTGGTCAGCGGTCTTCTGCACTTACTATAGCTAGGGATACGTGACACCTTTCGGTCGTTTTTCATGACCATCTCCAGGCCGAGATGGAAGGTAGTGAACTGAAGCAAGCGTATGGAGGTTGATGATACTGCAATAACTGGGAAGGTAAAACAAAGCTATTACGGGTAGACGGTTGCTTCTTTATGCAACCTCTTAGCGGTAGGTGCCAGTGGAGGTGTACATTGATTGGCTGCTGGGCTATGGCGAGTTGCTCTGTGGTGTGTTCATTGAGGAAGTGCTTGCGCTACATTTGGTCTCCGAGTAATATGTGTATTGCAGGATACGATAACTTGATTGTTGATGTTTGGTTGGGGCGTTTTTATGTGTAAGCTAAGGCTTCCGTTATTTATAGGCGCTAACATAATGGCAATACCTCATAGAGCATTGGGGTGTAAGTCCCGGAGTGTCTGTGGGAATGGACCTGTGTTGGTTCGTTTACTGCAGCCTATCTAAACTATTTACCGTTTCTATGGAAGATTGTTATTATTGTGACTCATATATTTCTTGTGAGGGCTGTACTATGGGTCTCTTCGGTGTGGTTCTTGATGGTTCCTCGTTTTCGAGGTGCATAGTTAGGCGCCTGTACAGGGTGGTAATGGCCATGCAAATATACCGTATGAGTTGTTTTTGGAGTTTTCAATCTCCAAGTTTGCACATTATACTCATTAATGACATATGTTTGCTTTAGCCATGGGATGTAGTCATATTTTCTTGTGACCAGTTGGCTGATGGCGGAACTTTGGTGATGAGGAGATTCAGTTAATAATTTATGTTGATGGAGATTGTCTTAGTCTTGATTATTTACTTGAGCACTCTTCCATCCGTCTTTTAGGCTGCTGACATTTAGTTTTCGTAGAAAACTGCGTGCACTTCTATATTGCCCCGCAGTGCTGCTGTAGGTCTGGTGTTCAGGTATAGTGCCGCAAGATGCAGTCCAATAGTTTGTTTGCTTATTAAGTCATCTGCTATAGCGTATTATTTTCCATTGACATTTCATCACAAGGGAAACTAGTCATTTCGAAGAGGAACTGCTGCCATTTATTTTATTCTTTAATGATAATAATATAAAAAAATGCTTTCTATGTCTCATACCAGATATAATATCTCTTCAGACATTTGGTAGAGCATGTTTTAAAAAATTAAACATTATGTCTACGCTGGCAAGCTCTCTATGGAAACTTCTACAGGTCTAGTTTGTTAAATAATTCTTGTAGACGTAGCATAAATCCATTAACGAATATGTCGCATGATGAAAATAAACCAAGTACAATAAACCAACACAGCATCTACACTGTTGATATACATTGCCACAAACCTAGAGATTTGCTTAAAAATAGAATAAGCGTTATGATGACGAAAAATCTACGGAAATTGAAACATATATTTAAGTATCTTATCAAGTAATTTAGTTTAAAGTAGTAACATAGCGAGAGAAACAGACTTACATAAGTTAACATGCAGAAATTTGCTTGTCGCAAGCCAACGCCAGCGTAACTGTGAAATATACGAGTGTAATAATATTCGGTATTAGGTAATTGTATACTTTTTATAATTCCGAAGTCATTAATGGGTATCTGTTTCTATCTCATTAAAGCTTTTATCCCGTTCATTTAAGAAATTATTCTTTTGTGATACAGACAGATAAAATAGAGAGGTAGTTGCTATTCGAATTGTTTGAAGTTTCTTGAAATTTTCCCGAACGTCACAGGGATGAGCAGTCGTTAAGGAAATTGTATGTGGTTGAAGTAGCAATCTTTTCCAGAGGCGGTAACTGTGGGCCTTGCCTAATAATAATAACACCTTTAACACCTTTATTATTCTCGCTGACAAAACAACTAAAATTTATTGACATATGAGACGAGAAGTACTATGGAGAACGTGCCTACTCCAAGCAATAAAGCTTAAGAGGCAAATGTCCAAACTTAAAACTAGCACCTAGAAAGGCACTATGCACAACATATACAACATTAGTAGAACTATCAGTATTTAGAAAAAGTGCCTTCTATAAACATTAAGACAACTTGTACGATACACTTTCATACTTAACCAGCTGTTCAATAAGCACAATTAAAGAGTAATATAAATACAGTAAGGACAGTACAAGTACAATAAGCACAGTATGGATTACATTCACAACATTAGCAGAACTATTCGTATTTTGAAAAACTGCCTTTAGTAAAAATATTTAGATAACTGGTACGATAAACTTTCATACATAACTATCTGTACAATAACATCGAAGGAAACACTAAAACCTTTCTTTAAACCTCAGAAAAATCTTTAAAGCATCAGAAAAATTGTCCATGAAATTCATAATGTATTGCACCCCAAACAATTGAACGATATATTCGAATGAAAATAAAATTGGATGGGAGAAGGTAAGAGAAATGATCATAAGAGAACAACTACAGTATCAATTAAAGCTGTTTCATCACACTGAGCTACATCTATAGATTATTGCACAAGAACTGCCAGACACAAGAAATTTGGCTGCTTACATAATGTATTGCGTCGTCACATAGTCTTTGAATTTCGCTTTGAAGGTAGAATCAGGCATGGGCTCTTTCAGATAATCAGGCAACGATTTATAACATCTTACGGTTTTAAAGGCCAAGGAACGTCTTTGTACTTCAAATCTGGTGTTAGGAAAATTAAGCCTTAGGGTTCGTCTTTCATGATCATAAGTGGGCACTAATTCCTCGAAATGTTGCTGGAACAATTCGACGTTACTATACATGGCATCTCGGAAAAACTTAATTAAAAAGTAGTCGTACACGTGTTGCAGTTTCATTAGCTTCATTTTTTCATACATTGCGTTAACAGACATAAGTGGAATATTGTTATGATTTCTTCTGACAAACAGTATAGTCCTAAAAACGTCATTCACTGCGACGACAAGTGGTCTCAGAACCTGGTAAGGCGATCCACCCCACAGTACAATCGCCTGTATCAGGTGAGGATAGACGAGAGCATAATACAGCAATGTAAGAGAATAAGATGAAAGGTGCTTTCTAACAGCGTAAATAGCCTCTCTTGCTTTGTGAATCCTAGAACAAATAGTATTAATGTGTAACGAGTAACTCAATTTGTTATCGATCTCGATCCCTAGATACTTAAATGAAGTTACCCACTGTAATTTACTTTCACAAAAATCGATGTCAGGCAAGACAGGGGGTGGGCGTGATGTAAATAACATCAACTTGGTCTTAGCAGCGTGAGGGGTTAGCCTGTTAGCACGCAACCAATGTAATAGTTCTTCTATAAAATTATTGAGTCGCCCTATGGCCCGGGAGAAGTCTGGATCATTTGTTTAAAAAACTGCATCATCTGCAAACAAAATTGTGTTAACATGGGGAACCAGCTGATTAATGTCATTTACGTAAAGACTAAACAGAAGTGGTCCCAATACAGACCCCTGGGGAACACCTGTATTTATATTAGCATCGCTCGAGGTGCAATCATTTATGATAACGAACTGTTTACGATTGGTAA
>LQNS02278091.1:68509259-68557299 GCA_001587735.2 Parhyale hawaiensis | reverse complement strand
TGTATAGTAACGTAGATACTGTGGCCTGTGTGGAACAATGGGAAAGTTTCAATTATATCGAAGTCTGCGATAAGAACTTTTCTGATGTTAGAGAACCTGAACTTGCGATAAGACTGAGCAGAATTTCCTAACAAAACGGCACGTTCAAGTAAAGATAGTCTATGAAAATCGATAAGTAGTTTGCCCTCCAGCCGAGGTGACGTGATGCTATTGATTGCTTCATGGTGAGACGAGCAAACGTAGAGAGTTGCGCATAAGGCAATCTTTCATGACAAAAAGCGATGAACATGAGCTGATCATTATTAATTGTTGATAAAGTAACATAGCCTTAGGTGGGAAATTGTCTCTTTAATAGAGTGTACCCGCTAAACTCAATGAAAACTCGCACAATATCTCTTAAGTGTAAGCTGGTGCACAAACTATTGAAGACTTCCAGGAAATTATTGGCAACAGTAATGCGGCCTATAGGCCAAATAATCTCCTAGTGGTAATTAATTTCGAACGGACCTCTAAACGGCGCTTAAATTATTCACTTCAAATAACTAAGATTAAAAATGCCGCAAAGTAAACACTGGCCGAGCTCGCCAATAGCTGCTGTGTAAAATAAGCGGCGGCAGATGCCGAGTACTGCCTTGACGATAATTACTATCGAACGAACCTTCTTCCCTCAGTGGAAAAAATAAAGTTTTAGAACAGACGGTGAGAGGTACATTAGGCTAACGCTAGAGTGTTTACGTAGTTGCATCGCAAATGCTGCTTACCTTTTTCAGGAGTAGTCTATATGAAGGCTGCAGCTGCTGCTAAAGGCTGCTGCTGTTGTCGATAGCATTCCTTGATGTAGAGCTATACTGCAAGGATCAGCGTCCTAATGTTGAATTATTTACTGTAGCCGAAGCTGAGTACCTGAACAAAATTTTGGGCTACCGCTGCGCCGCGCAGAAGCTGAATTGCGCTTTTAACTTCGACAGCGGCCCTCATATTTGGCAGGGCATAGAGACAACATTCTCTGCTAATGACACGGTTGCCAAAGAAATTGCAGAGTTGAACTTGTATCGTGCAGTGTAGTGCCGGCACTTACATGAGATACTGAAGAAGTAGATGATGACATCATGTCATCAGTATCTATTGAACATGAGCAGAATTGAAACATTTGTTTCATATTAACAAGAACGAATAGGCGCGAGCCTGTCTAGAAATCCGACTTTGAGCAGACCAGTTCTATTGTCTAAGAGTCTCTGACTGACATTGAGCACTCGCCTAACAAGCCCAGTGGATACCCAACACTGATCGTGATGTGAATAGAGTAGAAAGTTAGCCGCCTGAAGCTCATACGTATGTCCTGTTCTACGCAGGTAAACGGTATCTGAAGCTGACAACTGAACTTGGGTTAATAAGTTAGAAAGTATTCTTTTTTTACTAATTTGTCTCCTCACCTAGTCATTCACGAAATTTATTAAGCTGAAGACACACACCGAGAAAAGAAGTAACAGCAATATCAACGAGTATACAACACCTGAGAGCGAACCGTTGTAAGTTCGCAAAGAAGGCCAGGACATTAGGTGGAGATGTGGGCACCGTAACAGTAGGTACTACTGCCAACAGAAGAGCTAAGCTGGAGTGATGTCAGACATTTTGAAAATTATCAGAGTTCCATAAATTCAGCGAATTCCAAAACTGATGTAGACGTTCTTAACTGTCAGGTTACGTTAATCTTTTCCTTTGAATTAGGACGCTAATCCGAACTGGATAAGACTTAAATAAAATCAGTTACTTTACACTTGCTGTGCCGTATAATTATGTAAAGGAAATTTAGTACACACTGGTTGCTATAGTAAGCAACGTTGTGACTCACGTGAAGCAAAAGTCCTGCAGAAAGCGATTAGGACTCGCGAGCTGATGAGCTCTGCGCAGAGTAAGCGTTGGACCTTCAGGCAAGTGTTTTGTGAGGAGCTACGGCAGAGTGACTCTGAGGAGGAGGTGAAGCAGCCTCTGATACCGGTGAGTGGCTCTTGTGAGGTGAGTGGTCCCTGTGAGGTGAGTGGTTCCTGTAAGGTGAGTGGTCCCTGTGAGGTGAGTGGTCCCTGTGAGGTGAGTGGTTCCTGTGAGGTGAGTGGTTCCTGTAAGGTGAGTGGTCCCTGTGAGGTGAGTGGTCCCTGTGAGGTGAGTGGTTCCTGTGAGGTGAGTGGTTCCTGTAAGGTGAGTGGTTCCTGTGAGGTGAGTGGTTCCTGTAAGGTGAGTGGTCCCTGTGAGGTGAGTGGTCCCTGTCAGGTGAGTGGTTCCTGTAAGGTGAGTGGTCCCTGTGAGGTGAGTGGTCCCTGTCAGGTGAGTGGTCCCTGCGAGGTGAGTGTCTCAGTGAGGCAGGCAAGTGTGTAGGTTGCATTGCCCGAAGTTACTGATGTCTACATAATTGTTTTAGTTCTTACTCAAGATAGTAAAATTTTTATGGGAGTGGCTCAGGTATAAAAAATAATGAGCAAAAAATTTGAGTTTTAGCCTTCCAATTTCTGATGCGATAACTTGCATTCTCACCTGTTGATTTCTAATCACATTCTGAAATTGTGAAACACTAACTTTTAGAGATATCGCTTTTAATTCTCGTTCTTTCATGCATTCTCAACTACAGATATCATAAAGTCATCGCGAAACAATTACAACAATTTTAAAACATTTACCTCAATGAAACATGAGACAAAATGGTATTTCAGTTGTTCTCTGAACTTTCTTTCCACCCTCGTAATGCTCTCACGCAATGCCATATTGACAACATTGAGCTGAATTTGGTATTTGTGCAATATTCACTGGACACCCTCAGCTCTCCGGTGCTGACCTTTGAGATGGTCGCTTGACTCATCCCGTAGCTTTTTATAATTTCACTCTCTTCCTTCTGAGGATTTCGTTATACTCTACCGCTCTGTAGAGAGTGCGATAGATCAACAGGACGTAAGCTGGTCTTGAAGCTGCAGTAATAGTAAACAGTAACTTCGCGTTCGCGTGTAACTGGAGTTTTATGGTCACGTACATGCGAGTGGCTTCTCAACGTCCACGTACGTCTGGAATCCGGGCGGCCACGTGGTTCTGGCTACCAGTCTACTGCTCGTACTTTGAATGCCAAGCGTCCACAGGGCTCTGGCTTCTAAGCGTCTGCCCCTTTTTGGTCTCTACCAACTACCATGGAATTTAGTAGTAAGCACAACAAAACAATAGACTTGATGGTTCTTCAATGAAAAATTGACTGATGCACCATCCTTCTCAATACACACTGAGAAAGAACTCCCTAAATTCTTCGTAGGGCCTACCATTACGCCACACAACTACTAAAGTTATGCCACTTAATGGGCTCACTTTGCCCTTTCATATTATTGGAGGGCTACAATGCAAAAAAACAGTTAAATACTTGGACCCTGAACTATAGTTATTGGACTCTGCTATTTTGCTCCCTCCCTGTTATCTGATATCACCACTGTCTCCTTCGGATATTATTGCACGAACATCAAAAAGTTATTCGGTTGTAAGTTAGAGCGACGATAAAAGTTCAAAGTAAGGGACTAAGTTTGGAAGAGTCTGATGATAGAGTCTCAATAATAATGCAAATTGTAACTAATGCCGAGTCAGTTCTACTTACTCTATAGGAGGCTCAAGCTAAGTGAAAATTGATTCTTAGTGATTACTCTAGAATAAAGTGATTCAGTTAGTGATATTAAATGATCTGCATCTTCTGCCTTAACCAGCTAGGGGTTTCAGTCTTTCATACTTTCACGCTCCATCCCTGTCCTCAGCTCTTAGGTGGGTTACCATCAAACTCTTTGCCTTGATGCACTTTTTCCAACCCACAGCTAATTCTTGATATTGTTATTAATTACTGACTCCTCTTAATGTCACTCTCTCACCCCCTACCGCCCATTGTTGCACCACCACCACCTCCTCAGATCCTTGCGTCGTCCCGGGTAGCTATCTAGTTGCTACCATCGGTAGCGTTATTACCTCCGCCAAGGAGGTTATGTCTTCGTCGTGTTTGTCTGTCTGTCTTTGTTTGTCTGCCTGTCTGTCACCAAGATAACTCAAAAAGTTATGAACCGATTTGGATGAAATATACAGGGGTTGTTAGGTATGTTAGGAGAAACAGATGATTAACTTTTGGTGAAGATATTTCCATCCGTTTGTTTGTTTTTCTGCATCATTTTGCTCGATGCAATAACTCAAAAAGTTTTGAATGGATTTTGATGAAATTAACATGAGTTGTTAGGTATATAACAAAGAGTAGATGACCAAATTTTGGTAATGGTCCGTTTGTTCGATCGTTCGTTTGTCACTGTTTTTAATTTTATGCTTGTTAACACAATAACTGAAAAAAATAATGAATGGTTCTTTATTAAATTTATAGGAGTTGTTAGTAGCAGTAAAAGACATAAATGATCAAATTTTGGTGCAGATCGGTTAGTTCGTTTGTATGTTTGACTCATATTTGTCATAACGTTTGTTAACAGTATAACTCAAAAAGTTATGAACGGATCTTCATAAAAACTAAACAAGCTGTTATTAANTGTGAGGTGAGTGGTCCCTGTGAGGTGAGTAGTCCCTGTGAGGTGAGTAGTCCCTGTGCGGTGAGTGGTCCCTGTGCGGTGAGTGGTCCCTGTGAGGTGAGTGGTCCCTGTGAGGTGAGTGGTCCCTGTGAGGTGAGTGGTCCCTGTGAGGTGAGTGGCCCCTGTGCGGTGAGTGGTCCCTGTGAGGTGAGTGGTCCCTGTGAGGTGAGTGGTCCCTATGAGGTGAGTGGTCCCTGTGAGGTGAGTGGTCGCTGTCAGATGAGTGGCCCCTGTGCGGTGAGTGGTTCTTGCGAGGTGAGTGGCTCAGTGAGGCAGGCAAGTGTGTAGGCTGCATTGCCCGAAGTTACAGATGTCTACATAATTGTTTTAGTTCTTACTCAAGATAGTAAAATATTTATGGGAGTGGCTCAGGTATAGAAAATAATGAGCAAAAAATTCAAGTTTTAGCGTTCCAATTTCTGATGCGATAACTTGCAATGTCACCTGTTGATTTCTAATCGCATTCTGAAATTATGAAACACTTACTATTAGAGATATCGTTTTTAATTCTCGTTCTTTCATGCATTCTCAACTGCAGATATCATAAAGTCATCACGAAACAATTACAATAATTTTAAAACATTTACCTCAACTAAGCATGAGACAAAATGGTATTTCAGTTATTCTCTGAACTTTCTTTCCACCCTCGTAAGTCTCTCACGCAATGCCATATTGACAACATTGAGCTGAATTTGGTATTTGTGCAATATTCACTGGACGCCCCCAGCTCTCCGGTGCTGACCTTTGAGATGGTCGCTGGACTTAGCCGTAGCTTTTTATAATTTCACTATCTTCCTCCTGAGAAATTTGTTCTACTCTACCGCTCTGTAGAGCGTACGATAGATCAACAGGACGTAAGCGGGTCTTGAAGCTCTACGGGCTCGTTTCAATAGTAATAGTAAAGAGTAACTGTATCTGGAGTTTTATGGTCACGTGCATGCGAGTGGCTTCTCAACGTCCACGTAACGTCTGGAATCCGAGCAGCCACGTGGTTCTGGCTACCAGTCTACTGCACGTACTCGGGCTCGTTGAGGTTACTCGGTTCTGAATAACCAATCCACGGCACGTACTTGAATTGTGTTCGACTATATAGTTGTGGCTACCAGTCTACTGCTCGTACTTGAACGCTATGCGTCCACAGGGCTCTGGCTTCTAAGCGTCTGCCCCTGTTTGGTCTCTATCAACTGCCATTGAATTTAGTAGTAAGCACAACAAAGAAATAGATTTGTTGGTTCTTCATTGAAAAGTTGACTGATGCACCATCCTTCTCAATACACACTGAAAAAAAACTCCCTAAATTCTTCGTTGGGCTCTCCATTACTCCACTCAACTGCCAAAGTTATACCACTAAATGGGCTCACTCTGCCCTTCCATATTATTTTTTAGGGCTACTATGCAGAAACAGTTAAATAATTTGACCCTGAACTATAGCTATTGGACTCTGCTATTTTGCTCCCTCCCTGTTATCTGATATCACCACTGTCTCCTTCGGATATTATTGCACGAACATCACAAAGTTATTCGGCTGTAAGTTAAAGCGACGATAAAAGTTCAAAGTAAGGGACTAAGTTTGGAAGGGTCTGGTGATAGAGCCTTAATAATAATGCAAATTATAACTAATGCTGGGTCAGTTCTACTTACTCAATAGGAGAATAATGCTAAGTGAAATTTCATTCTTAGTGATTACTTTAGAATGAAGTGATTCATTTAGTGACATTAGATGATTTGCGTCTTCTTCCTTAACAAGCTAGTTGTTTTCAGTCTTTTATGCTTACTCGCCCCATCTCTTTCTTCAGCTAACAGGTGGGTTACCATCAAACACTTTCTCTTGATACACTTTTTCCAACCCACAGCTAATTCTTGATATTGTTATTAATTGCTGACTCCTCTTAATATTACCCTGTCACCCCCCCCCCCCCCCCNCCCATTTGTTGTCCCACCACCTTCTCAGATCCTTGCGTCTTCCCGGGGAGGGTGGGGTGGGAAGAAGCTATCTGGTTCCTACCATCAGGAGCGTTATTATTTTTATTATTATTTAATGAATCAGACTGGCGACTTGAGAACGGTGGAAAACACCTAAGTTCATCAACCCCCACGCAACCAGCACAGCAAGGGAAAAAAGAAAGAGAGAAATAAAAATCACAAAATACCTCTGTTTACAGATTGTTCAAAGCTTCCAATGCCCGCACCAACAAAGGCAGAACCATCAAGATTAGTCCAAATACCTACATGATGACACAAACGAAAGAGAATACTGGCTTGTACGATATCGTACCGGTTCCAAAACAAACTCATGAAGAGCACTAGTACGCCGAACATGCCGCACCCAAGCAAATTGCTCCGGAAGAAAAACCGCCTGTGAAAGAATAAGGTAATTGTGTATTTAATAGAGAAAGCAAACCCCATCAACTCTGCGTCGATGCGCCAGTTTACAAGGCATAATACCATCTAGCATAAAAGCACATCGCCAAACCACTCTGTCAAGCAAACTCAGTTAACAATCGGCAGCAGAGCTCCAGACTAAGGAGCAGTATTCTAAAAGGGGGAGGACATAATAACTAAAGCTGCAAGGCATAACTCTACCGAGCCAAACAACTTCCAAGTACGTTGCATGACACCGATTTTCTGCAATGCTCACGAGGCAACTGAACGGGTTTGGGCTCAGACGTCAAAATAGCCACCAAGATTATCAGCTCATTAATCACAGGAAGCGACACACCATCCAGAATGAGTGGGGGAGGGGAGCAGGTCTCACTATACGTGACCTAGACACGAGCATAGTTTTAGTTTAACCTGCATTAAATCTCATCCCCCACCTAGAACAAAAACGAGCAATCACTTCCAAATCACGCTGAATTTATTTCGAACCCCTGAACCTATAACTAGGATTCTCGCAAACAGCCAGCAAAGTAACATCATCAGCGTAACCAACAAGTAAATTGAGAGCAAGTTGGAACAAAGGAGGAACAAAACAACTACTGGTAAATGCTCCAATATAAAAGTGTCTAATGCTACAGTACAGAGAGCTTACAAAGTACAACTCTCATTAATTATTGTTGCAGGTTCAAGTTTCATAAAGAAAAACAAATATCTGACTTTTAAGTTAGTTGACTATAAGTAATTTGCTTAATTACGTCGGCACTGTTATACTGTTGCATCCGTTAAGAAAAGCAAATTTATTAATCAGTACCAGAGCAACAGAGAGGTGATAAGTTTTTCGCATGCGAGAGCGAGATAAATGAAAAACTCTCCGGGCTTTACTACTAGGATTTAAGTTAGTCGATTGTTTGCCCAAGCCATACCCCTGAATCTCTATGTTAACAATAGCAAAAAGGAAAATTTAATTCCATCAACATTTGAAGTTATTAACCTCCATCAAATGGGATGGGAACATGTATTAAAGACCACAAGAACGCCTTCCGTTTCTAAATTTATTGTCAATTTTGAATATTGTGCATAATAAATTCTCCTGAAAAAATGGATTTGAACGGCATCTTTTTATGAAGAAGAGTTCATATGTATAGATAACGAATATAAATGCATTGAATCAATTTTCTCGTATGCACTAATATTATTTCTACATTGCATATATGTATGCATTTATGTAACACTACCTGGTATTCGGAACTGCATTACTTCTATGTGAATAACTGAATATATCTTATTTTCATCCACCAAATACATTAAAACATACTGGCAGTGGGAAAGGGGACAATCGCCACTAGCAGGCGCATGATCACTCGACTTATTTATAGGAGGTACGACTTCCTCCGGCCTAGCGCGTAAAGAGCTTATCACCATTATCTGACTTCTGTTTCAGTTCTCCAGAGACTTCACAGAAAATTTACAGAGAAAACGCGGACTAAAGGGAAACGACTCACGTCCGTCTCAGAAACTACGCCCCATTTTTTAGTGTCATTGGCTGGCTTGAAGTTTTTATTTGCGTCCTTGGCGGGCTGCTAGGTGTCACTTTAGCATCACATAAACATCATTTATTGCGTTGAACTCTTTCCTGGGAGCTTCATATTTCTCAGTGAGCAAAAAACTCGTAAGCATCCAAGTATACATTGTGTTTCATTGTAGCTGTAACAACTTGATGAGAGCAAAATATCAATTGATTGTATTGAAGCTCATCGGTGGCGATCACAACAAACTAGTACACTAACTAAACCTTGCGTAGTATGTTCCGTAATGACGCTTTCAGAACACTTATATTCTTTAAAATAAAATTAAGGGTTTGAAAAGGAAGAGACAATAACAGTACACAAAAAAAAAACTAATACACGTACTACAGCATATAGTGGTAGTAGAGAGCTTAACATGATAGAACATGTGGTGCCTATGCGTACTTATATGCGCCCTGATAACCAAGAGCTCTTTTTGATGTAATAATTAAGGGCATGCTGTACCTCATTCGCGCGTTAATATTTGGAAGTCTGAAACCGAAGGGTTCCACAACATTAGGTACTGTAAGTCCTTTTGTACTGGAAGAGCTTTTTTTGAGTCTCCGTCTCTCTGTTACGTCCAAACAGATGGGACGAATTATTCCTCGCTACTCTCAGGAACAAGTATTGCCTCGAGTAATAAACACAGTTCTGCTACTTACAATACATTGAGATATAAAAATTAATCCTCCATATACGACCGACAATTATTAGAACTACAGCGTTCCCAAGAGACATCAGAAAATCGACCGAATTCACACAGTATAGAAGCGCACTCTCTTTACTCTATGTTTTCACTACATTAATGATTGTACAGAACTTGGCTAAAAGAGCTCCTCCAGAGAAAACAAGTTAAAACTCAAAGAAAACAATCTCTCTGATGTGCAAAATTTGCATAATTTGAAATGAAAGCGCTGTGAGCGCTGAGTTGCGGTGATGTCTGTGGTGTTCTTTCTAATTCGTATGATACAGAAACAGCAGGGACGTTGTACGTACCTATGTATGTCCTCAGTGCGCTGGCTTGAATAAACCGAAATAGAAGTGTTGTTTTGATGGGCAGTAACTGGACGGCAGTATTATTATAACTAGCTACTGACTTTTTCACACACAAGAGAAATGAAAATTGATGATACTATTGATGAACCAAAGCTATGTAAATGATTGTATGTTACACTTTGTGCACGGGAAACCTCACTGAATTCTGACTTCTTAATGTTTGCATCACGTAAAAATTCAAGACATGCATCATAAATCAATGTTATGCATATCAATGTACGGTTTCCTGATGTGAGGAAAATATTACTCAGTGCTTACTTTTAAGTTCTGAATAAGTTTGAAATCAATGTTATGTAAGTCACAAGTCACGTTAGCCCAATATACTTAAGTGAGCAAAAAGTCTCAATCAATTTTTTAGAATATATCTGATTAGACAATTTAAATGTTATTTGTACGAAAGTTACATAACTCATCATAAGTATGATACAATAATGCACGAAAAAGTCACAACGTAGCTAAGTGTTTCTTTAAATTTTGGGACAAGGAACAAAACGTTAGCGTGCTTAGTAAGAGAGCGTTATTAATATGTAATGTTGTTGCTCGGAAAACGCCATTTATACCAGCTTCAAAAAGTCTTAATAGAGAAAATGAATGACAGTTCGATAGACTAGAGTTGTACACATCTATGGCAGTGAGTTGCACTGAGGTGCACGTGCATTGCCCCTGTACAATGGCAAGGTGACGGTTAGGTGACCTTTGAGTCTCTATAGTGACGTCTGCGTTGACATTTGTACCAAATTTGTGGTAAGAATTTTACCACCAGAGGGACCAGTCACCGCCTGAGGTCCTTGTGTAACCCACAGGCCTGAATGAATGAAATTCCCAGGGAAAACATAGCTTTTATTAAACCTTTGCTGTTATTTGCAGGAAGGAGATGGGGAGCACAAAAGTCGAGTAAGGCTTTCGAAAATTCTAAAATTCTTGACAAGCGTAACGAGTAGCCAGTAAATTTATTCTCGAGGTTCTTGAATATTCTTTAACGGTAGGGACGGAGCTCCTTACCTAAAGACCCAATCACTGCTGCAGTTCTTAAGGAATATACGGATTGCATATACACATAACTCAGTCGAAACCTAATCTTTACTTGATGAAATCGTAGTTAGTTCTTTGTAACTCGAATTTCTCAGCTTATCCCTGCACAAGAGCGCAATTAACTTAGAGTAGAGAATATTTGCACGTGTTGCAGTAGAGGCTTTGGACCGCCCTCTGGCTTAGAACCATACTGAGAAAATGAAGAAGGTGACACTACTTAAATATTACGGTAATTAGCTAAGTTTTCTCTCATAGCCTTCATAAGACACCGGGTCTCGTTGCTATCCTCAGTTACAGTCTTGGTGTCTCATTTTATTTTTATACACTTAGAGGCAGCTGCTTTGGACAGATCATCATAATGCAAGAGCATCCATCCTCCCCGTGTACTCTCCTGCCTATTTATTCAGCAATACCTCAACTTACCTGACATGTTGTCGATAAAACATGCCCCAGGGAAGCTCGAGAGTCCCTCAAACTCTCCCTCAGTCATTTTTTAAAACAACTAAGGACGACGTGCCAGATACGTCCAACAACTTTGACGGAACTGCTGGGGCAGTTCTCGTAGTTTTGTTTTATTGGGAACATGCAGACCGCGGCAGCTGTGGGTGCGGACACCACAGTCTCTTTGGAAATGGGGCCCAGAATTGACATACTGCAATATTTTACCGGCTTCCAGAAGCGGCTGCAAGTTTTCTTCCATTTTCTATGCGAGCTTAGCCTACAAAACTTCTTGAGGCAGCAGGCATTTTCAGAGTGCGAAGAAAGTCTTTGAACTAAATAAAAAGTGATTTATTGTTACAGGAAGTAATAAATAGAACAAAGAACCAGTCCGAATGATAATTTGTAGACCTGAGAATCAATTTATAAAACAACTTTTCAATATGGCTCCTCTTGACCCGAATTATGTCCTCAGATGTCAACGGAAACATTCCACAGAGACACGGAGCTTTTCCTGGAATATTCTAGCTCATTTCCTCTGAAGAGACGGGGTACTTGAGAGCAACAACACTTGTGTGATGGACACAGCACATCTGTGCCTCTAACATCGATCGACAGCACATAGAATTCCCTTGGGTTTAAATCTGGTGAATGAAGAAAGCCACATTTCCTTGCTGCAAAATCTCGAAACTTAACCAGAAAACCATTCCCGTTTTTTTCTTTAGTTTGGGAAGGGGGCCATCATGTAAAAAGATGAAAATCTGATCTTTAGAGTGTCTTTTCAACGCATCACGTGCTAAAATATCCTCTACGCATAGCAGTTTGTGCCTATGTTAACGCCCACTTTCACGAAACTCAATGGGAATTTCCAAGTCTTTGCAGCCACTCCATGACAGAGGACGGTTTTCGGCGGCCAATTTATGTAGTTCTCACAAAATTTGGAATGCCCTTCGAACTTTTTATCTACACACTGTCATACTGACAACTGAATTTGTCCGCAACTGTGAATATTTTTTCGTCGGAAGAAATAATCTCTCTTGTTCACCTGCCATTCTTCAGTTCATTGTGAAGAATTTTTGCTTCGTAATGTCTCCTTGGCTCATGAAGAGGAGTAAGCTCACGGATAGTTTTCGTTTTGAGCGAAACAGAGATCTTTTTAGCGACGTTTCTCATTGACGCGATGCTCACATTTATTCATCTCTTATGGCAACTTTCGACTGGAGCTCTTTGGGTTTCCTCACCCTCTCACGGACGGCCTTAACCTTATTCTTGGTTCGAACAGATCGAGGTCTTTCAGTTCTTGGTAGATCTTCAGAAGCGCCAAGTTCGGCATATCTCTTGACAACAGGGAAACTCTTGATTTGGTTACTCTCAAGGGCTAAAGAGTCTCAAAATGTTTCTTCCCATCTGATGGAATTTGATGATAGCTTCTCGTTACTCATTTTTAAAAACAAATTGGAAAATTTATGAATCTACTTGGCAAACAAATTTAGTCGCTTTAGGGATGCAAACAGTGCCATAATATTTGTTTTTACACTTTTTGAAAAAGTTCAGTGACTTTTTGCGCTCCTTGCAATTTTTCTATCGGACATTAGAAGATTTTTTGTTACATTTACAATAAGCTCTTATTTGGGAGTGAATATATAATTTTAAGCACTACGTGATACACGCTAAAAAGAACTTCTATAGCACCTATTTTACACTATACAGAAATGTGATTATCAGTACGCGAATACAGTGCAAACATCAGATTGTAAAATGAATAGGTATACACCAAATAGAGACGGAGTACTTGATGCACTAGACTCAGCTTACTTTAGAAAGTATACACTAACTTAGCAGTCTTCTCACAGCCCAGCTTGTCTCTTTAGCCCTGATGCGGTTCATTGCGTCCAATTTTGCTGGAAGGCGAAGCTCAAAATTTACATCAACTTACACGAGGCAATGATTGTAAAATCAACGATGAGGCGAGTCGCGCTTGACTGCAATGAGTCAAGCTTTGAGACCGGAGAATATGAACAGAAAACTGAGGCTGATCTGCCTATACATTGCGGTGATGCGATGCATATGAAGTATAAATTTTAGTAGAATATGTTCTCTTTTGCCACTGGACAACAAATAAAAAGTGTACAAATTTCTTGACCGAATGCTTAAAAATTATTTTGTTTCAAGACTCTACCATTGAATTACTATTACTTAGCAAGATAACTATATTTCATTTTATTGTAAGGTGTTTATCATAGAATAAAACTAATTGGTTGTGTCTGTATTAGACACCATGTATAAGTTGAAATATTTTCTGTTTAAAACTTGATCAAACTCCATCAATACGAACGAGCGATGCTCTTTTCAAAGTCAGAAAGGTTGCAAGAGCTCGTGTGGGGTCATCCCAAGAGGAAGATAAATTGAGCATAACCAGAAGATGACCATGTGCAAGAGGCTTAGTTCTCACTCACCCTAATATATTTTCAGTGGTGTATTTATAGTTCATTTACTTACGCTTTACTGGCAACAAATATCCAATGATCTGTGCCGCAACATTAAAATCTAAACACAACGATGCAAAAAGTCCAAGTTTTGGTGAGCGCTTGTAAAGAAAAGGCCTGGTGGCCAGCAAATGGATCGCCTCCCTTTGTTCAGAGGTAAAAATTTTGCTGACGCAGACTAGAGAGTCCCTTGGTGAGGGCAAACGAGCGGCCTCAACATAATATTTGAAATCCCAGTACAGAATGTAAGTCTGAACTAACGCTGTGGTGAGAATACTCCAAGCACATCCGTGCTAACGCAATGGTGGGAATACTCCGAGCACATCCGAACTAAGGCTATGTTCAGAATACTCCGAGCACATCCGTGCTAACGCAATGGTGGGAACACTCCGAGCACATCCGTGCTAACGCAATGGTGGGAACACTCCGAGCACATCCGTGCTAACGCAATGGTGGGAATACTCCGAGCACATCCGTGCTAACGCAATGGTGGGAATACTCCGAGCACATCCGTGCTAAGGCTATGTTCAGAATACTCCGAGCACATCCGTGCTAACGCAATGGTGGGAATACTCCGAGCACATCCGAACAAAGGCTTTGGTTAGATTGCTCAGCTGAAATCGAAAGCTAAAGCATCCAGGTTCGATGCAATATTGAACTTTCGTTTTCAGTTATTTATTTATTTCTGCTCAGCCACAATAGGAAGGCGTACTTCGCTTGCAGTTGCAAAGATAACAGGGCATCTTACTATGAAATAGGGCTCTAAATTAATTTTTTATTGATTAGCTCATTTTGCAGTCACTGAACTATTTTAGTTGTAGTGCATATATTTTTAGCATAGAATATATGCCTTTTCGACAACGAACATAATTGATAGTAGGTGAATGAAATAGATGAATTGGAATATGATTCGTTCACTTTTTATCGACACAGCACAAGGGACTTAGGCACAAGGAGGGAATGTGTTTTTTTTATAATAAGAACTTCATTTCTCCATCCACTATTAGCATAATTGGTTGAGTAGTTATTTTTATTCAGGGTTCTGATCAATGCGGGACGTGAAGATACATGAGAAGATAACTTGCGTTAGCCCCCCCCCCACACACAAGTCTGCGAGAAAGGATCAGGTTATGGCTCTATTTCAGGCCCATTGGAGTCGCAAGTTGGCGATAAGAGAAGTTGCGTTAATCATGACAAGCGCCTGACAGACCATCCTCTGTCAGGCGTCCTCCAGGTCTGGCACGGACCTCGCTGCATTATATTTATCTGTCTGGCAGTTGGCCAGGGGATGGAATAAAGCTGCAACCTTCATGTCGGCATCATGAGATATCTTTATATCAGGATCGGGTCCTACAGTCGAACCCTACTTCTATTAAGTTTTAACTAAATAAATTTTTCGTCGTAAAGCTGCAGCAAAAATCACAACCGTATAGGTAGGACGTATTCGCTCAAGAGTTATTCCATTACTGGATGCCTTTCTTCTGAGCATTAAAACACAAAGTTAGGTTAACTGTGTGAGTTGACAGGCTGAAAATGTTTCTGAGATGCGAGCAAAATTCAAGTCACGGGGATGGTACCGTGCATCTCTCATTATGATTGAGGAAAACTGCCTTATTTTCCTCCCAATTACTTCAAACTTTGGGCTGGGAGGAATTAATATTCTCTCACTGTCGCCAGCTCAAGGACAGCGCGGCTCCAAAGAGGTCGCCTAGACGCTCCAGTTCCAGGGTATCGCCTCTTTTGCAAGAAGAATATGTTTTTCCCTTACGTGTGAAAACTGCTAAAGCAGTTAAAGAAAAGTTTAGAGCGCGTGTTTATAAAGCACCAGCAGGTAATTGAAAGGCAGTAAAGTGGGGTTAGGTAGAAGATGCGACACATTTACAGTAGGAGTAAGTTTTATGAGATTTAACTTTATGACAGAATATTTTGATAATGGGCACCGTACAAGCTATTTGCTGGCGGTATTATTGACTGCTAGGTTAATTTGCAGTTGGTGCTCTCATATGAAAAGAACTGCACTTACCATCTGACGGAGGTAATGATGCAGCGTCTCATTAGTTAGCCCACGCGTCTCTCCACTAGTCGAACATCTTGCAACGAACCAAAGCTAATAGCTGGGCTCACTGTAGGTGGCCCCCTTACGTCACTCTAACACATTGGTACTAAAGTTAGGATAAAGAAACATCTGTGTGTACAGCAAGTACAGCAATTCCATGCGTTGGTTTTGATCTTTCTCCTACGCTGCTCATCGCATCGAACAGCGACCATCAATACGTTTTAAGACGATAACAATAACCAGCAGGCCTACCAAAGCAGTAGCACGCGATGTCCTACAAAAATATTAAACTCGCTTCTTGAATAATTTTCCAAAAATCGAAAAGAACAACAGTGATTTATCTATCAGCATCCATGATACAAAACGTGCAGAAAAAACTTCACATTTTCTTCGAGAATTATTTTTCTTATCAACTAAAAAGCTGCTGTTCAAAAATGCCTTCGGTTATTTCTTCAGGAACGTCCTAAAATGCGCTAATAAACTGGTAGCACATCAGAGTACGATGTCTACTTTTATCTCAGAGGCCTGTAGACACAAGGGCCTTGGCTGCAGCCCTTTCGATGAAGAATCTCATTTGCATGGCCAAAGAGATGAGACATTGGCCCAATTGCGTGCCTTTGTGAACACTTATGCCAGACAATGGGACAATAAAGAGTTTACGCTCGCTCATAATAAACAACATTAGGGGGACATCAGCGAGCGTTTAATGCATTTCCTCGAGCCGAAACAGTGCCCCATAAATAGAGACTATGGATCAAACGATTGCAAGTTTGGCTGTAGAGGCTGGGTAGGAAAAACAGCGGACCTTGTAACTCCCCCAGTAAAGCTGATACGACCGCTGGCACAGAGATAATGCCATGGAATTTACTGCCCTTCCAGTCCAACCTTGAGCTCATCGATGTAGTAAATTGTAAGAATGTAGTAAATTGTAAGACTTGCTTTAGAGCAAACCTCCTCCCTTCTTCGAAACTGCTGTACCAATCACTCATTCTTTAATGTACCATGGCTGGAGCAACATCTTGACCCTGCATATACGCATCTATCTTCCTAGNATCAAATCTGTTGTATAGTATTGAATATATGTGTAAATGTTCTTATTCGTTACTATTTTACCTAAATCTAGTCTCTGATAATATTAGCGCTGCCTCCCCGCTACATCGATAGACTGAAATAAAGGGAAGGTCAGCAAGAGTACCTCGCTTCATCAGGTACATGGGATCCATCCATAGCGACGGTGCGCTGAAATATCCACATCAGCGTAATCGAAAGGGTAGGCAGAAACGTTCCCGTGTTTTGACTCTCGTTTGCAGCAGCCTTTAGGTCAGACGGAGTTGGTCAGGGTTAAGTGACGGGCGTTATGTAGTTTGGATAAGCTCGGTAAGGAGAGCTGCGTTAGGTGAGGCTAAATAAGTGCAGCTTAGAATAATTGCTAAGTTATGAATAATGGGAATATGAACATACCGGAAATTCTCACGGGTTCCGTTAGCGTAAATTTCAGTAGTAGATTATGCAACTATGGGCGTTCCCGATTGGCTGGCAAAATTAAGCCTTCGGGACTTGAACTGCGTGATACTTCAGACCGGTGCTGCTGCTTCCAGTCGCTGAATCGAGGTTCAGGTGTAGCCCTATACATGGACCGTCTTCCAATATTCAGTTACAGTATATCGATGGCAATACGCATAAGTACGCATCGCATTCAACGTGTAAATAGTTACCCTCGATTCTCGCAAATGCATAACTCTGCTAGTTGAAATGGAATTAGCAGGCGGTTGAGCCTATAGTTATGTTGCGTCTGACAGCTTCGCCAGGATTAAAAGCAGTGAAGCCAAATTCACAGCTGAAGTACCGGACTAGTCGAACATTGGAGTTTTAACTTCGCGTGTCTAGTGAACTCGCCCTACAACTCATTCATTTACCGCTTCACCGAACACCACAATACCAGGCCAACACAAAAGATGGCGTAGCATATGAGCATCATCATCACTCATACCGATCCCAACATTGCGGCAGAATTAAAATTTGCAGAAATGCTGTAAAGAAATGCTGAGCAGTAATTGCCACGCTGTCTCAGGCGTAGTTAACGCTACACCATATGAGTCCAGCCCAAACAAACTTCTTGTCCTACTTCAGCTTCGAAATTTCGACCCCTGAAGTTTAGCTCATGCAGGTTTTGAGCCCGAATCAATGAACGCTAGATTTAAATCTTAGCTTTTTGCTTGAGGAACTACGCGAAAAACATAGATGAAAGTAGACGGAGGTTTAAATATCATATAGCTTTATATATATTCCGCCAATGTTCTAAATAGCTGGCCTAACCTAACTTTGTGAAAGCCAGCTTATCGAACGTTAGCAGAACCTGTCCTTGCTTCACCTAACTTAAGTGTCCCCTCGAATCTTTTTGTTATATATATATATATATATTGCTAGATCGTCATAATTGTAAGCGTTTTTACTAAGTACTACAATAAAATCGGCCACAAAATTTTTTACACTTAACGACGCGGGAAAATTCACGGGGATTTTTTGTACGTATTTCGTCAGACGAAGAGTTCCGGGCACTCTCAAGTCCGCCGCCACCATCACCTTATTACAGCCGACCTACCTTCATATCAGCTTGATCGTGTAAGGTTAGGTAAGGCAAGGTTAGGGTCCCGTAACATTGCAATGAGCTTTTAATGGAAGAATATTGACTTAGAGTGTTTTTTTCGCATTTTTTGCTTGATTATGTTTCTTTGCTTTTTAGGTTATTAGGTCCGGTCATTTTAAGTTAGTTTATTTAAGACGTTAGAAGAACCAGTCCTTGCCTTACTTAATGTTATGAAGATTAGCTTATTAGCTCGTTAGCTGAGCCAGTCTTTAGCCCTTCTAACCTAACACCAGGGTATTACACCCACTCTCATCATTAGACGTATAAAAATACACCTAAGCCCTTCAGTAGTCCCAATTATACCTAAACCCTTCATTAGCTATATATGTAATGCAGTCAAGGGGCAATTCAGGCATCACCTTTCACATGTGCGAACCTGCTCATGCAGGCAAACTCAGCTCCACGGTAATTTATAAGCCTTCCCCTGCTTTGCTCGAATGCTACCTTATATTACGGATACCGTGGCATTATATTCAAGGCTCGAATTGCTTCCTATTTCATTCGCATTCCTATTTCTTTCGCAGGAGCATGGCACGAAAATTATAGATGTATATATATATATTAATCACTAAATAAATAAAACAGCGTTGTGAATCATTGTTCTGTGAATTAATATTAGCATTAGTAGATTATTAGTAGATAATCTATTCTGTCTACCGTCTGGATATGAAAATGATAACAGTTCGCCTAAATTCAACTCTAAAAGTAAAAGAGGTCGAACGGTTTCGCTAGCATTGGACATCTGCAGCACTAAAAATAGAAGAACGTTGATCTAAACCCAAAAGTTGAAATATTGTTTATTGCTAGCCTAATGCCTAGGAAAGGTAGGTGCGAATCTCGCAGTAAGTTGCGTATGAGTGCGGTCAGAAAGCATTCTGCTCAAAGATGTTACATGTAATAAGACAGAAAATGAGCAGACACACAGAAATATAGGCAAACTTTTACGCACTGGACTGTATTATAGCGTGAGGTTCTAAAGAGTATATTAATAATTAAGCCCCATACATAGATTGCACCAAAACCGTAGAATACCCCCTGTAATATTCACGGTTATTTTAAATCTCTTGCACCTGGGAAGCATTTAAAAATAGCTTCTTTTCTCGAAAATCTTGCGCGAAATTCATTTTAGTTCCCAGGCACCAAATTGGACGGCAAGAATCGATAAAGGCCGAGCTCTCCCACATCTGAAACCGAAAATGTCAAACTTGTGCCCAGTTGAAGTTCGAAATCAAACAGGAGATCGAAGTCGGAGAACTTATGCAGAACCAACAAAGAAAGAACTCTTCTGACGTCTTAAATGAAAGGCTCCTCTGCGTCTTGCCGAGCAGTTCGAAAATAGAAAGAAGATTTGAATACAAAAATATAAAGGATAAAATAATTTTTAAATTTAGGCTGATACTCAAACGCGAGAAATATATGTATCGGAAATTTACATAATATTATTGTAGGGGCGTAATTTATTCCCCTCTGCGTATTAACAATAATTCGCCATCTTCTGGTGGCGCATGACTCGCAGGAGAGGAAGTTTGACGTAGTACTTTGGTAGTTTATTCATGCGCTCACCGATTCATAGTTCCTGTAACAATGAGATCAAGCCTAATAGAATTGTACGGTAAAATAGGGTAATAGCTCCTTTTAAAAATTCCTGAAGTATTTACACATCAATATTTCAGAGGATTCGCATTCCTTAGGAGCAAAAATAAAATTCCATATTCTAATTAGCTTTCTGACGTTTTGAACCACATTTTTATCAATATTAATATTCGTTCAAGGTAGAATTATTGAACGATATCCATTTATTTGAACTGTCCTACCTTAACCAAGCACGTAGCAGTACCACGGGAGACGAAACCGAGTTGCGAGAAGACACAGCCCGGTCAAGACTGTATTGATTCTTTCAGTTACGGAAATAGTGGTTAATCCTGTCTGCATCGGGACCCGCATCTCAAGGTATACTGACAGCATGCGCATGACATTAGTTGCCCTACGTCCGTTATGTACAACTAAAAGGGATAAAATTTTTCATAGGTTTCCAAAATTGTAATATATGTATAAGTTGAGTACTGCGGCCACGATAATTTTTTATTAAAACAGTTTCGTATTTACAATACAAATCGTGCGTTTTGACTGTAAAACTATATTTATGTATTGTCCTTCAGCGTCGACAAGCATCGCGTTTTACAGTATAGAAGAAAATAATAAACTCTAGAAAGATGTTTTGCCGTAAGTGGCAATATTTTANGGGGATAACTCGTTGTTAGCCACCCCGCTGGTCACGGACTGCAGCATCACCTCTGCACAAGATGGGCGGCGTGCGTAACGTCGCCTGGACCTCGTCCGAAGTATCATCAAAGGTTAACCAAGCACGAAGCCGTACCACGGGAGACGAAACCGAGTTGCGAGAAGACACAGCCCGGTCAAGAATATATTGATTCTTTCAGTTACCGAAATAGTGGTTAATCCTGTCTGCGTCGGGACCCGCATCTCAAAGCATACTGACAGCACGCGCATGACATTAGTTGCCCTACGTCCGTTATGTACAACTAAAAGGGATAAAATTTTTCATAGGTTTCCAAAATTGTAATATAAAAGTTGAGTACTGGGGTCACAATAATTTTCTATTAAAACAGTATCGTATTTGCAATACAAATCGTGCGTTTTGACTGTAAAACTATATTTATGTATTGTCCTTCAGCGTCGACAAGCATCGCGTTTTACAGTATAGAAGAAAATAATAAACTCTAGAAAGATGTTTTGCCGTAAGTGGCAATATTTTAGACAACAATTATCTAAAAATTTTACGCAAATTTCAAATGTCCCATTTTAGCTGGAGGCAAAACGGGCGATGAGGGTGAATGGTACGTGAGGTATTTAGCTGCCATGCTCGGCTCCTCATTCCTTTTATGGGCGGCTAGAATAGTATTGCTTATAGCTCTGTTTTGTTCCCTTTCGTATCATTTATCCTGCAGAATTCCTTCTTTTTGATTTCTGGATGATGAGTGGCGTAGGGACTCTATGGCCTTAGGCATCTGCCTCACTTCTCGCGCAGCATTAAACTCCTTTCCAATAAGTAAGAGCTCCTCAATATAAATACGAACGGGTCTTTCCAGAGGCAGGAAACGTAAATTTTTATCCAAAGATTGCGCTAATGATGGACTGCGGCTGCAATATCTTGACACTTTTAAACATCGGTGATTTTTAAACGATCTGACCACGCAATTGCAAACAAACATTACATCACTTGGATATTGAAGTTTTAGGAGGGACTTCGTGGGTCTATAAAACATGTGTGCCAACAATAAAATTGCTCTAGCTGAAATTATGCAATAACTTTGAATTTTTTTAGTCTCTAAACACAAACATTGCCTTGTTCTCGTATTGCCATCGCCGTTTCTCTCTGATTGCTCAGAGGTCATCAAACGCATGAGCTATTTCGTAGGCTCAATAATTTTTGCGATAAGAGTTCGGAAATTGGCGTCTAGTTGAGCCTCATATGATCCGTGATGCGCGGAGACGCGCGTCGTTCATCACACCCAAGCGGCTGTTTTGTGGCATCAAAGGCGGCCGGGGCGCCTAATTTGCAGCCCCGGCCGCCGGCAGCGTCAACAGCTTCTTTGCCTGCCGTAACTGCCGCACGGAACCGCGGCTGAGCCCTTCCTGGGAACTGGCCCCAGTCCAATAAATTTCCTAAGTCTAATCCTGTACCTACAGAAACGTTGCTGTCGAGTGCATTTCTATGCCTTAAACTTTTAAAAGATAAATTTCCTTTATTGCAATCATTTGCCTCCCGTTGAGTCACTTTCGAAAATTTTTAAATTTCATTTTGTAGACTATGAATAAATTTCCCAGCTTTGCACATTTTCCCTCAGTAACGTGACGCTTAACAGGAGTTTTTGCTTTAATCTTAAATCTCTAACAAAATGAATAAATCTCCCAGCTCTAACCGTATGCCCCTGGTAACATTGCTATTGAAAGCAAGTTCAGCTAAAAAAATCTCCTTTTAAGTTTTAATTAGTTTCCTGCCGCAACGCGACATGTTAGAGTGTCGCAGATGTCAGAATATTAGACAACACTGAGATGTCAACGACATAAAAACAACACATCGCAGCTCGAGAGAGCGTCGGTGAGACGGAGCTACACTATAATGGCTCTGATATACTCGCATATATTTATATATCTGAGTATTACTGACGTTTGGTGATGCTTCATTCAGTAATAATCAATGCACAAAATTATAACGTTTTAATAGCGTCGAAGAAGTCGTTAAATAAAAGTGTGACCAGCAATATTCGTGAGTACACGAATCTACGGGATAGTGAATGAGTCACAAATTGGGCAAAGTATCATTAATAATATTATAGATTCGAGCAACGAGGGACAAGGAAGTTTAATTGAAGAAATAGGTCCTAGACCGCCCGAATGGCTGCTAAAATGTCATTGAGAGAGCATAAAAACGTGTAGGAATCTTACATTCACCAAAAATGAAGCTGTACTAATATTGTCATTAAATTAAATACCTATGGCCTCAGCGTAAGCGAAAGAACTGCCCAGAAACATAAGAGTCTCTGTTTCCCTCTAAAATAAGGTTTCGGTTACACTATCATGCGACGCATCAGTAACATTACACAAAAGCTCGTAACTATCTCTGTTTTCCATAAGCAAGTTACACTATACTTACAGCACCAAAGTTAACTTTAAGGCCTTTACCTACAAAGCAGTGGCAATGGGTACAAAAGGTCGTGCTGACGGGAAGGTTGGCAGGTTCGGTAGAGGCAGCAGCAGAATGCCGAGGGTCAGAGTCAGCACGGCAGTCAGTTGGGCTCCGGTGGTCTAGCGCTGGCGCAGTGGCCGTTACGGCGGACCGCGCACTTCACTCTGGCTCACGCCGACCAGCCTCCGCGGTCCGGTTCATCGTACCGTGTTTACTGTGACCGTGGCTGCAAGTTTGCGCAGTTAGATGCTCGACATATTTGCATAGCTAATTAAAAGTTTCAGTTGCTCGTATAGCATTGTTTACCTGTCATTTGGCGAGAAACCTCGTGCGTCGTTCAGATTCTGCTGGTGGCTATGGGTTAAAAGATATTAAGTTATGTGCATAATTGATTTAGATGAATGGCGAAGAGTTTTTTTTATTATTAGTGAGCAATCGATTACCTGTTTGTTGATTCAGTGATTGATCCTGTGCCTTGTGCAGGTGATACCCTAGCTAGGGCATCTCCTGTGCGTTGTGCAGGTGATGCCCTAGCTAGGGCCGCATGTTATTTATTAATTGGCACTATTAATTAATGGGTGTTTGTTGTTCATATAAGATCGCTTACCTATTAAAGTGTTCGATGTGATGCATCTCCCGGGTGTTTGTTGTAACTATGGTTGCCAGATTTTTGGGTGGCTGAAGACTTATACAAATTAATAATTCTGTTTCTTGATATTTTGGTAAACTAATAACTGACACCAAAATATTTGACGCCGTGCTAAAGTAAAAGCTTCCCTGACTGTTTTCTTGCGGTAATGTAATGCTTACCGTTTCATTTCTTGGATGGAATTATTAAATAATTTTTCCTTCAGCTTTTTAAAATTTTGTGCTTGGATAAGTTCCAATTGTTTAAGCAAGGTGACGATCAGATCTACAACGAATAGCTAGTTGCATCTCACTTGACGGTTCGAATTTTTTTGGCTCAGTGGGCTAATTTTTTTTTTTCATTTTAATAACACAAATTCTGCTTTTTGTTTACAAGCTCGTAGATATGAAGCGGGGGTTGTATTTACAAAATGTAATTCTGGTGCAGGTGGAATCTATTTACAGTCAACTAGATATTTTTCGACCGATTAATAAGCATAGCTATTCGGCCAATCTCACGGGTTGAACCTTTGCTTTGTCATTAAATTTTTATTCTTTTGTTCCAACATGTAAGTTTTTTATAGTTTAGATAGTTTTCATGAACTAAATTTATCCTTCAAATAAAGAAAGGGATTGGGAATAATTTGTCTTTCAAGCTCCGACAATGTCAATTACGTGCATAGTTGGTTCTGTCCCCAATCATATACCCGCAATTTTTTACGTCATATTATATAATGGCTAAATAAACAAATGAGAATCTATGTCGTCAGATTCAGTGCTGATGGTTTCTATAATATCCATTTAGTGGGCAGCAAGTCAGTAGTGTTTGCCAGGTATTCGTTCGCGGAGTTGTTCATATTAACGCTATGTGCACTGCAGTAATTTACCTTGTAACAGTGCTAGTGTTTGTGTCTACATTGCAATACGCAGTCAAATCTTTAGTTATTGCGACCAAATGCGCCACCTGAATATTTACGTAGATTTTGTGGCGAGGATTGGAATAAATAAATTTTGACGAGAGAGACGGTGCTCCTGAGTAGGGGCATGTTCGTGTGGGTGCCGAAATTGAGCTTTCCAGGCTTAACTTGTTCGAAACTTCAAGCAAGGGCGCTCGCTTCGACCCGCTGCATTGAGTTGCTAGCATTGATGCTCAATCGGTTACCATAGAGGGTTCCAGAGATTCAATCTTGCTCCGTAAAATAGAGCTTTCAGCAGGCTTAACGTATTCGCGTTGCTTTTAACATTTCTAACACAATTCAAAGTGACAATGCTAAATCAGTCAACTTTAATAAGGGCACATAAAGTGATGGTACAATAAATTTCTCAACCGTAGCTTATTACTAGAGTTAAATTAGATACAGAAAGCGGTTTAAACTATCAGTATGCGCTACACTGCACTGCGGCTCATTGTTTGGCCTCTGTTTGGTAAGAGTATGCGCTGCCATCGGCCATTCATATTATGGACATTTTGTAGCAGCAGCAGCAACACGAACATCAGGTTACGCCGCTTGAAAAAATTTACTGTATAGCTGTAAATAACAAATCCTTCATTTTTCAGACAAATATTCGCTCTTAACGTGCTTGTCAAAACTTCGTTTGAAAAATTTCTAGCGTTTGCCACATGCTTTGCCAGTATCACCTGCTGCGCATCTGGATGCAGAAGAGCTAAATGTTCCTAGTGAGCTGCTTAAGGAAATGCATCAGGGAAGTTGGTACAGTTAAGCAGCTGAATTTTTCTGGGCTAAGAAATACATTCCATATTAGTTCGTCCTCTGCTCCTGTTTGTAGTTATGTGCACTTGGAATAGTTATTCAAGAGATATGGTTAACTGTTGAAACTTGCATCTACCGTGCCGTCAGAAATGGTGGCAGGAATATGTATCGACACCCTACAACGCTTCTGCTTCAGGCAAAATCTTATTGCGGATGAACCATTGCTTCATTTTACTGCGCTAAATAGCTGGGCTTGATCATTTCCAGTGCAATGCAGCATTACAGCCAATCTATCCTCCTGTAAACTTTACAATACATAAATTAAGTAATCATTACCTCAGTAGGATGATTGGCGAGGTTACTTTTCCTTCCCCAACTTTATCGAATGCAACAGTAATATTTCATCGCTTCATTACCAGGGGCAGCAATGCATAATGTGCTTCTCTATGAATATTTGATTGGTTCTGCACTGCATTTTACATTATTCAAACTAACACTGCTGAGTCTCAATGGAACCCCTTTGGTCTATCACAAATTCATGGAGGGCTAAAGTGTCGTGCGTTCTCCTACAGTATATGCAAGGTTTACAGTTACAAAAGCAAGAGCTATCATTTAGCAGCCTCGCGAGCTCTTAGAACTCATACGTCATTTTCACACACAGATTCCTCTATGAACTCATTTATTACCGCAATGCTGCGGCAGTTCCATAAAGAGCAAGCGCTTAATTATAGCATCAAAGTGATTAGCTGCTGCAGCTGCTTCAGTGCCGGAGGAATATTTTCCTGCGTGGTCGCTGAGCGCACAGCTGCCGTTCATGTGTCAGGAAGGCAGACATAATAACTGAGCGACTGGATGGCAAAGTGGGTTAAGTATCTCAACTGCTGTGGGTGTTACATAAGTCGGCACTGTCACTTTCCATGCAATGACTTAGTGGTTAAATAATCTCAGGATTATTGGGCTGTTCACTTACAGCGCTTGGCAGGAAAACCTCTGCTATGTATAATTGCCTCTGTTTATACGGTCGCTTACTTGAAGCTTTTGGTAGAATTAACATCATATCTGTTCTTGTCAATACACACTGATGCAACGGGTGGCACATAGCGGTGATCAGGCCGAGAGCTCGGTTTTATTTCAATGCAAAGCGTATTGAACGCAACGTGAATGTTCAGCGTTACGTTCACACCCTTGACGTGCGATGTTCAAAAAGCAGTTATTCAATGATTTTCTCAATACACAGAGTGTAGAGTTAAGAAAACACCCCTCTCTCACCGGGTGACTTCCAATACTCATTCATGAAGTGATTCGTAAACGAAAACTTTCTCTCGCATTACCCTTTTGTCGGAGCACATCGACCAGCCGACACTGACTGCATCTCATCCGTCGAATACTCCAATGCTGGGGCACAGGCCCACATATTGCCTGCCGCTACAAGACTTTTGCATCTGACAGGTCGAAGGAGCTCGCTGCTGCTGTTGCTGTTACTTCATGTTTCTAAAAGGATCTGCATCTGCGAGGAAGATCTAAAGGAGGGATAAGATTGAGTATAGATTAGTGCTGATCTATAGCAGTGCCAACTGAAGAGACGACATTGCAGGTCTTCATTTTGTAAAAGGAACTGCATCTCTAAGACATGTCTGAGAGATGGCTGGGATGAGTATTCATCTGTAGCCGCATCTCTCTGGCTATTATCACCCAAGATCACACGTCACAAAGACACAGACGTGTCACAGTGTCACCCAAGATCACACGTAACCAAGGCACAGACGTGTCACAATATGGTCAAAGTGTCACCCATTATCGCACGTAACAAAGACACAGACTTGTCACAAAATGGTCACAGTGCTACCCATGGTCACACGTCACAAAGACACAGACGTGACACAGTGTCACCCATGGTCACACGTCACAAAGGCACAGACGTGACAGAGTGCCACCCATGGTTACACGTCACAAAGGCACAGACGTGACAGAGTGCCACCCATGGTCACACGTCACAAAGACACAGACGTGACACAGTGTCACCCATGGTCACACGTCACAAAGACACAGACGTGACACAGTGTCACCCATGGTCACACGTCACAAAGACACAGACGTGACACAGTGCCACACAAGGTCACACACTCTGTGTGGACGCTTGTATGCACTGGACGACCCACTATTTGGTCTCGTCTGATTGCCCGCAGCGTAGGCTGTTTACGCCAGCACAAGATTGACGTCGTAGCAACGGAAAAGTTCTTGTTATGGCCCAGCATCGAGTTAATATGGATCTTTCTGCGCTTCAATACATTCTTTGGATTTCTCTCGCTGCTGAGATGTACGGGGTTGTTGAGGCGATGTCGGGGTGATGGACGCACGCTGTCCGATGGAAAATCGCATTGGAGAGAGAAGCGAAATACATTGCTGAGATTCCGCCCTTGGTGTGAAGACTTGCGAGGTGATAAAGAAAAAAGTGTTAAAAATTTAGTATACTGGAACGTTAGAGACAATTTTAGGCATTGCATGAAGGAAAGCCATAATGACATGTAGGATTGTAGGTGTTACAGTGGTAGATTTTAGCTGTCAGACGAGCGGACTAACATACCGTATTATTTTTACCTGTAGGAAAAGCGTAGTACTACAATGCTATGTGCTACTCTCAATGTTTCAGTACTAAAGATGATGCGCTGCTTTTTGAGCTTGCTTGGAAAACAGGAGTGGACAATACTAGTTAAAATTTATGTTACTTAGATGTAACTTTGATGCTAGAAGTTTAATATTAAAGGTTCATGAGCAGTTAAAACATGCAAATCAGTCTGCGATATTTACCTCCTCTAGGAGGTTAAGATTTCATCGAGCTTGTTTGTCTGTCTGTCTTTCAGTTTGTCTATCTGTCACCAAGATAAATCGAAAGGTTATAGATGGATCTTGACCAAATTTTCAGGGATTGTTAGGTATACTAAGAGGAACAGATGATTAACTCTTTTCGAAGTCCGTTCATTCGTTTGTTTGTCTGTCGCTTATTTCTTATCGATTCAACTGAAAAAGTTACGGATGAATTTTTATGAAATTTACACGAGTTGTTTGGTATAAGAAGAGCAAATAACCAAACCTGTTTGTTCGTGTATCTCTGTGTTTGATTTTTTGTTGGTTAACAAAATAACTCAAAAAGAGACAAACGTATCTTTATGAAATTTACAGGAATCATTAGTTATGTTGCAAATATAAATTCTCAGATATTGGTAATGATCGCTTGCTTCATTCGTGAGTTTGTTTAATATTTGTCTGAATGGTAGTTAGCAGCACAATTCGAAAAGCATCGACCACACGATACCTTCACTGTCTACTCCTCGCAATAATGATGGCAAATTAATAAATCCTCAAAAAAATTTGTTCCACTCAATGTACCAACTTGAGGCAAACTATAAACTGTTCTTGGAGACTCAAGGAATGAATCAATTGGAAAGAAACACGCATGCGTGAGCACTGGCCAACGGCAAATTGCACATGTATTTTGGCCTATGTTAGGTTATTTCTCTGTTCTAAACTTCAATTACCGTCGTTCACAGTTGGTAGTATCTAAGAATTTTTTGCTCTTGCTGATAAACATATTTTTATGCATCACAGAGAACCGTTTATTTCTTGTTTGAGGTTGTTCTGTTGACGGGAAAAGATTTTACCGAAGTTTAATTTATTTCCTATCAGCCTCATTTGCAAATTTCAGTGGACGGTCGAGGTATCTTGTGGTCTATGTAGAAAAGTTATAAACGGATCTTAGAGAAAATTGCAGAATCTGCTATTACTGCCAAAGGCAAAAATGAATAAATTTGTGTGTTGATACAAAAGAAATCATAGCTTCAGAATCAATTTGAATGTTTCATTACCGTTGCCCAGCTTGGCGGAGGTTTGCGCTCTCAGAGTGCTCTAGGACTTGGTATTTCTTCGATACAACAATAGTTTTTACATTAAACCACTCACATGTAATGGTACAGTGAACTGTGTATTTATACCACTTTACTTCTTTACGACACATCAAACTTAAGGTTAAGATTTAGTTTTACAAATTTAATTTCTCCTGCTATCACATTAATTAATGATTTATACTTTAATACTAAAAGCAGATCAGTGCAAAAACTAAATATGCATCATTGATATCATTGAAGAGCTACTTTGGCAGGTTGCTCTTGATAAAAGTAATATCTGTTGCTGAGTTAAATAGAAAGAGAATATACGCAGAGTTATTTTGGCGATTTTGTTATAAGAAAACTTACCTCGGCTCATTGAAAAAAAGAAAAAAAGAGGTAGCAGTCTAAGTCGTCCACTGTACCCTGGACAGGTGGCTATGGAACTGACATCTGTATTGTTCCCAGCTCGCAGCTCCAGAGAACTGTTGCCGATGTGGGACGAAAGAATTTGTGAAAAGCTCCTAAACAACTGCGAAATTTAATTTAGGCACTACCGAGAGATCGATAGAGACTCTACATTCAATGTTCGCTATGAGAAACACTGAATACTTGGCGGTTTTGGATATAATTTAAACATTTACTGTATATGTTTATGGCCTAAATTTGCTTTGATGTTAGTCTTCTTGCAAGACGCTGGGTTAGTGATATTTTTGGTTTAATAAGATGCATTGCCCTATATTTGGTTAAAATGTAGCATACTTTATACTAAGTAAGCTATAAGTATGGCGGAGGAGTAGTGTTCGCATTGTACTCGTGCTGGCTAGACCTCCTCGTCCCACGGTGGGGCAGTGTACCGAACGGTGTTACGCCCCATGTCGGTCTTGTCAGTATTACCACTTTAGGCTTGCAATCCTCCTGTGTTAGCTAGCTCATTATAGTATCTATCTCCATTTCTAACTTAATACCTTCCACCAAGTAATGCTAAAGGGCACATCTCATGCAGATTGTCAGCCACTAGTTCGTTAATTCATTTCATATATATGCTGTTCTTTCTTTTCACGTAAAATTTTACTTCGTTTCTAAATTCAGAACACCCCATGCATTTTTAATTGATTTAGGGTTGGATTACTGCAGGTCGCTTCTTCTTATGATATTTAGCTTAATCTCACTGCTATGCTAGTCCTCTGCGCTGTGCATAAGGGCCCGTTATGTTAGCATTATCTTGCTCGTCTCTTAATATCTTCCTGAAGTTATCCTGTACTCTCCAACAAAGGTATACGATGCTCTCCTAAAAAGCCTACAAAAGCTAGCAGACATCGTAACACAGCTTAGAGCCGTCCGAGGACCAATCATAATGCTCAAGCTCCTCCATTTATGCTGTAACTTAGGAATGGAAGCACTGCATATAGTTGGGTGTCGTTATTGGATCAATTTAGTTTTCTTGAAATTTCACATTTTTCACTTACTGTGATTATAGACTGAAAACTGATGGAGGAAATCAACTTTGTACACAATACAGATTAACCTAACTCTATGCCATGCCTATTAATCTAAGCAAAAACTTGTTAATTGAAGATAATTTTGAGTTTAAATATTAAATTTAGGGGTGGTTCTAAATCTATACCATCCTCTGGAAGAATCTTTCGCCTGTAGAGTAGTTGGCTGAAGCTATAACTAGAAATCGGTACATGATACTGTAACTAAAAAAATACCTTATGCTGCCCCATGGAAAACGTTTAATTCAGAGCATTGTTTTTCGGCTGTTCAATAGTATAAAAAGATGCCGCATAAAAGGGAAGTAGTATTGTATAAGTGGATGTATGGAACCTGTTTTTTTTTCTTCTTGCTTGATTGGATGACAATATATACAAACAAGCGTGTGAGGGTGGGTCTTCTGTACCACCAATAATATCTGACAGATAAAAAAAATGAAATTATTGCAGTTTATGGAAGGGTGAGTGAAAGGGACGACAACAGTCAGTTTAGTGCTGTTTTAATAAGTTCTTTGACAAGAATAAAATTTTATGCTGTATAAAACCCAAGAGTTGTCTGTGGCATTTCACGTATTGCTGGCGATATTGTCTTGCTTTGTTCCTACCCGTCCTTCATGCGAACGGTCAGGGACCTCCAAGACAGCACGAGCTACGTACCTAAATCTTTTGGGAAATTTGTCTTCAAGTTACGTGCTACTATTTTTTTCACGCTCTCACATGAGTCTGTTGTTTAATGGAGGTGTATTCAACCGTGTCAGTGGTTAGCTGACCAGTATTTGAAGGCAACATGTGGAAATTTTGAACACAATAGTTTTGTGATGAGGCGGAAACTTTCACCTCTGACAAGTCTTGGGTTTATACAGTATCATATTTATTCTTGTCAATGAACTTACCAAAATAGCATTCAGCTAAGCATTTTCGTCCCTTTCACTCACACTTTAATGAGCTGCAACAATTATTTTTATAGCTTAACGATTTGTTCCCATTATTTCTTCATTTCGAAAGTTAAATTTTCGCGTGTAAGTTCAGAAGCAACAACATACTTCCTTGTAACGACCATGTTCTGTTTTCACCTCAAATTACACAATTGTCAAAGTCCTCGTTAGTAATTTATTACGCAGAAAATTCACCGAAATAATCAACATTTACACTTGCGCAGACCCTCAATTCATCTACACACCACAAACTTGCGAATATTACAATGTTCTGTAAAAATATTATTTATTCCAAATAGTGGTTTTTCGAAAATGGAGAAAATTGTTAGGTCGTTGGTAGTTTGGCGCGGCTCTGACTCTCCCCTGACTCTGCGGGTTTAGTTTGGAATTGGCGCTAGACCTTAAGCCTTAAAGTCTCTCGTAGCATCCCAAGGAGATGCAGATGTTCCTCCACCTTTCGGTAAGAGCGCAATCAATAGGAGCCTCAGCGGCGGCGCCAGGCAAATCTGATCAAATTACTGGCCAACTTTGGCTGAATTACTGAAACAATCCGACCATTTGTCCCACGACCAAGGTTCGATTTCTTGCTCCGCAGTTCCAACTCTGTGGGACGAGGGAATTTTTGCACCATCGCTGCTACATTTTTGGCCGCCGGCGAACTAATGTCGCCATCGGTTAACTGAAGCCTCAGTTGACTGGGAAAATAAATTCTGCAGACTTGCAGCTATATGCACGCAATGCTGGCTGATAATCTAAATTCTCTTAGCTGTTTCTACTGAAGGTCAAATATGAAAATGTTGTGTTTTCGGCCAGTCTGCTGTAAGAAATGCATGCTTTTCACAGTAAGCACGTTTGGCTGATACTCAGGGCAACTGGATTAAGTTGTTTGTCACCAGCGCCACTCGTGCATCTTACTTTAGTAATTTATCACCGTCAGGCCTCCCTACCCATTATGTGATAATACACAGTTGTTGGTTGCTAGCCTGCTTGGTTGGTCTCCCTTACCTCCTATTAGGAGTACGTACGGGAAATTCATATTTTTCAGCAGCAGTAGCGCCATTGCGCTGCCGAATTTGAAGTCATAGCACAGAAGGCGTCTGAAGTACCTCATAGCAGTAGAATAAAAAATACTCAATTAAACTTTCTTCCCCCCCCCACAACGCTTTACTTATTTCGCGTTTATGACTCACAAATTGTGCAAAGGGAAAGCTATTCTTTAGAGCAAAATGACGATGAAGGCCGGATAAAGCATTGGTTTCGTCCATTCAGTTTTCTTCTAGGGTAAGTTAGCTTTGGCGGTGAAGGTAATATTTTCTTAAAATTGGTTATTTTTGTAGCACTATAAATATTTATTTGGCTCACAATAGGTATATCAAAATGGGTCGATTCTTTCATCCACCTCCCCAATTGTATTAGATTAGTTTTGATTTTCTAATACTAAGAATAGGATCACATACATTAGAACGCTCCTGATAAATAAGCCTAGCTGGCTCTCTAGACTTAGCTTGTAGAATAAGAAAATAGCAAAACAAAAAAAAAAGAAAAGCTGGGAAATGCATCTGACATTGTAGAACCTTTTCACTGAAATTACTTTCATCAAAACTGAACTTCAACTGCATTGCTACTTTCTTGAGAACGAAAGTATCTAATTTCTCTAACGGAGTTTAAATATAATTCACTAATTTACTGTACCTGCCAACTCTACGTTGCCTCTCCGAGTCAAATGCTTATATAGGGAATGGGGGTGTTGGGGAGAGGGACGGTGGAAGAATGTATTGGGGGAAGGGCTTAGGGTCCAATACTGCTGGTATATTAATACTAGTGTAACATTTGTGTTATATGAGGGTGGTGGTGAATAACCGGGGAGACAGGAAAGAGTTGAGGGCTCAGTACTGGGCTAGTAGCAGTGCGGGTCTAGTAGCAGTTCTGGGCTAGTAGCAGTACTGGGCTAGTAGCAGTACTGGGCTAGTAGCAGTACTGGGCTAGTAGCAGTGCTGGATTAGTAGCAGTACTGGACAAGTGGCAGTGCTGAACTAGTAGTAGTACTAGTAAAAAAAAGACAAAATTTCCATGGCTTCGGAGACCAATGCGCCTTTTCGAACCGCAGGACTAGGAACTGGAGGTGACACTGCCAAGCCCAGCGGAAGGTTGTAGAGGTTGAGCACTCAGCATCAGGAGCATGAGTGAGGCGAAGGTACGAGATGAGGGGTGGAGGTGGAGGCCGTGAAAATCAGGAAATTAAGGGCTGGAGTCCGCAGTTATTAATTGCTACGTGGAAGTGGGAGGACTAATACGAAACCTAGTACAACTCTTGACAACTGTGCTCAGTTGAACTCAAAGTGCGAAAGTGAGAGAAGCGAGTCCACGAGGAAGGATAACAACAGTTCAACTGCCTAGTGGTGCCGGTCGTACTTAGTGCATCTCAAAACTATCACGGAGTACAGATAATGTGCAGATAATTTTTATTTTATATAAGTCACATTTTTGATGGAAAGGAATTCAGAGTTCTACCAAGATTACGTACATAGAACTACAGCAGTTACGCATATATCAGTGCGATATGATAATGAAATGCTCATTGTGCGTAATAGATATGGATACTTTCATTTCGAAATATTCTTTGAAGTTGTGGTCTGAAGTTCAGAGGTGGGCAGTTACGGCCACCTGCGACCACACGTGGTCGCAAGTCACAGCTCCCCCACCTCCCCATGGGCAGGTCACACGCGTATCGCGACACGGGCTATGAAAAATAATAATGAAATACGTGGAACTATATCTCTAACACCAGCGAAACCGTTAGTCAGTCAATTTAAAGTTTGACGCCATTACCTGATCGTGCGGTGTATATATAGTAACTTTTCGTCTCATACTGGGTTTACTTTAGCAAAGTTTTGTATCAGAGAGCAGCTTTTACCAAATTAGCTTTTGGAAATGTATCCCAGAGCCATGCTATTTATTTCCTCAGCAACACTGAAGATTAAACTTGGCTGAAAAAATGACCTGCATCTTAGCCATATCGTAAGTGCTACTTAATGATAAGAAATTCTAGCTATACGCTGACGCTCCTCTGCTTTGCATAACAGGAGAAGATTCTTATTTTCATCCAGTCGTTCAGAGCGAAGCAGATATAACTAGCGAGATCTCCCGCTTTTGCTCTGCAGAGAGAGAATATTATTTTATATAACTGAACTTATAAGAGGATTTGCTCAAATCGCCGCGTTATTGCCGACTATGGCAACTGTGAAGGCGCCAGTACAGCGATGACTGCGCCGCAGTCGCGTGGTGTGGCCGCCAGAATACTGCAGAGTCCTGACATTACTGACGCCAGTCAGCTGAGCACTTGGGTCGCAGTCTTCAGTTCACAGGTGGGTGCAGATGTTGCTCCTCAAACCGTCCACACTACTAGCTCTAGCTACATGAATTAGACCTCTTACTATTGCAGGCTCTTGTTAGAAATATATAAGATAGGGTTTAACCTCGTAAGGTAAATGTAATTTATATTAAACTGAAACACTTGATTAAATAAGGCTCCAATATCAGAACGTGTCGCCTCGACGACCATTATCTACAGCTGTGGTAGACACGCCAATAAATCAACGTAGAAGATTCTCTTTCGTTTATAGAAGCTGAGAGCTGTCTATTATATATTACGGAGCTTGTAGCACTTTAACAATTTAAGAGTCGAAACTGGCACATTACTTATATTACTATATCTTTGCAGGTGTTTATAACGACCACCAAGAATATATGTACAATGTGTATATTAGTCATGTTTACCTTCCGAGTAATTAATAAGCCTTGTTTTCCTATAAAGTTGCTATAAGTAAGCCAAGAACCTGGAGTGCTGTGTTCAGGTCGCAGTTAGGTGAGGATATTGCTTCTGAAAATGTCAGAACTAATGTTAGTCAGTAAGGACATCACTTCAGCAGACTGGTAGGTTCGGACGTTATTGATATACATAGGATTACTGCGTGGAGAAGATGATGCTTTTCAATATCGGGAGCTGTCCTAAGTAGCGAACTCAAATAACTCCCACAAGTTATTGTTTTTAGCTTACAGGAAGGCGATGTAACAGCCATTCATACAGTTGGTGTATACAGTCCGCCCCGTTGGCGAGAGTGGCCACGTCACAGATAGTCTCATTTTCAACGGGACTTGGTAATACGTGTTTTTTTTTTTTGCGACTGTTAGAATAAACTTTTGCTTAGGAAGCCTTTTTGAACTGGTGATCAGTAATTAGTTCGTGATGTTTCTTTCCTATTTCCGTGTTTCTATCTGTCGCGCTTAGCTCATTCCTCTCTCTCTGTTTGCTGATCTGTGCCCATGTGCGGTGATCCCGAGTGTGAGCGCTCTTGTGCTCTGTTCAGAATTTCTCTCGAGGTGCGATGTGTTCCTTCTTTCTTCTGTCTATGGATCACATTACGAGCTGTGGGCAGAAATATTTATGCTAGGATCCTAGGACTGTACCATTGGCAGCAGTGTTAGCCGTGCATGTCAGCCTCGTTTTTAATGGAATAATTTTTGGTTCTTAGCAGGGTAGGTGTAGAAGAGTTCAACTTTTTGAATTTTATTTCCTTTTTTCATGCGGTGCATCTTTGTGTCTATTTAGAATCTACTGAATAATTACCAGTGTCAAGAAATAAGTTGTTTCTTGTCAACAGGTTTCAATGCAGATAGAAATAAGCGGATGTTCTGGTTGTAATAGTGCACGAATGAACCTGAACAATTCGTAACCATTTTCACTCGGAATTACAAGCAAACTTGCTTACAGTCTGTAATCGCGCGCGTCCATGATTTGATAAAACTCTAAATCTGGACTTGGTGTCGCTTGTGTACTACACGATAGTGCAACCTGCAGCGCAGCCATCACTAAGTTGTGATTAACTGCTGGGTTGCCCAACACGGATCAGAGTTGTTTAGAGTCCTACTCAGATACCGTTCCGGGCGAGGAGGTTACAGCAGTTGCAAATCAAGGCACTTTATACTGTGCGTCGTCTGATGCATTTGGTACTGAAAATCTTGAGTATACGTCAGTCTTCACGTACCTACTACATACCTCAGCTACCCGAGCTGTTTGTTTTTTCGAAGTAAGGTGCATTTGCTTTATAGTAAGCGAGTTAAATTAATGAATGCAGTACTGTGATGCTGATCATCCAGTTTCTCGTGTTAATACTTATAGTAAGTTACATGCAGAATTACTAACCCCGTGTGTATATATCAAATGTATATCAACTGTTGCAGCAGTGCTCTTTCTTCAGATTGTATATGTACATAGTAACTTTGAAAGCTGACAGGGCTGCAGCACAATTACTGTTGGGTTAAACTGTAAGCTTTCCGTGGAGAAAGCACATTATCATCGAGGCCACAATCTCACTTTGGCACTATTATGATTGGGAATAATTTTTTTTGTTTATACTCAAACTTTGCAATAGATTTGTAAACCCGCTTGTTGCCAAACTCGCCATTTAAGTCGTTGTTTCGCACACCGACTTAGAATGGCGCCTACTACGTGTCGTAATCTGTATTCGGCCGAGTGGAGCTGCAGGTGTTCAAGTCAGCCGAGAATGATTTTTTGCATGACATTTGAGTGTCCTGGAGTTACTCAGTGCTCCATTTTGGGGTTTCTGCACCCGTCTCTTGATGCCCAAACGAATTTGTCTAAATAATGAGGATATACATGCGTAAGGGCAAGATTTACTGTACTGTGAGAAAAATGTTCTACTGTAATTACATGTAATTTCGTTATATCTATATTATAATTTTGTTTCTCCCGCCGCCAGTTAGTTACTTAGTACAGCCGTAATGCTTTCATCAGTAGGGGAAACCATCTTTGAGGTATCCTTGATATGACCTGGGAAGACATCAATAGGAGACGGAATCAAGTTTATGTCTACGCTGCTACTGCTCGCATGTCTAAGATAGAAGATTCCCTGCCGGATTTTTGGGGCATTTTTCCCCCTTCCCAAGTTCGTATGCAGGATACGTCCGAGGGCACCATAATTGACGAACAATGCTTTTGCGCTGTAGAATTTCCACTCGTCCCTCAGCATTAGATTGGAGAAAATTAGGATGACGCGTGTCTGTGACAGCACTGAAGAACAGTGTGCTTTTGTTGTGTGGGATTTACACAGGTTCTAGCTAGTCCTTATTAAAATGATTTCTCTGAAGAAATAAAACTACAGAAAGAGGAACTTAGGGGTTTTGGTGGTAAGAAGTCAGAGTACAATTTTTCATATCCAACTTTCTGTTTGGAGCTGGCCTTGAAACTGATGTTCTTATGTGCGCCTGCCGCCGCGGCCACCGCTACAGAAACGCAAGAAGTTCCTGCCTGTCTTGAGTTTGGCTGCTGGGGCGACACTGAGATGGGTCAATATTGACGTTGTTCGTCCCGTTGTATGATGAGCAGCAACCAAACATTGGTCAAGTCAGAGCTGTTTACTGGCAAGTGCGACGTAAGGCAGGAGGAGGCCGTAGTATAATGTTCTGGCAGAGGCCATAACCCCCAGGCCAATAATTTGCACTCGGGATTAAATTTTGGATTAAGCCGGTACCAGAATCATTATATGAATATACATATATATATATATATGTTATACCAATAAATTTTATTATTAACGAATTCATTATTTAAATTTTAAAGTTTCCTAAAATTATTTTGCGTGTCAACAGTTGAAAGAGCTAATGATTCAGCTATGCTACACTATAAAAATTTTTATTCATCACTTTCGGCAACATTTGCTATAATCAGGAGTATAAAGCTATTTAATCGTAACTAATACTAGACTGGCCGTGACCCGCTGTTTCTCCATGACCATCTTCTTGGTATTTGGCAGAAAAAAAAGTGTTGTGGCAGTTGTGGCATTTGAATCTGTAGGATTCTGCCAAATAGTATTGGAATTTACTTACAAGTTATATTTTTGTAACAGGTCACGTGTTCTTAAACTGGTGCTTGAACAAGTATTTATACGAGACATTTTTACTGCAAGAGGAATTTTACTTAATCGTGTGAGCACTTGCCATCACATGTTTTGCGTTGGAAACTAAGTTCTCGCCTTTTTTTTTAACATTTTGGAATGCACTGTATTTTTCCCATCATGGAATCTATTTTTTCAAAATTTATTTTTTGAAAACATTTGCACTCTTTTTTTTTTGCTTATTTTCAAGTATTCATTGTCAATTTTTTTTTTAATTTTGAGCCCGCCAAAATGGAATGTCAAATGGAGAAAACTGAGTATTTACGCCATCTCTTTTTTACTTTCAACCGAGGTTCTAAGGCTGCTCACGATATTTCTGCTGTGTATGGAGAAGGTGCCATAGCTGAAAGGACCGCTCGTTATTGGTATGCCAAGTTCAAAAATGGAAATTTTGCCCTCTAAAATTCACCTTGTCTTGGTCGTCCAGTTGAGATCGATGAGGAATAATTAAACCTTCTTTTACACAAAAATCCTCGTCAAACGACAAGAGTACTGGCACAGAAAATAGAATGTTATCATAGTGTTCTACAGAAGTGTGCTCACTCGAGGGAAGAGTTCAGAAATATGAGCCATGGGTTCCGCATGCCGTAAGTGAGAGCAACAAAAATCTGCGAGCCGCAATCTCCGCCGGTTTGCTGGTTGGTCACCGCTCAACGCATGAACACACAATATATGCTATGTGTAGAGCTGTGTTTAATACTGATGCAGTTAAGTTTTGTCGAGTCAGAGCCGGGTACTTTTATCAACGAGGTTATTGGAATTCTTGTTGAACGCTGGGAAGCAGTTATAAACAGCGATGGAGAATATATCACTGATTGGATAGTTGTTATTGGTTATGATACATTTCAAAAACATTTCATTACCTACAACGATAAAGACGTAGTTTCCACCAAAGTAATTAGATAGAAATTGGCATTAAGAGTACAAAAATAGAGTTTCATATCTATATACGGTTTGCTTGTGTGTATGTGAGTGCGTCCAATCTATCAGCCGTTTGGCACATTCCAGCCGCCCAATAGAATGACCTGCACCTGCTACATTGTTTGTAGCTCTCGTTTTCAGAAGGAAGAGTATCTCGCAGAGGAGAAAAAAGGGACATACAGCATGTCTAAAAAACTCCAGGGCCAGGATTATTTAAGGGAAATTCTTTTTACAAACCTTAATATACATTTAGCACCATGTGACTCATTTGCATAGGACTTATTGGACATGAATCGTATATGTAGACTTCATTTCTTCTTTTTCAACACCAGCACCACAACTCCGTGCTGATCAGTGAGCAGCCGCGGTAGAATAGCGTTTATCAAAGATTACCCCATGTCCTGTAGCGTAAAAACCTGAGAATATTGAATGAGAAGCTTAATGAACGCGTGCTCCTGATAACAAGTACCAATTCTCGTACTGTTCATTTGCATGTAGATGGAATAAGTGATTACGGAGTCCAATCATCGCTACGGGAGTTCATAATTCGTCTAAACACAATCGGAAATCGTTAACTTGACGATGATTTTTCCGATGGTTTTGCTGTTTCCGCAGCGCGTAATTACACGAGCTCTAAGAAACGCCAGGGCCTGTTGGCACAGGTTGAAGTTCCTTCAAAGTTGGGAAACTTTATATTAGATTTAGTGTAATTTCAGAGGTTAGTGACTGGCTCTTGCTAATCTGAACTGAAGAAAATATAAAGTCCAAAGTACTTTATCACGGGCAGTCTAGTACGTTTTTATATTTGTATGCTTAACGTCACGCTCTTAACAAAATAACTACGCAAAAAAAGGGCTGGGTTAAAATTTTTAGCGATAGTTTTCCGTTCTGATTGAAGCAATCGGCCAAACTTACACAGGGCTGCAAAAGATGGCCTAATTAAGGGGGAATATCATATCTCCAAAATCGAATGCACTTCTTTCTCTGCCAACGTTGAAATCCAAATACTGAAGATAGTTACACTGTCATATAGAGCTCGAAAGACGTCTGTTCTTACTTTCTGTTCATATTGAAAGTACATTTGCTCTCAGTTCATTATGTACAAATTGAGAAGATCAACGAAGTACAGGAGCAGCACTTTTTCAACAGACGCAGCAATTATATTTCGAGCGTGTTTTTTTGACGATGCAGATTTCGCTTGAGCGCAAAAATTTCGATGTACCGAAGTCATATCATTGGGTATACAGGATACATGATTGGAATTAAATTTCCTGATTCTTGTTTTTATCGCATGTCATGTAGGGAAAGGATAGAGAAGGAGTGTGCACCTCAGATGAATTAAAACAGACTCTTCTCTCTTATGACAATTAAAGTCGGCCGTTGTAGTGCATCCTTCAGATGCGTATTAGTGATGAAAATGTGATCAATGAAGAACTGCCATCACAAATTCCTCGCTGTCATTTCTGACAGCGCCGGCACTTTAGTATGACAAATAAAATTCAATTTTGCATTTTGTTTTAAAGAGCTAATATTCCATCATTTGCCTTAATAATGACACCATGGTGGTACATCTCGACTTCGTATAATGCGTTGAAAATTCTTGAAATATGCCATAAGCAGAGCTCGAATTCATATTTAAGTAAGTATTTTTTGTTCTCAATACGTTGATTTAAAGGTATAATTAATGAATGTATTACGGGCTGCAGGTCTACATACATTCACCCAGAGAAATATAATTACCTTTTCTAGCATATTCCAAATATTTTCCAGTTTTTACATAGTTTCAAAATTAGCATACCACCACCGGAACTGGATTGAACCACCAATCAGAGCTGAGTCGCAGGCTTTCATAAAGCGTCATTAGCTAATTATGCTCGCACTGCACGCTTTTTCCTTGTCCCAATTCTCTGATGGCTGATATTAAGTGTATTAATGCGGCGGAGCTGCTAATGAGTGCCGCTGTAAACAAGTGACTATGTGGTCGGGCGAGATATCGCTGCTGCTGTGCCAGTACGGGTATTTCTGTGCGTTACGAAAATGTCCTGCAGGTCAGAGTAAGATTGTATGAGAGCGAGTGGTGGTGTGCAGCCATACAGTAAGTAGTGTTCCGAGAGTGCGGGGAAGTGATATTGTCCATGATAAATAATACTACGTGTGTGTGTGTGTAACATTGTACAAGTATAGCTTGTGTGTCGTTAGTGTAGTAATATTGCGCAATAATTACAAGTAGTGTTGCGTGAGTACACGTAATATGATCGAAGCTTAAGTCATACTATGCAAGTGCTTACAATGGTATGAAAGAAAGACGTTTACAAGTGACGTACGCAGATGTGCTAATTGTGTAGCCTTGAGTGTAGTTTCATCACAGACCTGCGACTGTGCTTAGTTGCACCACCTTTTGTTACCACGTTCCCAAGCACCACATTTCCGCCCATAAAATTCTGCACATTGGCAATTACGCGTAGGACTATCACGGGTCTAAGTTTCCGCACTGGCGTTGCCGCTCATAGCCAGTTCTGCGCAGTGATAATTTTCAGTGCCCCACGGATCAGTGTAAAGAACGAGACCCAAAAGGAGTCGAGGAATTCAATCAAGAAAAAAAAATTAAAATTAATTAACTTAGGTGAAGTTAGGGTAGAATAGAATAAGTTGGACTAGATTTAAGGCTACGTTACTTTGGCTAAATTGGGCCAGGCTGTATAAGAGTCGGTTGGGTTGGGCTGGGTAGGTACAATCCAGTATACGGAAAAAATTTCACTCTTCGAATAGCTTATTTTCCTATGGTTTTGGCAAACTCTCAATTTAATAGAATAAAATCTAACCTAATGCAAGCCAGCCTAACTTAATCTATTCAAACCTAACTCAGTTTCACCTAACCTTAGCTTTCCTAGGCACTTCTAATTACGCAATTCTTGTTGAGCTTTTGTGTGGCGGTCTCTGCGCTAAACATTCGCGCTTGCAACTGCACGAGTACCGGACTGCTAGGCTTATTTACACAGGGCTCAATAGTAATGTATTTATTCTTTGTTATAGAATGTTACTGATTCAGTCAGTTGAATGCTAGCTACGGTATAAGTTCTAAATCTGGTGTAACTAAACTACTTAGCACGTAAGAGTGGGGGGTTATCCACAAAAAAGTACTTGTGCCGCCATATGCTTTAGCTGGTAAAGTGAAGATCAGAAGCTCTGACATGTTATTTGTGGTCTGACATTTGACGCGTCTGTAATTCATGAAATACGCAGCATCCAAACCATATCCGACGTGTCTCTCGTACGTGAACTATACGCAGCATGCGGTATGTACGTTAGATCCAAACTGATATCTAGACTGACATATGACGCGTCTGTAATACGTGAACTGTTGCACCAACGTTAGATCCAAATGATATTCACACTGATGCATGACGTGTCTGTAACGTACAAAATGTGTTAACGTCCCTACAGGGACTCCAGGGCCCATCCTCCAACAACGTTACGGTTGACTGAGGTAATGCAGGAAGTCCGTCGGGCAGCCGCACTATCATTTTATGGCTCCAGTAATACTGGAAGTGCAGTGGATATTCCCACTCGCCTTTTACGATGCCGACAGTCTCTAAAATGCACTGAGTGCATCAGACCACATGCTGCGCCGCACACGGAGCAGCGCCAGGACATCAGGCCATCCTAATAACCTCCTCTCGGCGGCTAATAAGCGCGACTTCTGCGGCAAAAAGCCGGACGCATGCAGGCGACAGCTGCCACAGTTGACTTACAGACGAGCACCGCCGAGGCTCACTGAGCTTCTCCATGAGGTGGGACTTGGGTGAGAGGTTATAACCAGAAAGCAAAGAGCGTAACGAGAGAACTCACGAAAAACTAGCATCGAAAAGTGAAAAGTGATGTCATCAATGATGTTATATCGATGAACGGTACGGCTGAGCAGCCTACGAGTATTTTTATTGATTTCACCAGAAAAATCATTGTTAATTACAGTTTCATCTTTCAGCACATAAATCAATAAAAAGAACCTTCACTAATTGAATAAAAAGAGTTATATACATAATTATCAATAGAAAATTGCAGTGGAGGCTGGTGGAAACTTTCACAGCATCGGAGGCAAGATCTGATACGGTATGGCGCCCAGATTTAGCTTCTTCACTGAAGTGAAGCCTTATTTACCTACACTTCATGTTCAGTTCACAGTGTTCTTCACAAAACTTATTTAGACTTATCACCGTATTTTTTCGATCTATTTCACGAATCTTTCGCCCCTGATTGGCGAGCTACATGAGCTGCACACACACACACACACACACACACACACACAAACAACAGTAACATGGTTGTCGTCAATTACAGAAAGTTTAAGCAATAACTGTTCCTATGCCTTCTCTCGCATCGAGAATACAACACTGCTTATATTTTAAGTTAGGATTAAGAACCCAACCTACGGAGGCATGAGGTCCGACCCTCAAATACTTTGACTCGTCGATGTGACGTCATTCGGTTACATGCAGTCACGGTCAAGTTACTTTGTGACGTCACTAGACCCATGGAGAAGCTATCAGAGCCATCACAGACCATCAAGCACCGTAGTACTGGGGGGGGGGGGGTTGATGGCACCAATGGAAGCCAGTTGCAACGGGATGGCTCCACGTACAAATCTTTTGTCTCGGTGGCCTATATCATCAAAGTGATAAAAACAAGCTTTTTTTTGCATTTGTTTGTCATTTTGGTCCGTTAGAACAACAGAATACCATTTCAACATTAGTACGCTTCAATTTGTTTTTTAGCTTCTAAAGTGTATTTAGGATTAATCATAAGGAGTAGTCTATATCTAAGGACCTTATGATCACTTGTTCTCTATTATGAATTTATCACATAGAGGCTGAAGTCTACACTGCACTATTGTTAGGTTATGGCATCCCAGTACCGCATGGAAATAGTCGCTTCTTTCTTCAACACCGCACCTCTTGGATCTGTCTAAAATGATAGATCTATAGCAATGCACGATCCAGTCAGCTTTAGAATTCTTACAGATCTGTGTAGCAATTTTTCCGTCGTACGCTTCAATGTCGACTCTACAAACGTGCTGGAGTGGCGAGTGTAATATGGTCTGATGTCTTTGAACGTTTGAAGGGCTGCAGCTCGTTACAAAGATAGACACTTCATCTCAGATAAGTGCGCTGCAGCGGGTGGAAGCTGCCAGTGGAGAAATTGGAAGAGGTGACGAACATTGGCAGGCCTTATAGTATATCGTCGTCACGAAGCTAAATTATTCTTGTACAAGTTAGCTTACTACGAGCTGAAGTTTTGGCCTAAAAGTTTTTAATAAACTCAAGCCAAGAGCCTAATAAAATATTTAAACTTTTTAAAAAAAGCAAAAAAAAAAGCTTGTGCAATCACCTAGCGTTTGCTGGAGACATGTAATAATTTCTTAACTCGTTAGTGGGGCGGGGGATAAGACACGCATTTTTTTTGTAGTGAAAAAACCAATGAAGAGACATGATATGGTTTTACTTTCTGGAAATTGTTTGGAGAAAAAAAGATCCAGAAAATAGTGTATCACTTGGATTCTGAACAGATGGTGATAGCTTATAGAGGACCTGAGTGTAAGTCCTGGCTGCTTTATGGGAAAGTATACCTGTTGGTCAGTCTACTGCCAGCAATCTATTCTATAACGAGTGAACGACGAAATGTTGCTTCAGGCTTGCCTACAGGCCATCGATATCTCCGCTTTACACGCCTCAGCTGCTGGAAAAAAGTCGCCTTTGATATTCAGGGAAATTCTGTTTTCAAACGAGTCCCTCAGGACGGCCGCGCTTCAGTACGCGTGTCGCGGCGCAATCAGTAAATGGTGCAGAGGAGGCGGTGCTCAGCACCGACTGTTGTACGACCTTCGCTCATTGCGATGTTGAGGCATCCTGATGAAATACAAAAAAATGTTCACTGGGCGGAAATCGATGCCAAAATTTCACCACTCGCCTCCCTTTGTGACGTTGCTGCACCCATGAAAAGACTTATTTGGTTGACTTCTCTGTCCCGATCTGAAGCAGTAGAAAAGGGAAAAATTCATCTACTGAACAGCAAGTGGATCCTCACCCTGCCGGTTTATATTTTTCCCTTGAATTCATATTGCTGTACATGAGTAAAATATCACCGAAAATAAAGGGAAAGATTTCTTAAAACAGAACAGCAGAGCACAGCGAAGAGAACGGGTGCTTCGTTGAAGTAATTATTTTGTGCCGTCATTTAATGAAGGCGGGGCTAGTAGTCCTTTGTATGTAGTAATAATTTCCAAAGCCATTCGATTGTAAAAATTACTCGAGGCTAATAACTATAGCAACATGCGGAGGAAAACCGAAATCAATAACACTATTAAGACAATACTAATCATTCGTTCAAATTTCAAGTTGGGTCGAAACGAGTACGAGGATAATACAACTGCATGACGATTGTTACATTGTAAGTGCAAATCCACTGATGGCATCAACATGCTACTACTATTATCATACATAAGTAACTTGGAATACAATAACAAAGTCAGTGAAATATTCAACATTTCTCTGGTAGTCACAGAGTAGTCTTATGACTCACAAGTGCGGCTGATTTTGAATAATCTCGGGTGGTAGTAGCAGGAAACATTGACTCTGTGCACTGGCAACGAAGTGAATGCAAATATCGGCCTCGTACCATAAGGGCTCTTGTTACAACTGATGTTGAGGCCGTGCAAAGGAAACAAATTGACTGTCTGCTGGCCGACAGCGAGATCCGAGCGCGTGTAACAAATCAGACTGACGCTTAGATTTACTATTTTATTATCTTATGCATAACAGGATCACCTCAACTGAATTTTATTTTTCAAAATATGTATATTTCGTTCAATAATGTTGCTGGAACAATTAATAGATCCCAGTTCATAGCTTGCATTGTTTGGTAAAATGTCGCTTGCGCAGGAGAGGATCGCCTCACGTGGACTTTTACATCAGAACAAGCCAGGCGCGTTACCTGACAAGGTCACAAACATTTGCACGCATTCGTTACAATTCCATGATGGTAAATTGAGCCGGAATGCTGCATTGTAATGAACCAATGAATGAATTACCAGGAGATTAATCGCTGCTCCCCGAAAAACGCAGCTATACACAGGATTCAACTCAATGAAGATGTCAAGCTGGTTATGGAATATATTCCCGACTGGTTATGGAATTTATTCCCGACTGGTTATGGAATATATTCCCGACTGGTTATGGAATATATTCCCGAAACATTAGTTCTTGCTTGAAAAAAGTATAGTAATGTCACATACTCCAACTAGAGCACTCTGAGAGACCTACGACCAAGCGAGGTTATGTTAACGAATAATTGACATTGAACCTGAAACAAGGGTTAACCTTTATCGCCACAAACTTTGATCATTTGAGCCTCTGGCAAACATTAGTCAAACCCACATACTGATGAAACGACCATGATCTAAATTTCGGTGTGTTTTCTAACAAATCTAACAAGTTTCATGAATATCCATGCATAACTTCTTGTGTCATGTTACTGACAATAGTTAAAACAAGCATACAGACAAGCAGACAGACAAATAACTCAACACAAAAATTTGATCATTTGCTCCTAAGTAATAACCTCAATAGGTTCTGCAAATTTCATAAAAATCGGTCCTCAACTTTTTGCGTTATTCAGCCGAGGAAAACGAGGCAGATACACTAACAAGCAAACGGTTGGGCGGATCTTCACCAAAAGTCAACCATCTGTTCGTCCTAACATACCAAATAAGCCCTATAAATTTCGTCCGAATCAGCTCATAATTCTTTTTGAGTTATCTTGATGACAGGCAGACAAACAACCAAATTGACACATGAACAGTAAAACACAAACACAAAAAATAACATAACTTCCTTGGTGGAGGTAAGTAGGTGGCAATTGAAAACAATCTTTTTTCGTACTCTTGAAGCGGAAACTGTAACATCACAAAAAGATGCGACTCATTCAAAAGATTCTAAATTCATGTCCAAGCGATCTGAAGTATTGTTGTGTGTTTGCATGGTGATGGTCTGGTAATGCTCTACTGGCGGCAGTAACCGTCGCATCCAGTAACTGGAGCGTGTCTAATATCTTGTGCTGCTGGCCGTAACTGAGGGGCCACTAGCTGTGCTGCTGGCCGTAACTGAGGGGCCACTAGCTGTGCTGCTGGCCGTAACTGAGGGGCCACTAGCTGTGCTGCTGGCAGTAACTGAGGGGCCACTAGCTGTGCTGCTGGCCGTAACTGAGGGGCCACTAGCTGTGCTGCTGGCCGTAACTGAGGGGGCCACTAGCTGTGCTGCTGGCCGTAACTGAGGGGGCCACTAGCTGTGCTGCTGGCAGTAACTGAGGGGCCACTAGCTGTGCTGCTGGCAGTAACTGAGGGGCCACTAGCTGTGCTGCTGGCCGTAACTGAGGGGGCCACTAGCTGTGCTGCTGGCAGTAACTGAGGGGGCCACTAGCTGTGCTGCTGGCAGTAACTGAGGGGCCACTAGCTGTGCTGCTGGCAGTAACTGAGGGGCCACTAGCTGTGCT
>LQNS02278091.1:68489792-68504639 GCA_001587735.2 Parhyale hawaiensis | reverse complement strand
CACTGCACTTGCATAACGTAGTGCGTATGTAATAACAACAACAGCAAAAATAATATGCTCTCCCTACCTAAAGTCTTAATGAATTAAATTATTACCTCCGCCAAGGAAGTTATGTTTTCATCGGGTTTGTTTGTCTGTCTCTCTGCTTGTCACCAAGATAGCTCAAAAAGTTATGGACAGATTTTAACGAAACATACAGGGATTGTTAGGTATGTTAGGAGGAACAAATGATCAACTTTTGGTGAAGATCCATTTGTACGTCTGCTTTTTTTTAATGCCACAACTGAAAGAGTAATGGACAGATTTTTATTTTTTTATTGTACGATTAGTAAATGACGAAATCTTTGTGATGATCTGTTAGTTCATTTAGCGCTGGTTTTAATGTTATACTTGATAGCACAATAACTGAAAAAGTTATGAATGGATCCTTATGAACTTCACAGGAGTTATTACCTCCGCCAAGGAGGTTATGTTTTCGTCGTGTTTGTCTGTCTGTCTGACTATTTGTCTGTCACCAAGATAACTCAAAAAGGTATGAACAGATTAGAATGAAATTTACAGGGATTGTTAGGTATGTTAGGAGGAACAGATGATTAACTTTTGGTGAAGATATGTCCATCCGTTTGTTTGTTTGTTTGTCTGCCTCATTTTTTTCGATGACATAACTCAAAAAGTTATAGATGGATTTTGATGAAATTAACATGAGTTGTTAGGTATATAACAAAGAGTAGATGACCAAATTTTGGTAATGGTCTGTTTGTTCGTTCGTTCGTTTGTCTCTGTTTTTAATTTTATGCTTGTTAGCACAAAACCTCAAAAAATAGTGAATGGATCTTTATGAAATTTATAAGGGTTCTTAGTAATGTTAAAAGACATTAATGATCAAATTTTGGTGCAGATCGGTTGGTTTGTATGTTTGACTCATATTTGTCATAACGTTCGTTAACGCTATAACTCAAAAAGTTATGAACGGATCTTCAAAAAAAATTGACCAAACTGTTATTAATATAAAAAGGCACAAATGATTAGATTGTGGAGTTTATGCAAAGAATACTATGGTTTCCGAGCCAATTTGAATTTTTGCTACCGTTGGCTCACTTGGCAGAGGTATGCGCTCTCAGAGTGCTCTAGTTAGTAATGCTAAAAGACAAAATTTATAAAATTTTGGTAATGATCAGTTTGTCTATTTGTGAGTTTGACTAATGTTAATCGGAATGTTTGTCAGCAGCGTAACTCAAAAAGTTATGAATGGATCTTTAAGAAAATTCCTGAAACTGTTAATACTGTGAGAAGGCAAAGAAAATAAAATTTTTGGCGATGATACAAAAAATCATGGTTTTACAACCAATTTGAATTTTTCTTTACCATTGGTTTGCTCGGTGGAGGTGTGCACTCTCAGAGTGCTATAGTTTATTCATGTAGTCCATCTCAGAGGCATTGCAGTTATCCAAATAGCCTTCCAATATAGGTATTAGGAGAGGCCCACCAAGCACATCGATTTGTTAAGCACATATGACTGATTACCTAAGTAAAGATATTCGCGTTGCCATATGGCAACTTGTTTTAGTTTGCTGCAGTGGTTGCAATGCTGTTCCGACGAGGCTGCATATTTATATAATCCTACCGTCCAGATAATTGAGCAGATACTCACTGAACTACTTGAGAAAATTTTCCGTTCGATAATGTTTGTGAAAGTGGATCTGTTTTTATTTATTTACTCGAAGTATAGGATAACTTTAGGCACCAAGCTTCATAGCAGATTCTGTCACGTCAGAAACGACAGCGGTCTCCATACAAGAGCTCTGCAACCGAAATGTCGCCTGATTAAAAAAACTCTCAGAGAAATAGCCGACGATACATCTCGGACTCTCACATTAAGGAACTGAAATAGTTTTAGACACAATGTCATTGCTCTAACCTCAGCCGCATCTGATTCGAACATATACTCAAGTGCGCACCACTTCCTACCTTTGGATGCGACCTTCTAATTAACTTCGAAATCCATGGATTATAATAAGCTGCCTGAGCGGCGTGTTCTCAGTGACAGAAGACCGGGGAGCAGATGCTCAAAGCACATCGTAATTATGCAGTGAAATTAACCTGCAGCCTAAACAGTTGAGACTTGCCCGCTAACTGTGACATTGCTTGATTTAGAATGATGAATAAACAATGAATATATTTGTAGTTGAAATTGTATCACACTGCGGTGACGGAGAATGATTACTCTGTGTTATAGTTGACACATTGTTTCTTTGTCTCTCTCTATCTGTCACGCTCGGGATGACGAGCCCTGCTGTAATTGAAGGCTGAATGATGAGGCTAAATTATTTCTTAATCGAAGTGCAAAATTTGTAACTTCTTTTATCTCTCTAATACACAACACTGAATATTAAATTAGGAATCTTAGATTCTCAGTGTGAAAATAAGCTCAGTTATATTCTTCTTGGGTTTAATTTCATATTGATAGCAACACTTTCTGATGCNCACTTGCATAACGTAGTGCGTATGTAATAACAACAACAGCAAAAATAATATGCTCTCCCTACCTAAAGTCTTAATGAATTAAATTATTACCTCCGCCAAGGAAGTTATGTTTTCATCGCGTTTGTTTGTCTCTCTGTCTCTCTGCTTGTCACCAAGATAGCTCAAAAAGTTATGGACAGATTTTAACGAAATATACAGGGATTGTTAAGTATGTTAGGAGGAACAGATGATCAAGTTTTGGTGAAGATCCATTCATCCATTTGTACGCCTGCTTTTTTTAATGCCACAACTCAAAGAGTAATGGAGGAATTTTTATTTTATTATTGTACGATGAGTAAATGACCAAATTTTCGTATGATTTGTTAGTTCATTTAGCGCTGGTTTTAATGTTATACTTGATAGCACAATAACTGAAAAAGTTATGAATGGATCTTTATGAACTTCACAGGAGTTATTAGTCATGTTAAAAGACAAACGTTATAAAATTTTGGTAATGATCAGTTTGTCTATTTGTGAGTTTGACTCATGTTAGTCGGAATGTTTGTCAGCAGCGAAACTCAAAAAGTTATGATGGATCTTTAAGAAAATTTCTGAAATTGTTAATACTGTGAGAAGGCAAAGAAATTTAGATTTTGGCTTTGATACAAAAAATTATGGTTTCAGAACCAATTTGAATTTTTCATTACCATTGGTTTGCTCGGTGGAAGTGTGCACTCTCAGAGTGCTCTAGTTTATTCATGTAGTCCATCTCAGAGGCATTGCAGTTATCCAAATAGCCTTCCAATATAGGTATTAGGAGAGGCCTACCAAGCACAACGAAATGTTAAACACATATGACTGATTACCTATGTGAACATATTAGCGTTGCCATATGGCAACTTGTTTTAGTTTGCTGCAGTGATTGCAATGCTGTTCGTACGCGGCTGCATATTTTATCAAATCCTACCGTCCAGATAATTGAGCAGTTACTGACTGAACTGCTTGAGAAAATTTTCCATTTGATAATGTTTGTGAAAGTGGATCTGTTTTTATTTATTTACTCAAACTGTATGATAACTTTAGACACCAAGCTTCATAGCAGAATTTGTCTCGTCAGAAACGACAGCGGTCTCCATACAAGAGCTCTGCAACCGAAATGTGGCCTGATTAAAAAAAATCTCAGAGAAATAGCCGACGATACATCTCTGACTCTCACATTCACTTAAGGAACTGAAATAGTTTTAGACATAATGTCATTGCTCTAACCTCAGCCGCATCTGATTCGAACATATACTCAAGTGCTCACCACTTCCTACCTTTGGATGCGATCTTCTAATTAACTTCGAAATCCATGGATTGTAATAAGCTGCCTGAGCGGCGTGTTCTCAGTGACAGAAGACCGGGGAGCAGATGCTCAAAGCACATCGTAATTATGCAGTGAAATTAACCTGCAGCCTAAACAGTTGAGACTCGCCCGCTAACTGTGACATTGCTTGATTTAGAATGATGAATAAACAATGGAAATATTTGTAGTTGAAATTGTATCGCACTGCGGTGGCGGAGAATGATTACTCTGTGTTATAGTTGACACATTGTTTGTTTGTCTCTCTGTCTGTCACGCTCGGGATGACGAGCCCTTCTGTAATTGAAGGCTGAATGATGAGGCTAAATTATTTCTTAACCGAAGTGCAAAATTTGTAACTTCTTTTATCTCTCTAATACACAACACTGAATATTAAATTAGGAATCTTAGATTCTCAGTGTGAAAATAAGCTCAGTTATATTCTTCTTGGGTTTAATTTCATATTGATAGCAACACTTTCTGATGCGCTTATGCAAGTTGGTTGATGAAACTTTTCGGTTTGCTTAGGTCTACTTTGCTAAATGAATAACAGTTTTAGATACATAATAATTTGTGCTATACTTGACATAATGGGAGTATAGTGACATATACAAAACATATGTCACAATGTCATGTGATTATGACACAGTCATAAATAATGCAACTCATTTTTGTCCCTATTGTCTGTATGAACCTACAGTGCATTATGTCTGTATGAACTTACACTGCAATAAAACAACACCGTGCGCTTCAGCTAAAATTGTTATTAAAGAGATACAAAACCGCGCCTGGTGGATGCTCTAACTATTCCAAGGATATATTCTGAACTCACGAGATCTTACAGTAATGCTTTACTGTACGGTAGTTGAACAATTTGTAGTATTACTAACCATACCTACACTTTAAAGATACGTTTGCTGCAATGCTAACCTTGCGGTAGACATTGAGAAGAGTAGGGCACAAGGCAATGGTAGGCTGTTGATCAATATCCTCCGTACTGTGACCAGACGAAAAGGTTAGCTTAACTGACATTTAGCGGTGCACACCAGCAGATCTCCCTGCAACGTTGTCGTCTCTGTAACAAAAGACTTGGATATTTAGAGACCCCGAGGATCCGGTGCAGCTTTATTGATATGTAGAGAAAGGGGGGGGGGGGTGAGGTGGCAGAGTATGTGGGTTCAGTTTTGGTCCACCTCCAGGGGCACAGAGTGGTACATGGAGTTTAGGATTAACATTGGCGATCCTACTTTATGGTGAGTGGCCTCATCAGCTGGACTCTATAATGATTTTGTTTGGTGCTTAGAGACGTTTTTCTGTCCGTACTCGCCAAGACTTCATCTCTTTTTATACTTCTGTTGAAGATCTTTGTTATGCACTTCCTTTTATTTTCCATACTGCTGCCCCCTTGCTTGGCGTTCTTCCATGTTTGAGTTTCTTATTTATTGTGCCATAATACGTATTCCTTTCCTTTGTATTAAAAATGACACCGTTGCAAGAGCTGGGGAGACTGAGGCTAGTATATTAAACAGAAACGATGTAGTCTTCATTCTGACAGTCAAGCTAATGCAATATCAATGCTTGTTTGGTAACCATAAAGTAGCCCCGAATTAAATAGTTTCATAGGAATAACACAATCTGTTACGTCATCGAATAAATACAATGGGTATATGAGGTTCATTTGGTGGCGCACTTCGCTTTTACTGCTCAATATATGCTTGCTATGGACAGTATGATTCACAGAATGGAATACTTATTATATCGAGCAATATATATATATGCACAATAGAAGGTGCACAGCGTAATAATTTCTGAATGTCCTGTAAAGGTTTTGCGCTTGTCAGGGCTCGGTGTAGCGAGTCTCCAAAGCAACACACGCTGCGCAGCACGCAAGGTTCCACCTTGTGAGGATATTGCCTGAAAGGTCGCGCTGCTGGTGGCTCTGCTGTAGTTGGTACTCCTATTGTCCGCATCAATGTGCAGCCGTACGTCTTGCAGCGACACGGGGGTAAAGGTACGGCAGCAAAACGGCTACAGGGCCTTCCAAATCTCGTTTGATGTTAGTCTTGTGGCTAAGCTATACGGGTGTGAGGAAGGCCGCACACGCCCAGCTGTAGAGTGTGTACGTACGGTCACACGTGTACGTAGACGTGATCAGTATACAGCGCTTGTGGCGGTTGCTGCAAATTTCGTTAGGTGTAGCGAAGCTGCAGTGTACCTAATACAATTACACCTGTAGCATCAGCTGATGTAAATAATGCTGACGATCGACTAGCCTCTCATGCCGTACGAGTTAAAATGTTCCACTCTATAATAAGCACGGATTGCTTCAGTGCGCGCTTGTTTCCTTTCCGATGTGAAGGATTAATCAAAAGAAAATGCGTCAGCTGAAGAAAGAGAAGACGGTATAGCTTTGCTAAATTTTTAATTCGACCACTGAAGAAACTAAAGTACCTCTACGGGGTAGCATAGACACAACACTGTACACAGTGTACAGCCATTGCGAATATTTTATGTTCTAAAATCATAATTCACAGATTGAGTAGAAGACAAGAAGAAAAGGAAGAGAAATATTCCTGAGAACGAAATCGCGTAGACTAACAGAAACGGAGCATAGTTGAAGTAATTTCTTCTGCGATTATTATTTTGATGAAGGCACGGATAACTAGCGCTGCTATGGAGAGTGTAACTCGGCATGCAAACTATGGAAGCTCGAGTAGACGCGCTGCTGAGCTACAAGCCCTTCTGCACCTCCTAAAGCTTCTGCACCTTCTGCAGCTCCTTCACTTCCTATACCTCCAGCCCCGCCTACAATTCCTACATCTTCCACACCTTCTGTACCTTCTACACTTCCTATATCAATCGTTACTCAATATTTCCATCAGTATTCAACAAAATAAGCTTTTTTTCTCAAAGTGAATATTGTGCGGGTGCATTCTATATACGTGATTTAAATCTCAAGGTCATCAGCCATCCCCTAATCTGCGCTGCATAAATGCAGGAAACATTGTATGGAATTCTGCCGCTCCCTCAATGAATTCAGCTAATTCCCGCCACTACCTAATGCGGTTAATGTTCTAAGTAGGAACGACAAACTGACATATTATTCTGAAAAGAGTATTGGGAGTAAAAAGGTTGACAGCCTCTGCAGCCATTAGCGATTATTGTCGACGGAGTGCCAGCAATTGTATTTTTCCTGTAGTGCTGGCGGTGCGGCAGCGCCGTCCTAAGGCTGCTAACAAGACGATGTTGCCATGGTAACGAGCCCTCGTCTACCGAAACTTTGTTGGCAAGTCCACAACTTGCAGAAGTTTATTTTATGCTTCTGCAATAAGCTGGTGGTTCCTGCCGTTAAAAATGACGGTACTTAACTTACGACGATATAGTTCACTGCTCTTCCTTTTCTACTGACTTTTCCTGATATGAATAAGGTCATTGCACCTCCCAGCTTGATCTCATAGGTATTTACCATAGAGTAAATAAATACAGGATGTGAGAGAAGAACAGCATTCGCGTCAGGTAGGTACAGCACTCCAAAGCTGATTTATTAACCGCACAAGACTGACACTTGACTGACCGACGGCACAGAATATACACACCGCTGCATACGAGCTCAATATACAATAGCAACAAAGACAATACCTCTATATGTTCAACGTGGCAAGTAAGAGCAGCTTTAAAGTTCATCAGAAGATCACAGGAGCATTTCTGACAGTGAAGGACCGGAGCGACAGCACAGTACATTGGATGGCTAATACCAATAGTGCAGTAACACCTTTAGTTAAATCGAACGTGTTGCTGCACTAGTTATATTATCCCTCAATTGACTAAGAGAGAAGAGCAGGAAATGAAAAGAATATGCAAAACGTCCGCAGTGTCAGAAGCTGCAGCACAGAATGTCTACAGGATATCCATCTCATCAAGACAGGGACAAACTGAACTAGAGCCCTCTGAGAGCGCATACCTCCGCCAAGTAAGGCAACGGAAACGAAAAAGTCAAATTGGCTCTGAAACCATGATTTCTTTTGTATCAACTCCAAAATCTAAAAATTTGTGCCTTTTAATAGTATTAACAGTTTCTGCAATTTTCTAAGATCCTTTCATAACTGCTTGAGTTATGCTGCTAACAACATTATGACAAACATAAGTCAAACATACAAACAAAACAACCAACCAATCTGCACGAAAACTTAGTCATTTATATTTTTTAACATTACTAACAACTTCTGCAAATTTCATAAAAATCCATTCAAAACTTTTTGAGTTATTGCGTAACAAACATTATGACAATCACAACTCAAACATAGAAACAAATCAACCGATCTCCTCCAAAATTCAAGCATTTTTGCTTTTTCGCATTATAAAAAACTCCTGTGAATTTCATAAAGATCTATTCAAAACTTCTTGAGTCATTGCGTAACAAACATTATGACAAATGTAACCCAAAAACAGACACACAAATCAGCCGATCTGTAACAAAATTGAATCATTTATGTCTTTTAACATTACTAACAATTCCTGTAAGTTTCATAAAGACTCACTCAAAATTTTTTGAGTTATTGCGATAACAAACATAAAATCAAACACAGCAACAAAGATACGAACGTACAAACAAATCATCACAAAAATTTGTTTATTTACTCTTTGTGATAGGTATACCTAACAACTCATGTAAGTTTCATAAAAGTCCATCCATAACGTTTTGAATTATAGCATTGAGAAAAATGAGGCAGCCAAGCAAACAAACAAACAAACAAACAAACAAACAAACAAACGGATGGACGGATCTTTACCAAAAGTTACTCATCTGTTCATCCTAACATACCTAACAATCCCTGTCAATTTCGTCAAAATTCGTCCATAACTTTTTGAGTTATCCTGGTGACAGACAGGCAAACAGACAAAAAACAGACAGACAAACCCGACGAAAACATTACCTCCTTGGCGGAGGTAATTAGGAGCAGGCGTCCAGTGCAGTGGTTATCTTATTGGTTCACTTAATGTCCTTGCTGAGCGAAACGTCTGGACGGACGGACGGACGGACGGAAAAAGAGACTAAAACACAGGTAGATGAACAACATTCTTCTGTAGTCGCAATTTATGTGCACCTTTTCTTCCTATCTAATCTGCATTATTTTCTTTTGAATAAATATACTTTCTATACAGTTTGTTCTGTGTTAAGATTCTGAAGGCTTAGAGCTTTACAAGGCTATTAAAGATACGAACTTGATTAGTACATCAGCAGTGGCTAACGTGCATGAGCATTTTTGTAAAGGTAAACAGCATACACAGTGAATTAAAAGGTCATTTTTTATAATCCAAGCTCCAAATACGCGAATATTTCCTCCCCAACACCGTGCAGACGACGCACGTAGCGCCCTGTCCCCAACCCTTCCTGTGAGGTCGCCCGAAGTGTTTGCAGAGCAGGAAAAGGACGATCCAACCATCCACTCGATCCACTCATTTGGGACGTCAAACATTGTGTTGGGTGCCAATTGCCCCCTCAAGGGGACATCTTTTGGACTCATTTGAGCTTGACAAGGAAGCGAAAGGCCGTGAACGAGTAATTCTTGGCAATGCGATGAGATGAGTTTGGCTGGGGGTCCCAGTGGGAGCATGTCTACCCTGATGGCGAGGTGAGGTGTACCCCCGGCAGTTTATGTCCCAAATTAGTCTAAGTAAAATTATTGACTTGAAGGTCTAAGCAATTGACCGGAAAACAATGAGACACCGGATGAAGGCAAGTCCTGCGTTGGATACAAAAGAAGCCACCGGAATTAGCAACAAATCAGACTTTCATTCGGGTCATGTCCCAGTTTAAGACCAGGATGATGCAGGAAATATTCTCGAGGTAAGTGTATGGAAGAAATGCGTATCCCAGTAGAAAATAAAGAGAAAGCACAATGTTTCCAAGCGTCTTCAGTTTATCTATAGTGTGTGTAGTGTTTTTTTTTTTTTAGCATAATATCAATGCAAGCGATTGGGACGGGGAAACCGAGTTAAGTCTATCTAAACTCAATCTGCCGGATTTGCAAGGAGCTTCATAGAGACGCGTTGATTTTACCACTATTAGATCGTGTTGCCGGTGTTAGAAGCCACCTGATTACGCTTGAGTACACTAAAGCTCCATTATACGGAGAAGAATTAAATTTTAAGGAGCTACGGGAAAAATCTATTTAGCGTTAACATTTAAACTCTGCCCAATGAGGCAAAACAAACTTGCCTGTCGAAAGTTTCGAGCAAATGTGGCCAATTAAAATGGGCTAAACTCTGTTTCACATCAATGAATTGAGCTTTGCTACTACTTTTTTTTCTTTCAGCAAGTTGATTTTTAGGCGGATCCCGCGTGTGCTGGGTATCAACCGCTTCTTACCTTACACAAGCCAACACTATAGGCCTATGTTGAACATCTCTGGCCCCTAATTTGTGTCTGAACGAAATTTAAAATAACTAGAAGTTGTGAGGCTATAACGTAAAGGGCTAAGGGATGTATTATTGGCTCAAAATACTAACATTACGTAGTTCATATGAATTAACAAAAATGTTGACTTTAAAACATTGACGTTTCGGGATTAAATTCCCATCTTCAGAACTTAAAATCTAAATACAAGGATGTGACAGCTTCAAACTAGAAATTTATTTTCATGAACTAGCTGGGGACAGAGGTGTTGTCGTGTGGGATGTAAAAGGTGAATGACTGAAGTAAGCTCGAGGAGTCCTAATATCAGTGCCGGTACAGTCGGGCAGTCAGGGAGCGTCGTTGGCAGTAGGGGTGCACAGTCGGGGAAAAACGTCCGTTGTGAATTGTAGTGAGAAGTACTGCATCATTCCTACCGCCATTGGCGGAAGAAGTGTACAGTCGGGGATAAAACGTCAGTTGTGAATTGTAGTGAGGGGAACTGCTGAAGTCATTATGTTGAGGCTTGAATTAGTTTAATGGATATAAAGAGATTCTAAAGTTGTGAGTTCTATTGGATTGGAGAAGTCGAGAATGGAGAAGTCTTTTCTACTAATGGAACGATTGTTTTGTTCTGCATGAAGACGGGGAGCTGAATGTGAAGGTTTTGCAAATGTAAACCTGTTATACTGGAGATACCTAACTGTTGATGAATGCGGGCTTTGTAATGCTGTCCAGTGCTGCCCACATACGAAGCTTGGCAACTTCTGCAATTGTACCCGTAGACAACACCGGACAGCAAAGGTGTGTTGGGTTTGTCCCTAAATTTAAAACAGGATCCTATGGTAAATGTGTTTTTAAAATAAAACGTAAAGTTTATGTGCGGATAGGCTTCAGAGAGGAAAGTTTTCAGAGAATTAACTGTAGAGACGGTGGTTCTGCTTTAGTACGGGAGAGAGTGGACCTATTTCTACAATATTTAAATAGGTCCACTCTCTCCCGTACTACAGCAGAATCACCGGCCGGGCACCGCCAAGTAGGATCGCAAGAGAACACAAATCTCACCTTAAATCTTAACTTGATTCATACGACGAAGAAACTGTGCAAAATAACAGCAAAGCAAGTAGGCTAACGCGGTAAAAAAAACCTAAAGAAGTACATGCCTCTATCACATCGCAATAGACAAGCAGCATTTACGCGTGTCAAATAGATTTAATAGGTGTAATTTCGATAGAAACCTAGCATAGTACACATATGCGTAAGATGGCCACAATTTACTGTAAAGAACACAACACTGCCACCACCGGTCCAAAGTAGTGATCCTTCCCGTGCAGAGGCAGTACAGGGCAAAAAATTCTGATATCACCTGGATGTCGGCCAGTGGGTAGCGGAGTCCAGCAGTTCTTGGTTAGGTACGTTGGCGGAAGACAAGATGGAACCCGCTAGTTCCTACACAGACCTCATTTCTCAATCAGTAGCCGAACTTTATCGGGACACTCGCCGTCCCATGCACGAAGCGTAGAGGCAAGCTCCTAACGTAGAGGTAAGTTCCCGCCCAAATGTTCATAGAGCACTGGAATTAGGTAGGAAACGGCAGGAAAAAAATTAAGGAAAACGGCAGGAAAAAATTAAGGAAAAGTGCAGGAAACAGGTATTAAACAGGTAGGAAACAAGTAGGAAACAAGTAAGAAACAGGTAAGAAACAGGTACTCCATCGACACTACCAGCAATAGAACAAGATAGGGAAACAGACTGAAACAGCAAAGACAGCCGAACAACTAAAACACGTTTTCTGGGAACCTCCATTGGTGCAACGTCTCAACTTCTGACTGGCAACCCTAACTATAAGCAAGCCATATAAAGCCTACAGTGCTCCCACACATGGATGGAAGTCCTGTCCACAATAAATAATCACTGGATCCTGCTCCACTGTAGGAAACTAAGTCCAGATCCTCGCCAGTAGTCACGATACTCTATAATTAGTTTAGAAATATAACTGATTTTAAAAAATGTTACTCCTACAGAAGAAACTCATCAATAAATTTGTTGTCTAAGCCTTCCCACACTGTTACGGTGATTCAACAGGAAAAGGAGGGGACACGTAGTATGTCTATACAAACGCGGAACTCCCGCACGAGGGCAGGCCAACGCGCACGGGACCTGCAATCAAGAAAAGACTACAGACAGAAGAAAGCACTTGCAGCACGAGCACGAAAGCTAGAAGAAGCACCGAGGGCACGACAGACAGACGTGTCGAAGGCTAATAGCTAAGGTAATCTCCAGGGCTCCTCTGGGTCTCCGCTCCCCATAGCAAAGGATGGGTGAACTGCAATATCAAACTATACCCAACTCACAACAAATTGATGAAAGCTATATGCGTAAGAAAGAGATCAATAATATGTACCCTAAGAAGCAAGTAACATGGCTCATTAAGCCTGACAACCGTGATGCATTTCTTGCATAGCCGTCAATGACAATTATAGGTTAGAACAGAACGCATATTAGATTAGATTAGATAGGCGGCAGTAGACGAACCAAAAGGCCCATTCCCAAAGAGACACCGGGACTTACACCCCAGCCCTCTATGAGCTATTGTCATTATGTTAGTAGGATGTAGAGGACTGGAGAAACGAGAAAAAAATAGAAGACGAAAGAAAAAAAAGAAAGGAGAAATAAAAAAGAAGGGGGAGAAGAATCTACGCCAAAGCGATGGTCATGAATGCCTGAAAGCAGGATCGATGGCCGCTGATATGCGGAGCTTAAATATATAGATGGAGCGGAAGTGAGACAAAGTCAGCTTAAAATTGCTGCAAGAGGCAGTACGATATTTTTACAGTAGATCTTCACATACCCTAGTATTTTCAATTTACCCTCTATCAGAATCATACACGACCAAGGCAGCGAGGTAAAAGAAGAAAGTTAAATCTCGGGAAGAATAAATTGGAGAATTTTACGCATCAAAACAATAAGCATAAGAATAAATTTTTCAAAGAAATAGTTAAGCAAAGAAAAGCAAAGTTACATGGCCACCTTTGAACTGTTAAAAAATGGGGAAAAAAATCTGGTACAATCTCGTATCCTCCACTCTACAGTTTCTCCAGCTGTTAAATCGGTGAGTGTTGCCAACTCTTGGGATGAAAAGCTAAAATGCAGCGGGAATCCGCTAAAAAAATGCGAGAGGGTAGAACCCACGCTGTAACAGTGGCAGACAGATAAAAGCGACGAAAACAACCTCCTTGGCGGAGGGAACCAATAAGTAAGACAATGAAATATGCATGAAGGTCCTTATAAATGGAGTTTGATAACTTTCTCTTCCCATCGTGCGTCAATAGCATTAGTCGTCTGTATGAAGCCTGCTTCCATTTCTTTCATTGAAGCTCATTTGAAGTAAGCTGCTGACAAACTATTTCTAAGCTCAACTTATGCCTTTACAAGAAAGTTAACTTTCAGGAGGTGGTTGTGTCTGCCTGTTTGTGACAGTAGCAGTTCGATCAATGGGACGGTATCTATTTCAGGAGCGATAGCATCGATTCAGCACATTTGTGCTGACCTCCTTTGAATTAAAGCGACAGTTTGCCGGTTGTTATGGAGACAGTGGACAATAAAAACAGACCTTTATGATACCATTGGAAATGATGGAAATATTATCTTTGTTATTGAAGATAGAATATTGCGTTTTGATTGAAAGGACGTGACACATTGGAGAGTCGAAGACGACGCATAAGCTCAGACATTACAGGTTGAGAGGATCAGACAATACACTCTGAAAAGCAATATATCACACATGAGAAGTTCAGTCCTTATCCATTAGGGGATCAGCAATACTCAGTAGTTCAGCTAGTACACACTGAAGGGTCAGACACTTCAGCAGCGATGAAGCAACGCTGCACATTAAAAATAACAGAAATAACACTGCGTAAGCGCAGCAATTATTATTGCAGCTGTAGTAGGAGGAGGTCCTGGATTATGTTTTGTGTGTTCTGGAATTAGGAATGAGAGCAGATTTTGTTAATCACGTTTTATTCACGATGGATTGCAAACACTCTCCAAGCTGCTGCAGGCAGAAAGAAAGCTGTTCTCAGAAAGCTCTGAAATAACAGCGCTCTGTTTACTTCACCGTTTTTCAAGGCATGTAGAATTTTGAACAGCCCCGTCTCTTCCCGAAACTAAAAAGAAACAAGTGCTCCCTCTGTTCAAACATGGCTGCTGGTGGCCGCGCTTATTGAATATTCGTAACTTTGTTTCCTGCAACTCTTAATTCGAGTATCTGCAGTATCGGGCCGTGTGGATACTGCTAGTGTCTGCAGTGTCGGGCCGTGTGGATACTGTCAGTGTCTGCAGTGTTGGGCAGTGTAGATACTGCTAGTGTCTGCAGTATTGGGCCGTGTGGATACTGCTAGTGTCTGCAGTGTTGGGCCGTGTGGATACTGCGAGTGTCTGCGATATTGGGCCGTGTGGATACTGCTAGTGTCTGCAGTATTGGGCCGTGTGGATACTGCTAGTGTCTGCAGTGTTGGGCCGTGTGGATCCTGCTAGTGTGGCAGACCTATGTTGATCGTAGGGCCGAGGCTAAGCGTGTGTATGGGGAGGCTCAGCAGCGTCTGAGACAGCGTTCCAGGGAGTCTCTGCTGAGTATTGACCATCCACA
>LQNS02278091.1:68468573-68487759 GCA_001587735.2 Parhyale hawaiensis | reverse complement strand
CTGTTAATAGTTTTTTGCTGGATTTCCTGTAGCAGCGTTTTGGGCTTCCCGGTGTTGCAAATGCTTCATTTGGGTTGTATTACCTGTCCGTGGGAGCCCAAGCGTGAAGTTTTAATATTAATAATAATAATAATGCAGTATGGGGCCGTGTGGATACTGCTAGTGTCTGCAGTATCGGGCCGTGTGGATACTGCTAGTGTCTGCAGTGTCGGGCCGTGTGGATACTGTCAGTGTCTGCAGTGTCGGGCCGTGTGGATACTGCTAGTGTCTGCAGTGTCGGGTCGTGTGGATACTGCCAGTGTCTGCAGTGTTGGGCTGTGTAGATCCTGCTAGTGTCTGCAGTATTGGGCCGTGTGGATACTACTAGTGTCTGCAGTGTTGGGCCGTGTGGATACTGCTAGTGTCTGCAGTGTTGGGCCGTGTGGATACGGCTAGTGTCTGCAGTATTGGGCGGTGTGGATACTACTAGTGTCTGCAGTGTCGGGCCGTGTGGATACTGCTAGTGTCTGCAGTGTTGGGCCGTGTGGATACTGCTAGTGTCTGCAGTATTGGGCCGTGTGGATACTGCTAGTGTCTGCAGTGTTGGGCAGTGTAGATACTGCTAGTGTCTGCAGTATTGGGCCGTGTGGATACTGCTAGTGAATGCAGTGTTGGGCCGTGTGGATACTGCTAGTGTCTGCAGTGTTGGGCCGTGTGGATACTGCTAGTGTCTGCAGTGTTGGACCGTGTGGATACTGCTAGTGTCTGCAGTGTTGGGCCGTGTGGATACTGCTAGTGTCTGCAGTATTGGGCCGTGTGGATACTGCTAGTGTCTGCAGTGTTGGGCCGTGTGGATACTGCTCGTGACTGCAGTGTTGTACCGTGTGGATACTGCAAGTGTCTGCTCCGCAGCCATCAGTATCGTGGCCATCTGATACTACAGCANGGATACTGCTAGTGTCTGCAGTGTCGGGCCGTGTGGATACTGCTAGTGTCTGCAGTGTTGGGCCGTGTGGATACTGCTAGTGTCTGTAGTGTTGGGCCGTGTGGATACTGCTAGTGTCTGCAGTGTTGGGCAGTGTGGATACTGCTAGTGTCTGCAGTGTTGGGCCGTGTGGATACTGCTAGTGTCTGCAGTGTTGGGCAGTGTGGATACTGCAAGTGTCTGCGCGCCGCAGCCATCAGTATCGTGGCCATCTGACACTACAGCAAAGTTCCGTATCAATTACAAGCAACAGAACTCGGTCCGCCTATTAACTACTGAGATCTGCCAAAAGTGCCCATGTCGGCGGAAAAAACACAGACGTTTCTCTCATCAAATCATTGTCAATACAGCCAATACGTCTGCTAAGTTTCTGAACTTCAATTTACAATTGCATTTAAAATTTATTCTCCTGATGCATATGAGGATAGGTTGCCTAAGCAGCTTATGCCAGGTATTTGTCCATCAAATATTGTAAGACAATTGAGGTTGAGTAGCAGTCGTTTTTCTGGTAGTTGTATTTTTTTCTAAAGGCGTCATTAATATTTATAAGTTGAAAATGTCGTGTTCTGCAATGTTACCTTTTCAGGCAGATGCTGACGTGGGCAAAGATGAACGAGGTAGTAAGAACAGCCGCTCGGAATTTGAAAACGTACACCTACTGTTTTTTATAATGTACAAAGACTGCCAAATGCATGTTTTCTTAATTTTACCGACTTCAGCTAAATTACAGGCCGCTGCAGCATACTTTCAAGAGGATTTGAAGACTGATTAATGGAAAACGGACCTGCACGTATAATTTTCTTCCTGCAGGCAGTAGATGAGCAGCAAAGTACATTGAGAAAATTGTTCATTGTAATAATAGTGGTTATTTTCTCATTGCAGGTAGTAGACGAGCTCGACTACGACGTTCTTGGGGCGGGCAGCAACAAATCAGACTCAAAAGATGAGCCGCTGCTGCCGACGCCATGCATGTCACGACGTCCTTCCGACACTCCGTCGGTCTGCTCCAATCGAGGCCTCCGCGCGCGGTCCACATCGAGACGAGTGAGTCTAATTACAGGAGAGGCCCTCGAGCAGGCCCATGCTGCCCTCGCCCTCGCTGCCCAGAGCGGCGAGAGTCCTCCTACAATACCCTCGGCCATTGTGGCAGCGGCTACTCTGAGGGCTCAAGAATCGCAACTCTCGCTTACCGACTCCAGTTCCAGACGTCCTTCTCTCACCCTTCCGCCGCCCATGCTCGACGATATGGACGGTAAAGGAGGGGACAGAGAGGCCGATAAGGAGGGTGGAGGGCCAGGCGGAGGAGGTACGGGAAATGGAGGAGATGAAGAGAGATGCGATGACCGAAGAGCGGCCAGAAGGAAGAGCACAATGAGAGAAGAGAGCGTCTCAGGAGCGCTGGATGTTACCTCTCCCCAGAGGTGAGTTTCATAGAAAACGGTGTCGTAGAAAGTGTCTGAGCGCATTGCATGGAGGACCACAGTAGGCTCCGTGCTTTTGATGTCCTGTTAATAAGTGAATATCCTGGGTATTTAAAGTACGAGCTGCTTATGTAGATTTTGCTAATCACGATAAATAGCGATTATGTGCAACATAAATAGGAGTCGGTTTTTAAAATTATCTGCATTTTCTAAATCTGTGTTGTGATTATAAAGCCAGCTTCCTGACTTGTATTACAGGTAATTATTTAAATTTCGGCCTGATATATTTTCAATTGGATTTCCTATTTACTGACAGTAATAGCATGAGGTCTAACGCAATAAGTTCTTCTTATATATCTACTCGTAGTTCCTATTGTACTTCGGATTATCTTCTATTCTAAGAATATTTCAATAAAACCAGTGCTTATTGCAGATCTATCTACTTTACTTAGAATGAGAATATATTGCATGTGATGTTGTGCATGTTTATTTCATAAAATGCCGCAGCATTGTTTGTACACTTCTAAAATAACCATTGACAGTACTGGTATATCATATTTGTGTTCTTGTTGTTCTATGTACTTCAATTTCATAGTTTATGTCATGTATTATAAATGTCTCTTAAATATTCTCTTATATTTCAATAACTAATATTATTGTAATCTTGATAAAAGCAGCTCTCTGCAACTCAAGGTTCACTTTGTTATTAAAAAGAAGAACATCAGCTTCACAATCACTATTGGAGAAAAGAGTATTTATTTACTTCTCTGTACAGATTAAAAGTGGAGGAAAACCTATATAGTGTGAAGAATTAATAATACCTGCCCATTTTCCAAATCATTTTATACTCTTAAATTTTATGATATATATATTTTTGTCTTTTATAGCAAAGTTAGATACGACAATTCGGTTGATGTTTTCCAGAACAAAATTGACATTCTACATTACAATAGTGTAACAACACGCAATAGAATATTTTTATTTCCACTTTATATTACTTTCAAATTGTTCATTCTAAATAACAATAAAAAGTTCAATTTATTCGCTCTTTTAAATACAGTTTTATAATTCAAATAGCTCTAGAGAATTAGGTTTTAATTTTATATACTAAAAATTATGATCAGTTAACGAAATTCCCATATGAAAGCACATAATGCGAAACGTGTGTTAATTTCTTGTTGAACGTCATATATTTCTGAATGTTGGTCAAACATTTTTGTAGGTAAATCATTTATGAATTACCTAAAATTGTAGATGAGCTACCCTCATGTGAGGGTAAACTCAGGCTCAAGGCTCGTACTTATGGAACGGATTGTGACGGCGAAGGCCGCGTTGACTTCCAGTCGAAATTAAGTTCCCTCAAATCTACTTACTTTTACAACCAGCCAGCAATTCAATCCTTTCAGTACCAAAGTCTCATAAAGTGGAGAGAATAATTCATGATCAATCAATGTTCCAAGTGAAACTAGGTGATTTTCATTCTGAATAATAGGCATCATTTACGTCGTAGCACAATCGTTATGAAGGAAAAGTATTAATTCTTTTTATTATTAGTAACAGAAAGTTATTGTCTCTCATCAACACAATACTGAATCACACAAAAACTCCAAATTTTTATTGTAATTAAGACAATAATGTAAGTAACTGGCATTTTTTGCAGTGTCCAGGAATTGCTGTAGAGAGACAACAAAAAACATGCTATCAATAAAACATTCCAGTGACGAAGCATTCAGGAAATTATCTGGAACATACAAAAGATGTTGTCCTACAATGTTTCTGAATCGCTTGAGACAGCTCTGCGCATCTCTCGATTGACAAACTCGCCGATTGAACTGGGTCCTCAGTAAAGCCCGTCTTGGTCTCGCATTCATCGCATTAGCGTTGCGTCAGTCAACCTTCTCTGGTGATCCAATTGCCGAAGTGTGTGCTCTGTAAACCGCTTCTCTGCTCATCGATTTCTCTTTCTCTATTTGAATCGCATCGAAACAAAGAAAAGGAGCCAAAAACGGCCTAGCACGAAAGTGGCTGTCGCCTCTCAATTATTTATAGACAATGTGCTCTGCAGAAACTGTTGTTTTATATATATACCTATATCAATTTTTTCCAAAACCGTAATTTAATTCATGTAAATTTATATATGTCTGAATTTCTAAGCTTGCAATACTTTTGTTTAATAACTTACTAATAATGACAATGGAGAGATGTAGCTAGGATATATGTACTTGTAACATGTAGCTATATACTTCTCTTTAATTTTGATAAATAGCCTTTTTCCCAAAGTGAAACATACTTGTGCAACAGAACCTGTACTTAAGCTTGTTCAGATGATATTTTTTAGATAGCTTTCCTGTTTTGTATTTTGCTTTTGACAATAATTTTATTCATAATACAGTATTTCCATCATGCAATCAATAATAGTCTGAAAACGTTTGACTGACCTTCTATGAAAAGCGTTGCTGAAGGAGAAAGAGCAGAGGCAGAGAAGACAGCTGATATATCACTAAAGAAAGAAGACACCGCGAAGCCAGATTCTGTCAAAGATGAGCCCAAGACAACCAACAACTTCCTTGTAGTCCCGGGGCTAGAGAATGATCCAGAGTCTCCAGATTCATCTGGTCTGAAGCCACCAAAGATTCAGCGAAGTCGCAGTGAACAAGAGTGGAGCAAGCTGCGAGCTACAATGACGTGGTATACCAAGCTGCGCAAGATCAGGAGGTACAGTTCTATACTTCGTCTTCTCTGGAGCACGTTCTCTGAATGTCACAAAAGCACCGCTCCAACACCTCCATGTGCTAACTGACTGTTGGTGTTACAAATGCGCACTCCAATGCCGCTCTAAACCTTTCAGAATGCACTCTACCTATTCCTTGACGCTCTATTTATTAACTTTACCTTACTTAAGCTGTCCTTTATACCATTAGCAAATAGTTAGAGCAGACCCTTAGCTTCTTTTAGTTAGGAAGAAATGTTCGTGTCCTGTGAAACATTTAACCTAAAGAAATTGCTCCTGTGCTTATATCAGACAAAGACATCCAAGCAAGAGAACGTCTCAGTGTAGCGGGTTAGTTCAAATAATTAAGCTACTTTGAAACTATGTGTATAAGATCTAAAGACAATCACACTCCAAAGATAATGCATATTATATGTGTGTGTATATTTTGCTGTAAGTCGGCACTCCTGCATTACACATTAATGGACTTAGAAATTTTGTTTTCTCTTGTAAAACTTTTTCATATATTGCTCACGTCACACTCACAGAGGTGCATAAAGTGTAACGAAGTAAGACTTCAGACGTAAATTCTGCCAAACACAGCATTTCACACTTACTTATGAGAAAGTCGGGTAAGAGCCGCCGTTAACATCGTAATTCTAAAAAAAGTACGTTGGTTGTTGAGATTTTAAAATATCTGCTTTGATTCACTTAATAATTCAGTCTGTAGTGAGCAACAATTCTGCAGCAGACTGTAATCAGACGCATGCAAAATATGAACTTCGGAATACCTGATGTGATAGTTGAATCTCACGCGCAGAGTCCGTAGACTAATTGCTTCTCCTCGCTAGGCAAACTTTTCTTGTTTTGCCTTACACACGCAGCTCGTCCCGCACCTAGCACTTGCATTTTGATTATTACTTGCCAGCTATTAATCAACTACTCAAGACAATTTTTTCTTTACTTCAAGAACAGGGCTCTCATCGGTCCGTTGTTAGCTTTTCCTATGTTCGAGCGACGTATGGCGGCGGCATCGAGATACTCTTCCCTTGGTGTCGCATTGGCCTTCTCCCACATGGCAGTCTATTCGGCACTTTTTTGTTTCGTGAAAAAATATACTTATTTTACTTTGCAAGAAGCGAACGCGTGAAAAGCGTACGCGCTCATAAAAAGCTGAAAAACATGAAAGGGAACAGATAGTTTTAATAAAAGCTATGCCCAGCTGTTTCTTCCTTTTGAACCACAGAATTTCTCTGGTATTTTTCTAAAAAAAATTAGATGTTATCATTAACTTGCATAAACTTAAGGAATTAGAGAACTAACTCGGCTGTCTTTTTTACCTCGGTGAACATTATCATGATGCATTTGCATAACAGATTCGGAAACTCCATTGTATGTAAGAGCTTCTATGGTCATNCTCTGGTATTTTTCTAAAAAAATTAGATGTTATCATTAACTTGCATAAACTTAAGGAATTAGAGAACTAACTCGGCTGTCTTTTTTACCTCGGTGAACATTATCATGATGCATTTGCATAACAGATTCGGAAACTCCATTGTATGTTAGAGCTTCTATGGTCATTTATACAATGCAATATATTGGGAACACTTACATGAATGTTTGCGAATTGCCGAAGATATAGGAGTATCTACGGTTAGTTTTGTAGGGTGGCAACTCCTCTCAAGGTTATAAACTCTCATGAAGAGGCTTGCGGCGGGCAGAGCTCGCGTGTCTGAAGCGCATACAACAAATAAAAATTTTCTTTACGACCACACTTCCCAAAGAGATTGCAGCCTTCACCTCTACTCGAGCTCTGTTAGAAAAAAGTATACTTACATTTTTTTTGTCATGTTCGAAGCTAGTTCAAAGTAATTTCTACCTTCAAACGGGAATTCTTTATTTGCAGTACTATGCAGGGTATGATGTCGAGAACTATGCACGGTATAATGTAGAGTAATATACGGGCACGAAGTAGAGTACGATGTACTGCATGCCATATTTTCTTGGAGGTAGAGAACAACACCGACATCTGCAATATGAGGAATGTTTTATACACAGTATGTTTTTTCGTGCCAGCCCTTTGCAGTTGAAATTATGTTTCGACGTTTTTCTTTAGCAAAAAATAATAACGGAAACTGGTTGGTGGTAACTGGGTCCCTGTGGAATACACCGAGCTCTGTAATGCATTCTAGGTTGGAGGAATGTGTGCATTGCACGAGTCCCTGAATTAGTAAAAGTAAATTATTAAAAAATGAGAGTTTAGAAGAATTAAAAATACATCAAAATAAAGAAAAATGCACATTCTCAAATATACAGAGCAGAATGCAACTATCCGGTAAATAACAGCTAAGAATTCATAAATATGTGTCACTTGATGCGCCTTAGACACAGACAGTGCGGACTGTATCCTACTGAACGCGTAAGGAGTTGCATATGATCTATAGGATACTTACATAGGTAGAGCGTTCTCGGACAGAGCCGACGTAATTTTTATATGTAGACAACAAACGAAGATTTTATCTGAACTATGTTGCCGAATAAAATAATGTGAGAGTATAATTTTGTTTCTTAGGAAAAAAACACGTCCAGTGATAAAACAAGGATAGAGTGTCGTAATTACAGTCTTTAGGAGGCGCTAAGAAGCATCCCGACTCTATCTTTCTATAAGAGCTGCCGTTGACGCAGTTATGGTAAGGAGCTGCAGCGCCCCTGAGTGGGTGTCGGGTCGCCCGCTCCAGCCACTCTGGGAGATTAAGGCTATCATCAAGGAGGCAAATATATAGCGGTCATGTGGTCCCTTCCTCTAACTTTTCTTTCACACACAACCTCTTGCGAATACCGATAAGGTTAGCGCACATACACACTCACATACCCTCGCTGCCTCCTAGAAGAGCGTCGCACAAAAGCAAAAGGCTGGTGTTGGGGTGCCATGCCCGCAGGACCGAGGGAGAGGCAGTGTCCGTGGTGCCATGGTTAGGGGCAGTCGCTGTGTTAGACGCCGCCGCACAAAGAGTTGCTGAGGACTTCATTGCAAGGACTAACTATGGCAAAGCATTTTATGATATGGATGCGTTAGGATAGTGACAGTCGGTTGTGATGGTGATGGAAGTGGGAGAAAGTGTCCCGAGGTAAAGTGGCAAAATCTCCTAAGATACTGAAAATGATAGACTCATTTGTTTGTGAGTTTTTGCAAGTTAGTCAACGGAAAAAGAATACTTGCTTATTGTCAACGCGAGGGTGTGGATCAGCTCATAACATCAAATTGCATAAACAATTTTTAATTAGATGAGTAAACAATCGAGGTTATATTTTATTGTGGAAAATGTAATGAAAACGGCGTACATTTCGGGACGTGAGCACACGAGATAAAAACTGCATGTTATGAGCAGAGCAATGAAAGTATAAAATAAGCCAGACGTTCCCAAAACTCGGACAAAATTAGACAAATTGCACTCCATTATGAGTCGTAACGGTCATATTACAGCGGAAAAGAAGGTCCATGGTAAACTAGTGAATATACTCTGGGGTAGGAGTTGCCTGATTAATTTGTATGTCCTTCGGTAATGAAAATGGATTATTAATTCGCAAAAGACTTTGTGATTACTAAATTAGTAATGTTAGCCTAAACTGGGAAAATAAATTTCATGAGTGTATTATAAGCTTTCGTCTCCTCAGTAATATATGACATCAGTTACTGAAAATACTAGAAACTGCTCAGACGTATACAAAGAGGCAGGTGGAGATAGTTCACGTAATTATGACCATTCTTCACATTGTATTTATGCTGAAGGGGATCGAAATCAGAGAGTTTCCAGCATGAAAACTTTCTATAGTTATCATAGGTTCAAATTGGATTTTTTAAAATTCAATTACGTATCTCAATTCTTGACACAACACAGTCCAAACGGTGGACTTAGTTCTAAATTTAAAAGGTGCCGGTAAAATTGCATTACCTCACAAAATTTAATTTATAGGCAGCAACGTTTCAAGTTATGCAGTGCCTTCAAATGAAGTAAATGCAATATTGGCTACACGAAGACAAAAAATAATATTTTCATATGTTGCATAGACCAAGAGCATATGCTGAGAACTAAATTTTCACTTCGCAAAGTAAATTCCGTGGGTTATTGATATAATTTAAAGAGTTGAGAAATTAGAAATAAGAAATTATGCACCAGTAATACATTTCTAAATTAAGCCATAAATCGCAGCCAAACTTCCTATATTTTGGTCTAGAAGTCCGTAGATGCGGCTAATGTATGCTAGCGCGTCACCACTGTAAAGTGTATATGAAAATTATGCATCATGATAGTGATATTAAACTGCGCTCTTCAGCATATAGAACCAAAAACGAGTTATTATTGTTGCTTCATAACTATCCTACATAGCATTTCGGTAACTCTGTCGTTTGGAGTCAGGGACTTGCTGTCTTCATGGCATTGGGTGCAAAAGTTTAAGTTACTATTGCTTTTTCAAAGAACAAGCCCAAGCTAAGACGGATATCTTTAACGAAAGTAGGAGTTCATGTTACCTTTGTTTCACACGATTTAATAAAGTGCAGTGAGAAAAGTTTTGGTAACAGCAAGATACAACTTACTTCTATTAGGTAATTTGTCAAAAAATGACTCAAACGAGAACACAGTGAAAGCGAGGTCCGATAACTGCCATTAGTCCTTACCTCTCTTTCAAAACAATAAAAACAAACACATTGACAACAGCTCTGTTCTGAAATTCTTTACCAAAAACAGAAACTTTGACCGTTGGGGTCGGTTGTAAGGCGATCTAGTCCCCTAATGGAGGTGGCCGATTTATATACTCAAGTGTACAATAATATCCAATTCTTGTCTCCATCGCAAGACTGTCGGCTCCCTGGAGGGCGCCGCAGAAGATGCTGGCTGTGGACCGCCGGTGTGTTGGAAAAGTATTTAGTACCAATGTGGTAAAGATTAAATTTTGCGCGTTTTGTCCAATATTTCTTTGTTGAATCTTAGTAATTTACGGGAGACACACCATGAATTATTGGCGGTGGAAGGTCAAGAAGTGAAAAATAACTTAGTTGCAATCTTTCATACTACATTTTTGTAACGCATTCATCCTTCATTGCTGTTTCGTTATTACAATTAAAGTCTATACGGGACCTTCAGCAACGTTCCCCTTCATGTCGCTCTGCCTTCCTTTTATTAGCCTTCATTGTATTCAGGCTGAACTCATGACAGGATGCAACTACCAATGTCACATTTTAATTGGCAAAGGTATTAGGCAAAGCCTATGGCGAATTTACAAACTTCAGGGGGCGAAACAGATCTGAGGGATGCTTTTTAAATGTTGATTTTTTGGTTATTCTATCACAGTGTCTTTTCAGGCAAGAGCATTTTTTTCCTACTAGGCAAATTATTGTAGAAAGATGTAGATTTTTACACTGCTGTTGACTTAGAAGTGATATACAAGGCTGTATCAATGGGCACAAATACAAGTACTTTTGGAATACATTTATATCATAGGTGTGATGACAATCTGTTCTCAAATTATTTGGTAGTGCAAGTAGAGAAAGTCTATCTCTGTTTACGTGTGGGACAATAATTCCACAGTATTTCAAACTTTGTTAGTGATGAAAACAGATAATTGAAGGATGAATCTTTGAATTTGGAACAAGTTGTGAATTTGAATCACCGCCGAGCTGCAACTGGAGAAGAGTCAACATGAAGAATATCATCGTTGGGATTTTATCCTCGACGTCGCATTCGCTGCACATTGCCGCTACGGTGGCCTAAGGAGCGGCTTGCGCTCCTTCTCTTGAGCGTGACATGATAGAAGAAGGAGCAGCACCTACCAATGCTCGAGACAATTCTCTCTGCAGAAGCTATGCTAAAGTTTCAACACAAATATGACCTGTGGGTATTGTTGTAATATTCCTGTTAATATACTTAACCTTAAAATAGGTGTTACGGCTATTACTATAAGGTGAGGATAAACATGATCTGCGGGTACTGCACTCTTTTATTGGCCTAGTTTTACAGCAAACTTTACTGTTATTATTGCTCAATTCTATCAAGTATTCTGTATTGTGTTATTCCTTAAGTAACATTTTTGTGCGTATAAGGCGTACACTTTCTCTTCATAATAATTTAAAACTATTTCTCATTTCATGATTTTAGATAGAACATTCTGAAAGCGTATACCTCCGTTAAGCAAGGAAATGTAAACAAAAAACTCAAATAGATGCTGAAACCAGAAATTCATTTTGCATCATAGAAAAAATGTAGTAATTTGTGCCTCTTGATATTTGATATTAACAACAGTTCCTGTAATTTTCGTAAAGTTCCGACGATAAATTTTTTAGTTATGCTCTGACAAACATCAGTCACACACACAAACGGAAGAACCGATCATTGCCAAAATTTTTGTTGTTTGTGCCCTTTAACATTTTTACAATTTCGACATAAACTATTCCCTCATTATCCATATAAAACTTTTTGAGTAGTTTTCTGAAAACATTAACATCATTTGTGTCTCTTTAACATACGTAACAATTCGTAAAACTAAAATGAAGATCCGTTCCGAGATTTTTGAGTTATGTTACTGTCAAACATAAAAATGAACATACAATCGGACAAACAGATCATCACAAAATTTGGTCACTTAGTAACGCTTCCAACAATTCTTGCAGATTTCATGCAAATTCGTCCATAACTTTTTGAGTTATATTACCAAGAAAAATAGAGGCTGACTGACAAACGGTTCTACGAATCTATGCCGAAAGATAATCACCTGCTCCCCTAACTTACCTAACAATTCTGTAAGTTTTGTAAAGATCCGTCCATAACTTTTTGAGTTATCTTGGTGACAGACACCCGGACAGACACACAAACAGACAAACTCGATGAAGACACAATTTCCTTGGCGGAGGTATTTGTATTAACACTTTATGCAAAATACACACTATATATGCAAAATATACGAATACTATTACCTCTACTTGGAATCGAGGTGAATATTTTAAACGACAGAACGTTATGAAGTACAGTATGATCAGTGGATATTATGCGAAGTACCATACCTGAGTTTACCGTTTTCAAAATTTCTTAACTACGACTCTTAGTGGGTATTCTATAATACCTATTAAATTTTTAGCCCAGTGATAAATTTATTTTCATTGTCAATTATCTAGTTCTGTTTTTTTTAGTTTGAAGTAGAATTACATGCGGCTTTTGTTCTGTCACTGTTTGTTCCCAGAATTGACGGATAATAAATTAATTATCTTTAACTTCAGCCTTTATATATAGTAAAGAGAAATACATGTATGATTTGAGGATGCGCAGTATATTACGTGAAGGTAGCCCCACTCGCATCTCCGCCTCCGCAACCTTTACTTGCTGGCAAGCCATGGCGTCATCTGGAGCCAAAACGCACTCGCCCACTATAGTCTCTGTTTACATTTTTTTACTTGTCTGATTCTTTACTAATCACAACGTATAAGTAGTTCAATTAAAATGCGATTTATAGCAAGAATCCTGTATAGCTGAGCATTGTAAATGAACCTTCTAGACTCCACAACACGTATTGTTTTACCGTATATTTTAACACAGCTTATGAGAAAACAAATGACAACAGATATTTCATGAAAAACACTAAGCAAATATATCAATTTTTCACACCTAGTCGCTTAAGTACAACTAGAGAGCACTTTGAGAGCGCATACCTCCACTAAGCAAGGCAACGATAACGGATAATCCAAATTGGTTCTGAAACCGAGATTTTCTTCTTATGAACACCAAAATCTAATCATTTGTGCCTTTAAATAGTATTAATATATTTCTGTAACTTTATGAAGATCCGTTCATAACTTTTTGATTTATGCTGCTAACAAACACTATAACAAACATAAGTCAAACAAATAAACAGACAAATCTATCACTACCAAAACTCAATCATTTATGCTTATTAACATTAGTAACGACTCCAGTAAAGTTCATCAAGATCCATCCATAACTTTTTGACTTATTATGCTATCAAGCATGAAATCAAACATAGCGATAAACAAATGAGCGAACTGACAGATCATCCCAAAAATTTGGTCATTAACTCTTCGTTTTATACCTAGCAACTCGTATAAATTTCATGAAAATCCATCTATAACTTTCCAAGTAATGAGCTTAAGAAAAAAAATAGGCAGACAGACAAAGAAAGAAAGAAAGAAAAAAATAAACAGATGAACGGAATTTCACCAAAAGTTAATCATCTGTTATTGCTACCATGCCCAACAATCAATGTAAACTTCGTAAAGATCCGTCATTAACTTTTTGAGTAACCTTGGTGACAGACAAACACGACAAAAACATAACCTACTTGGCGGAGGTAATAAAGGTTCTAACTTCTGAAATAAACCTTCCAACTCGCACAAAAATTAAAGTAATATATATATATAATAACTACAGGACAAAACATGAAAGGGCTGTTGGAACAAACTACGGTGAAAACACGTTGTATAAAATCGAGTGATAAATTTAAGTTGGTTTCCCAAAAAAAGTCAGTTCTCTTCGTTTCTTGTGAAATTTTAGGGATACTGTTAAATTTCACGAAAATTTCTAGCCTCGCGGCTCAAGATAGGGTTAATTCATTCCAGCTAGAACCTTTAGATTAGCTTGTTGGTGTAAAAATGCTAGTTCTAGAATTTCAAGTAAGTAATTACTCAATTACTGTAAATAAGTACTGTAATAATACTGTACTGTAATAACACTTACTGCAATAAGTTACTGTAAGCCATCGGTCTGCTAGCTACAGGTGCTTCAAACATAGAAAACTTGAAGCTGTAGAGGCAGGTACGAGCACCTTACGATGCGGCTGCCCAAGTTGAGCACGCAGATAGATGCTAAAGTACGAAGATGCTACGCAAACTTTACTCGAACATAGCTTCAGATGACAAAATTTCAATGCTCGGCGACCTTTCACGTAAATAACTATAAACGAAGTCAATCTCTCCTCATACACTTTTAAAGAAATATGTTAAGAATAGCTGCAGCCAATTCACTTCTATAGCTAGCCGATTTATCGTCTATGTGAGTAAATATCTATTTTCAAGCTATCCTAAAAGCCCATTGTCGATTTTTCATCTTCTTTTGCGTAAGAACTACAGAAATAATGCATAATTGGCGGTATTGTTGACATCACTGCCATAAACTCATGTGTACTAGCTGCGCTCAAGGTCTCCAGATGACATTTTGGAGCGAGATACGTAAAAGAACAGCAAGAACAGCGATGGGGCAGCGATGGGGCCGCCTTTACGTAGTTATACAATGAGGATATCTATAATTTCTTTATAGCTTCACCATCTTATTAATACCGATGAAGAACAGATCTTCACTTTTGGGTTTACGGAAAGTCTCAGTCACTGTCAGTTATTTATGGTCGTAAGAAACGTGTCTTTTCTGCTGTCATATTTCCAGTGCTGCTGACTGGAACATGAACACAGGAACTTTTAATGGAGCTACTTGCTGCTTTCGATTGTTCGAGTAGCAAAAATCGACAAGATACCGTGGTCTTCAGTATCGAGTAACAGCTGCAGCTTCCTCACTAGTGGCTCAGAGAGCCTCGTAGCATTGTTTATACACTCTCAATGTCAGAGTCAGCTACTGATGGTCAGCCCAACTTCGTTGTCATGGAAACAACGTTCATCATTTGGTTCGCTAGTGGGTTCCAGCTTACCACTCTTCATCTTCTGTGATATAAATTGCGTAGTCTACAAGCATTCACCAATGCATGTTCACTAGCAGCGACCTCTGATGCACTTTTTTAAACCAGAGGGAGAGACAAACGCAATTTTGTGGTCCCAAGTCCAGTACTGAGTACAGTCTGCCACTTAAATTAAGTTTCCGCTCTATAAGCATTATCTGAGTGTGTTTTTTTTTTCTCTTATCTATTCTTAAGTTACGTTATACTAGAGCTAAACGAGTTCTTCTTCTCCTTCTCTCTTCTTCGATTTTGCTCTGCCTCCAGGGATTCGTGAGTATTGTTGGAGTTTCTTTTTTACCAGTTTTTCCATGCTCTTTCCTCTATTTTTAAGACTATCCGTATGTACATTTTCTTTACCCTTTTTGCAACATATATTTTAATTTCTTAATATTGGCACAGAAAGAAACCTAAGCATATGATATTTACATACAATAATGCAGATTTTTTCAAATGATTAATTCTGAAAGTCATGTCGACATCACAGATTATGCGCATAAATAGGAACAAAAGCAACACTTGCTTACAATAATGAATATGTTTACGCATTCATTTTTGCTTACTCAGGTGCGTCTTGCAATCTTTGGGATGAGAATTTACTCACCATCCTAAGACGCGCCACGACTTTACCTTCCTAATTGTGGTTTGGATGATGAAAGCAATGACTCCATCAAGTGATACGATTCTTTGTATGCGTGTAATTGTAGAATTTCCAGATAGACTGATACATTTTTCTGTTGCAGTACAAACAGCACAGTACAATAAATTCCAGAAATAGACCCCGTAGAATTTCGTCAGATATTGAAACTGCGTGAAACTTTGCACAGAGCTGCTCAATGTCTGTCTCTCTCTCGTAGTGCAGCGGCGCACCCTTGCACTGGCAGCTGCTAACGTATGCAGTGCAACAGTGCGCGTCGGCGGCTAATGAATTATTGCTGTCTCTTGAGTGACGACAGCGCAGAGGCAGGTCACCCGTCTCCCACTGGATCGTTAATTTGCATCCAAGTGTGAACCTTGATGCCTCTTTTCAAACATTTCTGAATTCAGACTCAACGGAAATAATTTCATCTTTATGTTGATATCTGGCAAACGGCTAGATAAAAATTTCAATAAAATTAACGTTCACAAAATTAAGACGATCGTTGACTGTGGGGCGCGACAGGAATATATTTTCACTTCTGTGCCAATATTATTTACTCCAAAGTAGTAAAATGTTGCCTGAAAAAAGTTGATTACGACTAATATATTTGGAAGCCAATAGTATCTTAACTATTTGCTTGGATATAATATTTTGTGTCATACACTGCAAAGGGAGAAAATTCCTCGAAAGATTATTTATTGAATTTTATAACATCAGTAACAAATTAACCAATTAGATGAAAATTCAACCTTCAGCTTCTACCAAATCCTGGCCATGTCAACTAACATAACAATTAGCTCAAGTGAGGCTGTTCATTCCCTTCCAGTACTCTAGGACTGTTATAAAATTATCTATTATAACTTCTCTGTTATTCTTGTCTAGAGAGCAGAAGTCACCCATGCTATGCAATAACCGGCTCCTCGCACACACACACACACACACACACACACACACACACACACACGCACACACACACGCTGCAGAAGCTTCAGGCAATGTTTTGCTATTGAGGACTTTGCTTGGACTCTAAAGCTTGCAGTTCCCGGGAGACTAAGTTCTATTAATTCAATCCTCGCTCTCAAGGTTCGAAGAATTAGAGGATTGCACCGCTCTCCACAGTTGCCCTACCGTTCTTCTTCTCCTCTCCCCCTCCCACATCCTCCTCCTCAGCGTTTCTTTTACCCTTGTGTTCTCAGCGACCCACCTGAAAATTATCGCAGTTACTGCATGCAGATCTTGTTAGGGTTTTAACTTTGGAAAATTACTTATTGTAAGTGGACATATTTTATTCTAAACTTAAACATTTCTCATAAGTTTTTGCTGCTGAAATACTCCAATGTGTCTACTTTGAATGCCCAAGCAGCGAACAGTCAAAATTTTTGGACTGCCTGGAATTTTCTTTTTTATGCGGAAAGAGACAACGCGATGCTGTTAAGGTTTTACTGTGTACCAGAAATAATTGTACCGTGGCTTTCCCATGAATTACTGTACCATGAATATATATGACATATATTCGGAACGCAAGGGTAGAGCAACCTAGTTACTTGGCTCATTTACGCTAAAAAAATACTAGCTGGACTGAGACGAAAGTCTAAAAAAGGTCTATTACAGAATCCAAGCATTGCTTACGACGCTGTTCATAAGCATCAGAATAGAACTGATGATCGTGTACTTGGCTTCTTATCACGCAACTTTATCATTTCACTTAAACATAAGCGCCTCATCTGTTCTTTACTTGAAAAGACGTAAAATGAGTTTTTCCACTTCTTCCCAGCGTTGTCCGTTAGTAAATGTAAGCAGAACATAATTATGTATTGCAGTGGTTGTTATAATACGAAACTGAATTATGATGATGATCATCACAATATTTTTTAGCAATAATAAAATGGATACTTTTTATGTTAATAACAGTGTAGATGACAATCACATCAGAAAAATTGATTTAGAAATAATAATATGTACTGATAATAATAATTAAACGTAATTAAAAGAGTAAATACATATATGTACGGTAAATACTGTATACTGTGATAATTTGATACCCCACCAAAGTAATCGCATTTCCTTTAGCAATGTAGTAATATCTATTTCATTCCATTATCTAATTTTCTGCTTTTGTACAAGTATTTTCATTAGGATAGACATTATTAATTTCCGAAGAATATCATTTGCTTTTTGCACGCGATTTTTCTAATTTTAAGTTCCTTATGTCTTATTGAATGATTTATTTAATTAGTGCGTGAAGCTGCCGACAGTACCACACTAATTGAGGTACATGTAAAACAGTACTTCATTCATAAATATAGTTACTCCAATGCATTTCTAAACTATTAACTAACTGATACATGTGCGTAGTGGTATTTAAAAGCTAATAATCTGTTTGAGTATTGAGTACGAAAAAGTTATTATTTGATACATACCTATCTTTGGTAAGACCAATGGTTCTGAGAGCCTAGTTTCAAATTCATATTTCAGCATACATAATTGCTGGAATGTTGATAAAGGTGCTGAAATTTAAGGACTTCTGTTTACAATGAAAATAGGTTACACGAACAAACATTACCCTTAACATGGTTGCAAATATACCGTACGTAAATTGATAGCTGCATTGAACAAAACCCATTCCATCTTCATCTGAGTTTTTTCAAGTCAACCGTTTCAAGCAAGAAAGTTTTCGTAGTTGCTGGAGCTTCAGATTAAGTACCAGTTAAACGCTGCGCTGGTGTAGGTTTGAAATCACATAACGCTTCTGCGTGTTCTCTGCAATGAAGTTTAAATGAGGCCTTATCCAAAAACAAAAATTGTACAAGAGAGATATTATATTCTAGACACTTGTTTTCTAGATAGATCACTGGTATAGTCTTATAGTGGGTTCACTTCTTTAATGAAAAACTATTTTATGTAGGTCACAGTTATATGTTCACAGGAAGATATAGTTTATACTGTGAACATTTTTAGACTGGTCAGGGGTAATCTCATAAGAGCCTGCACGACAGGCCGCCTAGGGCGTTCCGGTGGCCCTTCAGGAGCAGTTCGAAACTTCTTTGATCCAATAAAGGAGTTAAGCTGCGGCCCAAAGTTGGACCTTTCCTTGAAATAGTTTGTATTGTTAAGTTTGTGTATGGTTAATAATTGACTTCTGGCATTAGAGGATCCATCTTTACTCTGCACGGGTTATGGCTTAAGAATAACCAAAAGCCGAGGAGTAGTTTATTACGTAAATTTACATTAACTGAGACTAAACAGAAACTTACTCCTTTGTTAATTAACTTGTGACAGAGTAACAAAACAGCTATTATATTATATTATTTTTATATATAATATATAGGTTCACTAGGAAAGTGAAGGAAGGCAGTACGAATCATCATATTCTAAACTCAAACGTTTCCGGCATCCTATACATAATCAGCAAACTCTGGAGATAAAGTACAGGAAATTTACTTGTTGAGACTAAAGTTTGCAAGTAAAAATAACAAAGTACACATAAATTTGAACACGGAATGGCAGTGAAAAAAAGGGCTACCGGTTAATGATTTGCATGCAACGGATACCTATGCGCTTTGTGGTTCATTGGGAGGACGCTTCAACTCAAAATTGTAAAGGGATTTCACTAATAGGGCGATTACTAGGAAATCTAAAGTTCAATAAAAAAGAGAGAACCACAGTTAAAAGTTTCATTTTCTTAAAAAGCAAACGTTTCGGAATCATAAAAATTCCATCTTCAG
>LQNS02278091.1:68421235-68463425 GCA_001587735.2 Parhyale hawaiensis | reverse complement strand
TATATCCTACTAACATAATGGCAATAGCTCAAAGAAGCCGGGGTGTTAGTCCCGGTGTCTCTTTGGGAATGGGCCTTTTGGTTCGTCTACTGCCGCCTATCTAATCTAATCTAATCTAATCTACTGCTAGCCTGGTTTGTTGTTACTGCTAGCCTGGTCTGCTGTTACTGCTAGCCTGGTCTATTGTCAAGGCTATCCTGGTCTGCTTTGAAGGCTAGCCTGGTCTGCTGTCATGGCTAGCCTGGTCTGCTGTCACGGCTAGCCTGGTCTGCAGACACGGTTAGCTAGGTCTGCTGTTGCTGCTAGCCTGGTCTGCTGTTACTGCTAGCCTGGTCTGCTGTCACGGTTATCATCAGCTACTGACACGGCAAGCCTGGTCTGCTGTCACTGTTATCGTGCCCCCGTCTGATATCACGGTTAGCTTTATCTGTTGTCACTGCTAGCTTGGTCTAGTGTCACGGCTACCCTGGTTTACTGTCAACACTTGACTGGTCTGCTGTCACCGCTGCCCTGGTCTGCTGTCACTGCTAGCCTGGTCTGTCGTCACTGCTCCATGATCTGCTGTCACTGCTACGCTAGTCTGCTGTCACCGCTGCCCTGGTCTGCTGTCGCGGCTATCAGGCGAGTCCGTCAGACATCTTTGAAGTATTCAGCCTGGGAGCAATTTCAGGCTAAACAACGATGCCATCCGTCTCATAAAGGAGGACATAATGCCGCCGACACCGCGGTAACTGGATTAATAAGGTCCCGGACCAGGAGGCGGCCCGAGTGGAACCGAAGCAACACGACAAGAGGAGATACAGCGGACCTATAGGGCAGGAAGACGACACTGAACGCTTCACTGTGTCTGTTATGTACCACTCACAGTTGGGCTAAAAGCACTCGGAGTATGTCAATACAAAAGTAGCAGTGATCTAGTTGGAGATTCGACAGTGAAAATTAGCTCAAGACAGCTTGATTGAAGCTAGCAAAGTCATCAGACGCTTTACAAATAAAAAAAAACAAGCAAACTGAAACACCATCACCATTTGCTTTAGATTACCTGATATTTGGCGTACCTGAAGTGTTACTTTGATATTTTTTATGTACGCACATGTAATGCCGATTAGCTTTTTTTCTCATGCAGGATAAAAAAATATCTAGTTGCCATATTTCGAATAAAAAGTTTCAACGAGGTTTTAACGAGCCTGAAGAGACGCGAGTATATGTATATATGTTACAGTGAATGTGTGAAATCAGTAATTTCCCGAAATCCCTAAAAATTTCAGTCACTTCGTGTAATCACTGTTTCACTTGGGAATTTCACGAAATTACTAAAATATTCAGGAATTTCGTGAAACAGCTGAACTCCAGCAACCATTTTTGCACAGATTTACTGAACGTGGAAAATATATCAGTAAATCTGTGAAATGGGGCATTATGTGGCACTGGATGTGAGGCAGGCCATACATTAAAATTAGCTAGGTTTGCCATTCGCGATCTGCTCCCTCAGGCTTGCTCGTAGATTACTGTAGTCTTTCGAACCTTCAGTTAGGTCATCGGGACATCTCGTCCCGCCCACTTTGTTCATTTTGTTTCTTACCAGTTTTCTTGGGTCTCCCTAGAAAACGCTTGTGTTCCGTTTTTTTCACCACATTTACGTTTTCTTGCGCGATGTTCCATGTTTTGATTCTCACTTCACAGATGCTATATCTAGTAAAAGCATTGAAAGTTTTTTTTAAACAGAAGTTAATAATGCGCTATGAGGAACATGAGACATGCCTCATACCATAGAATGAATATTTCACTATTATAGAAAGCTTGAAACTCGCTGCTAAAAGCAGCCAAGCCAGAGTCGATGTAATTATTATCTACTTTCCAGGTAAGCTGCTGTTGAGCCTGTGACAGTGTGTTTTCACATTCAAGGCTTTGTGCAAGTTAATATGAACAATAAGAAAAATACTTAATATATAATAAAACGCTTCGTGTATTTATTTATTTAGGGTCCGCTCTTAACCCTTTACCTCTCATAAATTAACCACTCAAGGATATCATGAAGTGTAACTGCAATGCTGTCGAAAAGTGTCAAACGAATGGATGCAGAAGTTGCAAGGCAAAACTCTAATGCAACTCCAGACGTCACAATGCTGTTTCGTGTTCGAATAAGAGATGAACGTGCAGTTTAACTTGAGACCTCTCATCAAACTTTCACATGAATCGTAATAACTGATAATATTGATGTATGTCGTCAGAAAAACCTAGAACAGCTTTGCCTATTTTAATTTTTGATTCAGGTATCGATAAAAGATTTTAATGCTATGTAGGTTTTCAGTCAAAATTCTGCATATTGCCAATTGCAATTCTATATTTGTGCTTCAGTTATTTCATGAAATCACTGGTTGTATTTTTCAGCGATTTCATGAAATTCCTAAGTATTTCAGTAATTTCATGAAATCCCCCAGTGAAACAGCGATTACACGAAATGGCTGAAATTTTCAGGAATTTTGTGAAATTACTGATTTCGCACATTCACTGTAACATACATATATACACCATGGAAGGCTCGTGCATTTGGACAGTTTAGTCTAACTATGTCTTGCTCAGAAGATGAAGAAAGTTTTACTGCAAAAAGAAAGTGTTACTGTTATTTTATTCAAAGTCATCTAGTTTAGCTTCAAGGTAGTTTTGAACTTTAGAGCTTCCTTTAAGTGCAAAGAGAATGAGCGCTTCTAAAGTAAGCATGCATGAGCGATGCCTGCTCCACCATTTGCAAGTCGGCTATCAGAGAACAGCTACAGTCTCGCGCTCATCTTCTGCAATGCATTCTTAATTGCTGCAGCTCTCCTAGTGCTCTGCCTCTTCAGGTACTGACGAGATGCACTGAAGGCATCCGATCAACTTTATAGAGTTGCCTTTGGTTATAGCGAGGTCATGCCCCGTGAGATTGCAGTGTATGCCCTTCTCTGCCACATTGCTGACTTTCGGCTGCCACATTACGTCATTTTCGCTTTCGGTGATGTAAGAATGCCGTGAGACTATCGTGCGTATATTTGTGCATGCTGAGATTTCACAATAAACTCACTTAATCTGTACAAGTTGGAGTCGTTTGTTGTGGGTGTGTAGGTTCTGTCAATCATTCGTGCTTTTTTATTAGAATAAACGCAGAATGCATCTGTTAACGTTTTTGTTTAATGCCTCAGTCGCTGTGGTGTCTAGCATTCCTCAGAGTAGCGTACTTAACCTAATGCTGTTTGTTCTGTAGCTGGAAAATGCGATCTTCAACTATGCTGACGATTCCACTTTGGTAGCAGTGATACCAACCACCTAGCTTGAGTCATGCCACCCAGACTCTAAACATGGACCTGTCGCGCATTAGAGAAGGGTTTTCTGCTTGAAGTATGAGGCTAAACGTGGCAAGACTAAATCTATGATTGTCAGATGGTCTCACGCAGTATTTCCCAGAATCCACCTCCGAAGAAAGCTTATTTGGTATATTAGGCGTCTCGTGTCAGATGCTTCGAGTAAGGTAAGGCTCGTGCGAAAGGTAAATTTTGTGTTTGGCGACAATGAGGTAGTCCGCACATGCTTTCTCATGACTTGTGCTGAAGTATTGTTCACTAGTCTGGGCTTCTGCTGCTCAAAGTAATTCACGTATGCTGGACCGACTTGTCGGCTCAGCCAGCAGACCGTGTACTGAGAGTGATCCAGTGAATCTGTCACATAGGCGTAGGGTGGCGGGCCTCTGAATGTTTCATAAGGTATTCAACAATGAAAGTCATGGGTTGTCTTCTCAGTCCCTGCCCTGCAGGACTTTGGGAGTACAAGCGCTGCGCGGCTCATGGCCAGCCCTTCACATGCGAGTTAAGAGGCAAACTCGTTGGTTCAGGCGGCGTTTTTTCCCCGGTCCGTTTCGGTCTGGAATTCATTGCGGAGAAAAACTTTCGGTCGTGCTGGTCTGCGGGCGTTTAAGTCAGCTGTTAATGGCTGTATAATTGATCTTCCTTGGCAGTGTTTTGGGTTTCCCAGTGTTACATGATGCTTCATTTGAGTTGCAGCATCTATCTGCGGTGACACGAGCTTGAAGTTTTAATTAATTAATAATAGTGGCATAAGATTGACGTACTTTGCGTGCATCACGTTATAGCGACTTCCGGTGATGGAAGGGACCATTAAAATTACCTCGTATGCTCTGTCGATAGGTGAATTTTACAGCAATTTTATGCCCCACTTACGTCACAATGCCGCAGAGGACCGCAGTTGAGCCGTACTATATACCGTAGTGGCTTGTTACCAACGCCGGGTGAGCTGGCACGGGTTGGGAGAGGAAGTGTCGAGAAGTCTGCACAATCATTAAAAATTCGACGGATATTTCGAGAGAAAAACAAAAATGTTCTTGCGTAGAGTGATAGAAAATACAGGAAATTCTATTAAAGCAGCGGCAACTCAGAAACTATTTTTAAATTTTGGAGCCTCAAGCTATTTTTATTTATGAAAAAGAGACCAGGAGGAGTATCAAAACTATTAAGTTCTCGTATTTTTATTAACCTGGACAGGTAAAAATTTCATTTAAGTAGCCATAATTTCTGAAGTTTCACAATATAAATATGGTCTAGGTTGAAATACTCAACTCTTATAATTTTGTTGGCACCATTTCCGTTGTAAGCACTAAATTATCCTGCGTAATTATCGCTTCAACGCTTGTACTTGACCTAAATATCTACAGTACGTTAACTAATTTGATATAAAAGTAGTTAACAATAAAATGGTACATCTGTTTTGTTTAAAATATTTCAATAGTTTCTTTCACATTCTCTAAAGACTCATTGTAACTACTATTTGTAAAAGTAGTTTGCTCGTAGTGCACTATTATAATTTCTTGTCATACTTTTCTCTAGCTGTATTAGATTTGTAAATGTGGTAAACCAGTTTTCCCTTGTAGCTTCTAAAAATTTATATGATATGTGAGGTGGAGTAAGTTGGTAGACTAAAATTCGCAACATATCCAAGATTGTGTAAAGGATTATGACTATATTCATTTTTACACAACCCCCTTTGCGTATCATTCATCTGTTTGCATGTCAGTTTTTGATATTCATTAAAAATTATTTTAATCCATGAGTTTTTGCTGGCTAAAGTGGTGATTTTTACAATTAAATTTCAGCATCTGTAACCCGCAATTTGCTTGTCGGTGCAATGTTTTCCCTTTGCCATTCTGTGGAGTTTAGCTTCCTGGGATGCAAAATTGAAAACAGTTCAAAATTTTCTTTAACCCTACAAAGGGAGAGGTATAACGGGAGAGGTGAGGTACAATGTACCGCAGCCTCATGAATTGCTAATAAATTCATTATTTATAGGTATTTCGAATAAAAAATCAACAGGCATACTCTTCAGACATTCATACATGAGTTGAGATATAATTAGGATCACCATAAGATAAACATTTCTAAGAGAACGGTAGAAAGCATACAGCCTTATGCATATTGTACAATAACAGTGGCAGTTTGCTCACGTGTACCAATGCAGGCAGTGTGCAGGTGTTCGGGAACTGTGGGGCACCTGCTGTATTGCAGGGACTGTACTGTCTACGTACGAAGAACAATCAACAATATTCACACAACAATACAGTATACAAGGGACTGCGACTGCACTGATGTAGCCTCATTTAGCTAAGGCGGTCATATTTAGTATAAATAATGTGCATAAAGCTTCGTTGTCCATCAGTAATTATAACTCTGGGATGCAGTTACATGCAGATGCCCAGAATAAATAAAAGTTGAAATGTATGGGGCTGCCGGCCGTACGAATGCAGGATGCGGTGCACTATAGCGCAGGTCTCCCTTTATAGGGACCATTTATCATAAAATCTATGGTATTTTCAGTTATGCATGGTGTTTTCATTCAAATTTTTACAGAAAACATGATAAATGCGATTTTATGAAAAGTTACAAGTTTCCAGCAACTCAACTGAAATGTGAAAGGAATAAAGATGCAAATTTCTGCAGGGTGAGGTACAATACGCCTCAGGTTTCCCTGTGTAGGGTTGAGGTTATTAGACGTGCCGTAGATTGCTTTACTTTACTTTATCTTCAGACGGTACTAGATTTAATATGACAAAAAAATTCGATAATAACTTACTTCATCAATAATCTCGTTAAGTACCTGGGCACATTTTATCAAGAATAGCAATTGGTAGTGCATTTTATCTGCATTAAAGACTGTTTTTACAAGTTCCCTAGGTAGTGATTGAATTTTATTTTCCTTATGTATCTTTTTTTTCGTTCAGCTTTTACACTGTATATACTTCATATATATTCTAGTTCAAAAAATAATTTAGTATTGTTTTTACACAGCTAGCGTTAGAATTTTCTGCGAACTTTCTTGCTTTTGAGGCTGGAAGTAAACAAGCTATAATGCAGTTCCACTTCATGTAGTATATAGTTACATTATACCATATAACATCACTGGAGGAACTCAGCATTACTCTCCTTCCCTCAGAAGCACTCCGGAAACTGCGAAAACCTCTTAGTGTAGAATGCAATTTTTATTTATGTAGTTTTATGGTAAAGGCTCCCTGGCTGAGGAGCTCAACACTCCGCAGGTGACAAGTCTGTGCAGACTCGCTGCCAGCGCTCACCAAATATTGTGCTGAAAAAGAAATAAGTGCAGAATTCTGCCAGCATTTCGCCATATCCTGACGTCGCCGTATCGTCCAGACTGGCTTAGTATACTCCAGCGGCAGCGAGATAGCGCGTAAACGCCCAGAAAAAATATATTTTTTAATGGACTATGTTGGTGTTCCATTCTAGGCAAACAGCGCTTCAAAAGTAACGCAAGGCGTCAGTTTCAGTTTTTTTACTATTTTGCTTTTGAAATAAAGTTTAAGACAGTAATTGTCAACTCACAGAATTTGTTTCCTACGTAAGGAATGCAGTATATCGGTTAGTGGCGGCTGATATTCATACTCACATTTGAACATCTAATGAACAAACTGCTCGACAAAATGAGTGTTACGAGCAGAAGAAGAAGAAGAACTTTGCTCTAGGATCCTAAATTATTGCTCTAGTTTGCTACGGAAAGAAATACCATAAAGATCTCCGTTCTAATTTCCGGAATGAAATGTTGGCAAAGCAAAGAAACCGTCCATGATTTATCGGTCAAGATTGCTACATTTCTTTTGCTGCGCGGGCTGTTGTGCAGAAGTTTGGTATCGCTCTTGCTTCATTTGAACAGGCCGCTTTTGCCTTCGACGAACTTTCACAATTTTGAGACGCACACAAACTTGGTGGGTTGATAAGACCTCTCCTGGAATTTGTTCTTGGCAATCGATTCGTCACAATGTTTTGATGGATGGCGTTCCGACGGCCTCCAATTTTTACCTATAAAGAGCAGCTAAACGCCGCCGTCGCTATAATGGCGCCTGCAATGATACACTTGGGAAGAAGAGACGGAGTTTTGCGTCGAGAATATAGAAAGTACTTCTGAAGTGCTGATTCTTGCTATAAATGGGATAAATCTGTCGGAAACGTTCCTCGCATAAGTAAATCGAAGCAAAACGATGGTTACCTCCGCCATAATTTTATGCTTGTTAGCACAATAACTCAAAAAACAATCAATGGATCTTTATGAAATTTATAGGGTTTGTTTATAATGTTAAGAGACACACATGATCAAGTTTTGGTGCAGATCGGTTGGTTCGTTTGTATGTTTGACTTATGTTTGTCATAACGTCTGTTAACAGTATAACTCAAAAAATTATAAAAGGATCTTCAAGAAAATTGAACAAGCTGTAATTAATATCAAAAGGAACAAATGATTAGATTTTGGAGTTTATTCAAAGAAAATTATTACTTCAGAACTAATTTGAATTTTTTGCTGCTGTTGCCTCACTTGGCGGAGGTATGCGCTCTCAGAGTGCTCTAGTTTCTAATGTAATATGCAAGGTGTCACTTTGTCTAGATGCTGTATGTGTTGATCACGCGGGAAGGCCGTAGAAAAATTTAGTAGAGTACTGTAAAAATTAGTTTTCGAACAAATATAGAGGAGGGCATGTTTCATGGAAACTGATTGTAGAAATTTGCCTAGGTCATATCGAAAAGTTGTCTTAGATATACACAGCCCGAGTTCCCACCGATTAAAAGTGTTCCAGGAGAAGCATCAATGTCTGAAGCAGTAACCAGAGCTGACATAGTAAGATGATTTATCAATATTACGTCATTCTTGGAGCTGATCAGACTTAACAGACACATGCCAATGTTCTTGATGGATGAGCAGCATCGAGTGAACTAATTTGCATCAAATTCCATTATTCATCTCTTTGCTCAAGCTTTGACTGAACATCCCTGTGAAACAATGGCTGTTGCAAATCATGCAAATTAGGCACTGTGTGGATAGGATATACATTCTTCCTTAATGGAAGCCTTTCGCGTAAATAGAAAGCAATCGTAGTAGTAGATATACGGCATATTACGCACAGTGTAAAGCTATCGAGAAACCCATGCTTCGGTCATATAACAATATGGCCAGCAAGCAGACAAATATTAGCTGGATCCTGTGTCTATTCAAGAGAACAAAAGCGTTGTTCGTCACATATTTTCCAGCCCCATATCCTGCGTAGGAAGTGCGAAGACGTACTTCAAGTCGAACAACAAATCTTTTACCCGGGGCCTGAGAGCAGGAGCAGCTTCAATTTATACTTATGCCCGCTTTCCCTCCCTAGACCGTATCAAGGATACTCTAATTTTTCCCTATGTAATATTGGGTACAGTCCCCCCCGTAGCATAAACTCTCTTGATAATAACAAGAGAAAAATAGAACGCCTCGTGGCCTAAGACAATCTGCCGCGATGGAAGTAGGTTCAACGCAGTCATTTTTGATGGCCAGCTAGGCCTAGTTTTTTGTTGACATGGGTCACATCTAGGTCAACCCACCAAACTCCATACAAAAAATTAAGAACATTGCTCCACTCCTTCGACCACTTTTTGGATGGACAGACATATATATATTTACGAATATATATAGTGGAATTTTCAACGAAAGCACTATCATTTTTCTCACTACACTCTCGAGTAATAAAAAGTCTAGTCAGGGACTTGAACTGAGGGCATGCAGCTTACTACACCGAGACTCTACCACTAAGCCACAACGTCTAAACGCAACGCAAGCATACACGTGGCTGTTGCTGCCAGCTGGGTCATGACAAAGTTATTAGGTCAGACACCTACGTGTATAGGAGGATCGCATCTGTCTACTCTGAATAGTTAATAACCTGGGAAATCATACAGTTTTTCAAATCTACGTTGCCAAAATTAGTTTCTCCATTTACCTCCACGCTTGCACTTCTTCTATCGGGATACATAATCCTTTTTAATTGAGTCATTTTTCCGATCATTATCTGAAACCGATGCATTGTTTTTTTTTTTTATATTTTGCTGCACCAGGTTTCTAATTTTCCCGATGCCGTTTTCGTTGCTCGCTTGCCACGCTATTTTCTCGTTCTCCAGTTTCTTTGCTGCCGATGATGCAGCCTTTCATTCATGGGAAAGATCGGGATATAAGTACGGATGCAAAGTTAATATTCCAGCTTGCCGCAGAAATTAGAGCTTAAGATTTATTTTCGTTATACTGTAGTGCTTGACTAAATCTTCTACGGACGGGAAGCATTCCAATGAAATCGGCAGGTGTAAGGCATAGAACAGAATCAGTAGCCAGGTGAAGTATGAACAGTGACAAATACAGTTTGTATTATCGCATGTTCTTTGCTGTCATTTCTATTCATTCTAGATCTTCATTTTAATGAAGTGTACATATATTAATGTATAGAACTGTCTTTGCAAGAAAGGTACTCACAAACATTTTTAGCCTCTACTTCACGCACTGTTTATAATTATGATATTCAATGCCATGAGTACTTCAGTATTCCATGCGTAGTCCTTTACGTGCTCTCGGCCTGCAGAGATGATGAATTTGTATTGTTTCTTAACGCCTTCTTTCTCTCTCACCCGGCACCCAGAGTACAATTCGCAGAGCCGCCAGGGAAAGTCGTCTCTAGCCTCGACAACGATCAGTAAGATTACACTAGCGTACCATGAATGGCTGGAAAATCCACAGGCTTGCAAAATTATCCGCGTATGAAATAGAAGGAAATCTGTTGTTCCTGTAGCTGTCGTGGACCACATCCAGTTTTAACTTGTAATTTGCAGAAGTAAAATGTTAACTTTCACTTCTTGAAGATCTCCAAGAGCTATCCATGTCAATAAAGTTATTTTGTTTAATAAAATGTGGCGCTGTTTTAACAAAATAATTTATAAATTGTATGCAGAGCGTATTCGATATAAATGATGGATGATTTTCTTATCAGAGAACATTTATACATTGAGCTGTATCGTAGCATTGTCTGTAATGCTAGGAAAAGATGCCGAAAAGGCTTGAAAAGCTATTACAATATTCAGTAATACAAATTAAATAGTGAAATAAGGAGAAAACACTTTGTTAATTTATGTAAATATGACGCACTACTAAAAATTATTTTTTGTTGCCAAACCTTGAAAGAAAATAAGTGCACTAACTGAAATGAAGCAAAATTTCATTGAAATAGAGACGGTGATATACGATATAGTTCAGAAGTAATCAACATTGTTGCGAGAATGTGTACACGACAGGGTTCTATAGAACTAGTGTGGAATATCCGAAACTATAAAGTTTGATCTTCAATCTAGAATAACAAGGAGTACGTCCTATAGGAGGATTACCTGTGCATGAGGTCTGTAATGCCAAGCGTAGGGTATTCTGTACAGCAACTGCTTTCATGCTATATCTTTGGCTGGACCTACAACGCAAGAGTAGCATGAAAAAAAAGCTATTAAAAGTTCACACTAGAAATGAGGGCTCATTTTATAGCTTCATCTGAAACTGGTACGGTATTAGGCATGTGGTTATATTGGTGGTGTATTGGCAACAATTGAAAATACAAAGTTTTACTGATAGAAATTGATGGTAGGAAATGAAAGTAAAAAAAAATAGTTACTATCAGAATCCAAAACGAGAATGGTTTACTTAAATCATAACGAGAAATAGGTATTACCGAACATTAACTACGGTGACGATTCAAATAGTGTGATGTTATTTAAAGCAAATAAGTCGTGAAGTATCTGTGAGCCTGTGGGTATTTCAGCCTCTCTGTTGCATTCACTACTCGTTCACTGAACTGGATACACCAGCACCAGACACTCTCTCAGGACTGCCGCTGGCAGGCTGCTTGCCGTTGGCAGCTGCACAGTTACGTAATAGTTACGCACGAGGCACAAAGTTTTCAGGTAGCTATATTGTGAAGTTTATGCACTGTAGACTCCATTGCTCTTTTGTTCGAGATTGAAAAGCGTGATTCACTAGGTTGTCTACTATCAGATAATCATCAATCATTATCTCGATGATAAGCAGTAGGCTTTAGAATTGAGGTTCAAAATTTCAGAGACGGCTTTTTGCATGAGTAGAGTGTATCAGGAGAGTATATGAGGAGAGCGTAATTTTACTATCTCGAACAAAGAGAAGTCAGTCTATTCACAAACAGTCGTCTAACATACATACATTATTATACATTTATGGTTTTCAGTATACGGTTGTTGAGAGAATTTTGTTTCTGACCATATCTGCACCGTATCAACACCTGCTGCAGAGATTAATATACGTGGCAGGGGGTAAAGAACATCAAGGAATTTTAGCGCGAAAAAGCATAATTAAACTGAGCGTTACAGACATAATTGCGTCTGCTATGAGAAAGTTCCTTTAATTTGTCAAAAAGACTGCAATTTCTTATTTATGTGTGGAATTATATTATCTGAAATGCAACTGTTTCTACAACAGTAGTTACTGAGTTTTACAAAGCGATGTGTTAGTTTCAGTTATTGCAATAGGATGTTATTATTAAATCGTTTATTTCATTTAGTAATACTAATTGCAGTTTGTTAAATATGAGACAATATAGTTTATCGCCACATAACTGTCAAAGATTGTTTTTTTTACACTCCTGCTTGACTAAGATCCATTCAAAATTAAAAGGTAAGATGGATTCGTAATGGTACTGACGAACGCACCGTACATCATAACTCAGGTATAAAAAATCTAAGGGAGGAAAAAATTCCGATGTAGAAAATATTGCGAGTTGGAAATCGCAGAGCACTTATGACACACGATGCTTGGCCTTATCCTGAGCTGTCAGGGCCGGCGCCTTACTGAGTAATGGTCAAGAGACTTCCTTAGGACAGGAAAATATGAAGGAAACATGAACCCTTGCAAACCTTTCTCCTGGAACGCAGTAAGTTGCTGCTCATAAGGGAAGGAAATATACGAGATGTAGGAAGTGTTGCGGAGTCTTGTATTACAATTCTGTGCATGTTTGCTTGGAAATAGGGAAAATAAGAAAGAAATAAGACGCTAACAAAGCTTCCTTTTCAAGCCCAGTCAGGTGCTGCTTGTCAAGAAGGAAAGAGGATGCTGGGGCACGAGTGGATATAAGTAGTTTTTTACACGATATTGCATTTGCCAGTTATTTATTATAGTCATTTACATCGATAACTTCATTTTAAGAGCGATAGAATAAACCTAGAAGAACTTATATCGCCTTCGATAGCTGTAGCTTAAGCATAAGCTGCATGTAGCCATAGTTTGTGTTCTATGATGAAGAATGATAGCAAGTAAATGTTGTTGGTAATATAACATACAGCAAAAAATACACAGTGCAGAGTGAGCTATCCCTTACCGTATGTGGTCTGTCACTCCTGATGATTGCGTATGTATGCGTATGTCACTATTCTTGAAAAAAAAAAAAATTTACAACTTTCTGTACTTGGCTGATATGACTTTTTCTAGCTTAACTGAACATGGTATTGGGTAATTAAATGCATATTTCTCTATCAATTTCTCGCTGAGAGTTAGTATAAATTGAACTCATTTTTTTTACCCCGTCCTTTCTTGTAGATAAAAGAAGCATTATGCACTGCACCATTCAATAGATCACAAAAATCATTTCTACAGAGCTTTTTTATCTTATTTCGTGCAGTAGAATAATGCCATATCAACTCCTCCATGAAGGAATTATAATCTGCAAATGTAATCTGTACCACTTGAATGTATAAGTCGTATTCTGTGCAGAGAAGTAAAGTGTAAAGTCTACAGCTAGAGATTGTTAATGGCGCCGTCGAATATAGTGGACAGTTAAGGCTGACAGGTTAATCTAACTTGTATTAGGAGAATATGGAACCTTGCAAGCCTTATTGCTACCAAGTAGTAATGTCTTCCCTATGAATAGGGAAGATAAACAAACCATTGGAAGCACCGTAGATTTCAGTGTGTGGTGTGCAACAAAGATGAAAAAAAGTTGCTTGAAATTCAAGAAAATCAGGAACAAAATAACGCTATTCAAAGTTTACTTTGAGAACGCAGTGAGGTTTTACTTTTGCTGTAAGAAATGTATACATGGCATCCGAAACTTTGCCCAGATTCATATTTAAACGTCTGGAAGACTTCAGTCTACCAAAGAAATAGATGAAGAGTACAGGGAATTCCTAGAGTCTGCTTCTGCAAAGATGTAGAGAGATGCTTTGAAAGAGGGAAAATATGAGAGAAAGAGCAAGGAGCCTCGTTCTGTTAAAATGTTAGATGTAGCGTACACAAAGGGAACTGCGATTCTGCGAGGGAAAACAGCGAGCTTTCCATTTTTTTTTTGGAGTGTGATGATGAGCCGCTGAATGAGAGGAATCTCTGCAGTCTATTCTCTTGGAATTCGTGCGGTATTTCAGAGAGGGAAAATATTAGGCAAAATCTTGAAAGCATAAATGTTGCTGACTAGAAGAAAACATAGTACCACTAATGCAACTTCCAGTGCACACACATACTCGCTAACGATCGCTTGGCTTTTAGCAGAGTTTAGCAAACCGATTTTGACATATTCAAGTTGTTCCTGTAGAGCAGAAAGTCTACCAGCACAGTCTTATGCACCACAGGGACCCTGGCAAATTCTCCGTACTTAAGAGAGGCTCTTCTATGCATTGCAGACTTGCAGATTTTTCCGAAGAACGAAAATTTTATCTCTCATGAAAATGTTGTTAACATCTTGAAGGAAAAGTGAAACTATTTACAAGAACATGGTCTAATCTTTTGAACAGCAGTTGATCCAGAAGGTGTCGAAATACTGTCAACATTTGTAATTCAGTTTACTTGTGATAGTACGTACCACATTGCATCTGCTGTTCCTATGTAAATAAGTGAGATGCTCTCAGGTAACAATTGAATATATAGTACTTTGAGTCATTACATGTCTTCAAATGCAAGCAAGACATAATCGGAGTGTGTCATGGCACAGTTTGTTGTGTCACTAACTGGATCTGTTGTTGTTAAGTCTAAGGCGTGTTCCATTAGGCTACTTGAGATATATGCCTAATGCAAGCTCATTGATTAAACTTTTACATACATAACTTTATTCGTGAGTGATGCGATATAAGTTTCAAGCGTTATTCGCAGACGGATTAATCCTGCTACGTTCAAAGCATTAAGTCGTTTTACGAGCAATCTTTTTGAGATTAGAACATAAAACTTGATTCATAGCGCCCAAGAATGAATTTTTAGACACGCTAAGGCCAATTGAATCAGACTATTTTGCTCACATCATCGTACAAACCTTGTAAGCAATATATATATATATATATATATATATATACACATTTTTCGAGATACAGACTGTGGTTCTGTGAGTTTTTGTCTTTGTGCACCGAGGGCGCCAGTATTGCCTCACAGTAAACACAGAAGTCTTCATTTGGTGCGAGCGTTGCTGGCTTGGATGGCCACTAATTGACCAAGATCCTCAATTTCGCTTCTAATCCAGATGAGTTTTTAGTCTTGCCCGGCTTTGTCTCTGTTAAATTTCACTAACGAGCGCTGAAGCAAATAAAGTTCGTCTTAATAGCGTCGGAAACTGCTCCTTTAACTGCCGCTCCCACGCCGTATGTTTCTTCTCCGCTTTAACATTTTCTGCGACCCTCCTGACCTCAACGAATAAAGGAAAGTTCATTTAGGGTGTGATACGCGCCGCGGTCGTATGGCTCTCTTAGAAATATAGCTCGAGTTTTCTCGTTAGGGCAAGTTGCTCAAAGTTGGGCATTTAAATTTGTGAGAACTAAATATCATTATGTTATCTTTTTAAGTGAGAGAGGATCGTTGTCTTGCTACTGATGTAGTTTTACACAGAAGCGATGATTGATTCTGGTGTTGATGAGTAATTTTAGCTTGTGTTATATATTGTCTATGAAATGTGCAGGGTAAATACCGAAGCCTCTTCGTTAATTTCATCAGTATTCCGATGAGTTAATTAACTTTGCAATTGATCAACAGATAACAAACCATAGTCTGTATTATAAAGCGAAGTTCTTTAAGAAGCAGACTCTATGTTTTTATTTTTCTACTTCTGTAGCTGTGATGTAATTAAAACTCACAGGTGCAAGATTATGTTAAATGAAAGCCTTGTTGTTCATTCAACGAAATTCTGTGCGTTCACCCTAAATCTTGTACTGTACCAAGGGCCAAGTCCTTGGCTATACTCGAAGAAAATCCAGCACAGACTTTCAGCCCTCTAGCGGTCGCTTAAAAAATATATTGAGTATGAAAAACACTATATTTTTAACACTTTTTACCTCCAGTACCGTCATATACCTCTCATTATAGTATGACTTGTAGCTGAGACTATACTATGTGGCTGCTTGTCAAGAAGCATTAACATGTACGGCGTATTAGCAAGAACGTGCTTTAAATTTCAATTAGTTCAACAGAGATAGATCCACAGTGATACATAATGTTCTAAAAGATATACTCTGTTAGGAAGTTTAAGTTTCTTCTCGGCGAATTGCTGAATTTACTAAATTTATCCGTAGTTGAAGGGAACAAGCCATCGAGTTTGCAAAGGAGAGCAGCAATTGGGCCTTCAAAAAGTAAGCTGAAATAGCGAAGTACTTCTGCAACTCCGTCCATCCTACAACCGAACTTATCGATATTTTGAAACAATTTCTATCATGGCCTGCAAACTTTGTTCGGGAAGTGCACTTACTGCATTTGTTCGGAACTATTCCCAATATCTTCAAAAACAGCTAAGCATCCATAAAGCTAGATGCAAGTGGGAGTAAGTTTCGAATTGATCTCGCACAAGTAGGGTAACTTAGATTGTGAGTATTGCAGCACGAGCGAAAATTGAAGAAGTCTTTTGAAACTTTATTTTGGCACCATGTTCCCCTGCCATGCTCATACATGAAGATGCTGATAGAAAGTTCCTTGTGGCACAAAACGTCTATCTTATTAATAATTTATATGTTCTCAATTAAAAGTAACATAATTTGATATTGCTGCATTATGAAACGATGAGAAAAAATGATTGCTCTCTACGTTTTTTAGTACCTAAAGTTGTACTCCATTAGTGTTGAATTTTGCAGCACATACACACACGCTTGTGTACTACACACACACATACATACACACACACACGCTTGCTTGTGTACTACACACTACACACATCTGTACTACGGTTCTTGGTACTCTAAGTTGTACTCCAATGATGATTAACTTTGCAGCATACACACTCTTGTGTACTACACCGCTGACCAGCCCCTATAGCCCCAGCTCCAGTGCACACAGATAAGACGCGGCTTTTCCCAAGACAATATCTCCCTTAAGGTCGTAAACGTTCCATAGCAGCACAGGAATGACCATTGCATCGTCCATCACGTTAGTGTGCCGCCCTAAGTGCTTCTTGGGGGCGAGTTGCGGCACGTGAACATAGCACGCTAGTGGCAGAGTTTCCGTTTGTATCGTTATGATTATGTCTTCTGGTATAGTGATGATAATAAGTGATATATGTATAATAAACGCACGAACATGCACATACACACACTTATAAGTTATATATATCAATAGAGAGAAGAGAATAGAGGGCGTCTTGATATATTTTAATTTTCTTTCTTGTTATCACCCGCGAACGAACTGAGAGAGGTGATAATGTTGTCGTTGAAGATTGAAGTAAATATATATAAATATATTTGTATATATATTTGTGTGTCTGTCCACCCAAAAAGTGGTCGAAGGAGTTGAGCAATCTCCATAATTTTTGTAGGGAGTTTAGCGGGTTGCCCTGGATGTAACCCATGTCAAAAACTGGGCCTAGCTGGCCATAAACAATGACAGCGTTGAATTTTCTCTACCGCGACAGATCGTCTAAAGAATGGGGCGTTCTCTTTTTTCCTATCTTATTATTGAAGAGCTAATCCATGGAAAGAATGGGGCTGGGCTCTCGTCTTGTTCATCAAAATTGACTTTGTTGAATTTTACCCCTACCGCGGGTGATGGCCTTATGCCACCGAGGCGTTCTTGTTAATACTAACCTTTTCAAGACTAAATTTTTATTTGCTCAACACTCTTAACGTGAACTAATATACTCTGCCTGTCATTAGGAGCAAGATGCGCTTACGTTTGGAGTAAATAAAAAAAACCTAATGGAGACTGTGCAAGCGTTGCCAAAATGTAACATTTTTAACGCATTTTGACTCTCATCCTGTAAAACGGCTGTCAATCCACCAGCTCAATTTGTTGATACTGCAAAGTGTTGCAGTCCCTGAGCTTGTCTCTTGATTATTTTTCTTATCAGCTAGGCCAGTTTAAAAGAAGTGGATTATAATTTACGGAGAGAAGTGAACAAAAGAAAGCTTCCAGTATTTAATAGGAGCAAATTTGCACGTTTTGTTTCTTGGTTGAGAGGATGCAGTCCCGCAGCAACGTCGGGTCATTCGTTTAGAAAAAAGCGCCATGCTCAAAATGTGTTGATGTAGGCAGGCTGGGCCAAGTGCTGCCGTTCAATGCTTGTTGACACAGGTTGTGAATAGCGAGCAAATTGAGTACAGATTTTGCCGAATGTGTTGGATGTCCATCAGTGAGGTTTATTTCTTTGTCCCACCACCTAGACGCTCCAAAATTATCCTACGATGGCGTTAGATGTCAGCAACAAACGGAAGAAATTCTGGCATTTTTTGACCAAGATGTCTAAGGCCGGTAGCAGGTCGAGGACTTCATTTCCTGCTTCGATTTTTCATCGTCCTTCTGAAAAAAAAAAATTATCTTGGGCCGCTTCCTCTCACGCCAAGAATAGACTGGAGGGCTCTCGACGTAGCTCAACCATTGATCATTGTTCGGCTGGGACGTGAGTCCCATAGCAACGTGGTGCTCTTTGGCTGATGTTTGCTGGTGATGTCTCATGTTGCAGTGCACCACTTGAGTGGTGACTCAGCGCCATGTTTCTGTTTGATGCTCCTACACGTTGCGCTGCAACAGTTCATGTGGTGACAAAATAATATGCTGTATTGACTTTAATGTTTGATGATGTAACGTGAAGCTGTAGGAGCGCCGATAACCAGGTCATGCTCCAATCCTTTGAATCTGAACTGCGTTATATCTGATTGCTGACAAATCATTTTTAACTAGTTTCGGTTGGTACATACATAATTATTAACACCAACTAGTTGCAGTGTTACTGCTTTTTGTGGTTTGTGTTCTTCATAGTAAAACATGGCCTGCCTAACATTACAGGCAGTAATGTTACAGTAGCAAAAGCATTTTAATTTTTGGACATTCAAGTATTAGTGAAAATATTAATTCATTCGATGTATGAGACTGAAGTTGTACTGAAGTCAATACTTTACCAAATCATAAGCTTTATTCCCGTCTCGCACGTGCATAATTTATCTTATGGCCAACATAAACTGAACATTGGAGGCATCCAGTTTAGGGCGAAAGCGCTTTAATTTAGAACTCGTTTCCAATTACCGAAACGGTTGCCGTAGCAGCCAGGTTATCTAAAATTATTAATGGCTTCAAAAGTTCTCACTGAGCCTCAGGTTATAAAGTGGACTTTGCTCTGCAGTTTCAAGTTCAGCGAGCAGAGCTAAAGTATACGATGCTGAGATTAATGATTATTACATGCTGTTAAATCGCCACATTATTCTCACGAAGTCCATTACCTTTTTGTTAATGTATCCTAATGTTATTTTTTAAACTTACTCTAGTTGTTACGTAATGCATTGGTAGAAAAAAGGTGATCAAATCCCAGTAAAATATGCAATTTAATCTAAGTAGTCCATTTAAACGAAAACCAACCTGAACGTTGTGTTCTTTTGGGCTATCTAGATACTTTAAATACCTGTGTATTTACAATCTCAGCAGCGTTTGTTCTTGTTAAAATTTACTTGGTATTCATTATCTGAAACAAATTTTCGAAATATTGTCGTTATTGTGCTCATTTTGTTTAAAATTTCACTACTATAGGAACACGGGGACATATTATAACTAGAGCTCTCTGAGAGCACATACCTTCGCCAAGCGAGGCAGTGGTAATAAAAAATTAAAATTGGCTCTGAAACCATAATTTTCTTTGTTTAAACTCCAAAATCTAATAATTTGTGTCTTTTGATAGTAATTACAGCTTGAGCAATTTTCTCGAAGATCCGTTCATAATTTTTTGAGTTATACTGCTATCAAACGTTATGAAAAAGATGAGTCAAACATACAAACGAACAAACTGATCTGCAACAAAATTTAATCATTTATGTCTTTCAACATTACTAACAACCCCTATGAATTTCATAATGATCCATTCATTATTTTTTTACTTATTGTGCTAACAAGCATAGAATTAAAAACAGTGACAAATGAATGAACGAACAAATGGATCATTATCAAAAGTTGGTCATTTACTTTTTGTTATATACCTAACAACTCATGTTAATTTCATAAAAATCCATGCTTAACTTTTTGAGTTATAGAGCATGGAGAAAAATGAGGCAGACAAACAAACAAATGGATGGACATATCTTTACCAAAAGTTAATCATCTGTTTCTCCTAACATACCTAGCAATCCCTGTAAATTTCGTCCAAATCGCTTCAGAACTTTTCGAGTTATCTTGGTGACAGACAGCAGACAGACAAACACGACGAAAACATAACCTCCTTGGCGGAGGTATCTACCATCACATAGCTGTGAATCAGTCGTGGGACTGTAGGACCTCCATAAAAATGCTGAGCGCTGCAATGATGCTCCATGGAGAGAGGGTAAAATATAGTTAAAGGTATAAAATGCTGACGGCAGGGCAAGATTAAAGAATACACTATGACTTAATCTCACTGTACTGAAACTCGTAATTATTTCGTTCCAAAATGAATGTTAAGAATATTAGTGATCGTTTACTCCCTGCAACTTATGATAACAAGTGCATCTAGCATAGAGACACACTGTATGATAGATACAATAATAGTACACTTGATATTAAATAAGAGTAATGTCCCAATAACACTCTAGAGTTAGCCAACGAAGGATCTTATTCGTTTCGGACTTCAGGTAATGACTTAACTACTTGTATGTGCTATAAATACTGAATAATATAAATGTAAATATTAATATGTACGTACCCATAAACGTGGAACAAATATGAAATACTCTCTGAAAAAAACACCATTTTAGATCAGCACCAAGAACACATCACTTTCATTATTCGTGCCACCCGAAGCCTTATCGATGAGGTGCAAAATCTTGCGCTGTTGAACACTGCGCGCAGCCTCTCCTACATGAGCGCAAAGCCCCCACCAGGCAGCAAAAAGCCCATTCCATAGATTTCACCGCCATTTTAAGCCTTTTCGGGCCGCCTCTAGGATCTCAGGAGATAAAATTTTCCTTTGTAAACGGCAAGTGTTGGCTAAAGGTTCTCGCTTTGCGCGATCAATAGCAGGCACCTCGCTAGCCCGACCGACCGACCGAGCTGGCAATGCTTTTCGCTCCTCCAAAAACAATATCCTTCAGAAAACAACGGAAAATGGAGTAAATCTTGTAAAAGCCTCCCCCGGTCCTGGGTATTTGCTACGGTCGATCCAAGGAATTCAAGAACAGATCCAGGATTGACAGAGTGAAGGTTTGCTTTGCTTTGTCTCATTCGTTGCATCTGACTTCACTTAATGCTTTGCTTTCTGCCCAGGTAAATAAACAAGTTAATGCCGAAAGTGTGAATTTAGTGGTACAGTGATTCCTTAGTGAGGTAGTTTTACCGATCCCATACCTATGTATTGGGTCCTTGCAATTGAAAATTAACTACTATTTTACTAGTAGATTCTTGGGTTCTGATGACATTGTAGGGCGCCTTTATGTCACTCAGCTCCAGGGTAGAGTAGGAGAATCACACAAAAGTGTGACGCTGGGTAAGACATATCGTCTAATAGCTAGTGATGCAGGTAAGGCAGCTAAATGCCGATTACTAAGTCTCTATCAAATCTGCTCACTTATGATTTTTTTCCAGCCATATGTTGATAAAGCAGTAATAATTTCACTTTCTAGTTTATCTATAGTTTCTGCTGGCTCTGCAACAAAGCATCACATCGTTATCCTGAGTCTCTGTTCTAGGGGATGTACTGATTACTACGATATTTCTGAGATACTTTAACTTGAACTCTGGTCCAACGCGTTACATTTGAACGCCACTTCCGTCTCTGCGATAATTTTTTCATGCCTATTGCCATCAGATTTATCTGGTCAAGCGATTTCCAGTGACTATTTCCAAAGCATTGCGGAGCTTGACTGATTAAGCTAATTGTTAACAGTCTTGGTTCTGAGCCACAGAGGGGAATACGAGCAGCCAGCAGACACAGTTATGCAGCTAATGAAATCAAAAGCGTGTGCAATACTGGATGGCTATCTGTTGGAAATACACGTTTTTTGGCATACAACTACGGAAGGGAAATGATGTTCTGGCTTCTGGTCAATGGAGTGCCGGAAAGGGCAATTCCCTGGTAGGGAGAGTTCGTGTACAGCATTGTCTGTTCGCTTATCGTGCAGTGCTTCATCGGTAGGCATACTCTATTGCAGTGGTTCTAAAAGTGTAGTATGTCATCGGTAAGCATACTCTACTGCAATGGTTCCCAAAGATTTCCAGGATGGAGCCTGTTTGGCTACCACAGAGTTACCTATAGCACTCTCCTACACATTTGGAAGCTAACATTTTGATTATATTGTTGTAATTATAAAATTATCAATAATTAGGTGTAAAATACACATATTTTAAACTTATATAAAGTTGTTGAGTTTTGAAAACTACGGCCATCTAATTGCGCCTTCTACAGCTTCCTTTAGCCTATGTGCGACCGATTCCGAGCTGGTGGTGTATCATCGTTTTTGTGTGGCCCAAAGATTTCCACTGCATTTGTCAACAAAGTGAAAGTGACTATTCGATTTTTATTTTACTGGGTCTTGAATCAGAAAAAATTGTCATTCGTTTTCTAATATTCTCATTTAAAAAAATTCTCTGGCAATATTAAGACAGCTTGTTGTGCGTACTTCCTTACCTAGGTTTAAAATGAAATGGTCCACGACATTATTTTTTATCTTCAGTTGTTGGTCTATGGGATCCCTACTAAAAGTTAAGGCCGCTGCAAAACCATAAGTATGCAAAACCAAAAGTATGGCCGCTAAAACCATAATTCAGCTTTTGAACAGCGCCTAGGCGCCCCAAATTTTGTGAGGGATGAGGCGAGCTTTGAGTCACTGGCCCGTACCGCCTCTCGTAGGAGCTTCTCTCCCATCAGATGGGCGGCACAGCCCTGTATGGGGACCGTGGCTGTATTGTAACAGAACATGAGTACGGCACAAGAGTTTGATTTACCTTTTTTGATGTAGGTAATCTAATCTGATTAGCAAATATCTCATGTGGCGGTCAGCGCCTGAAAGGCCATCTAATGCGGTAGTTCCAGCTCTTAAAACTAGTATTCTAACTAATTAGACTAATCGGCTTGGTGTAAGTGAATCGATCGCACCAGACTTGTATGAGGTCAGTGAAGTTAGAGCAAGCACAAAATTGTCATCATGAGGCGGGTGGCCGAACTTTATGGAGGCAGATGGCGTTGCGCTGGGGCAGCAGTTTCGCTCTCAGGTCATTAGCGCAATTTTAGCGCTTTTAATTAACAAAGTAATGACTCAAGCGAGCACTCAGGTGGGAGCTATGCCATCTAAGTATTTGTTCAAGCTCTCGTGTTAGGGTAACGGAGTTTTGTTGTCAATACACAAAATGTCGTTAAATTGCCGCAATGAAAGGGTCAAGTTAGTCGAGTGTAGCGAGAGTTTTTTTAACTTTTGTGTGGGAGAACACTTTAGTTAATTGTGTTCCATTTGCTGGGTTGTTTTAAGCTGCCTGCTGAGAACACTGTAGTAGTTTTGCTCGTGAGAATTTAGAAATCTTTGCGCTCCAATGATTTCATGCAGCAGGTCGCAGAGGTTGGCCACTAGGGCTGGTGGTAAGTTGGAAACATTCGCGCTAGACTCTGCAACACCTAATTAATTAGGTGCGCAGTGCAACTAGTCGTTATAAAATGTTGTGCCAAACTAGTTTTCAGCTGATAGTTCTTGTCATTACCTCCGCCAAGGAGAGTGTGTTTTGTCGGCGTTTGTCTGTGATTCTGTCGGTCACCAAAATAACCCAAAAAGTTATATAAGGAGTTTTAAGGAAGTTACAGGGATTATTAGGCATGTTCGGAGAAACAGATAATTCACATTTCGTGAAGGTAAGTTCAACCGTTTGTTTGTTTGTATGTCTCATTCGTCTTGGTAACATAACTCAAAAAGTCACGGACGGATCTTCACGAAATTTACACGAATTGCTAGGAGTGTTATGAAGATCAAATGAGCAAATTTTCGTTGTGATCTGTTTATTCGCTTGTTTATCTCTATATTGTATTTTGTGTTTGACTGTAACATATCCCATTAGGTTAGGAATTAATCTGAATGAAATTTGCAGGATTTGTTTGAAATGTTAAAAGACACAACTGACCAAATTTTGGTAGTAATCAGTTCGTCCGTTTCTATGTTTAACCAATTCTTGTTATAAGGTCTGTAGAACACAACTCAAAAAGTTATAAACTGATAGTCGTAAAATTTCTAGGTATTGCTTGAAATGTTAATAGGCACAAATGGACCCTTTTTGGTCATGATAAAAAAGAAGTCCGGGTTCATAACCAAGTTGAGTTTTACATTAACTTTGCATTACTTTGCACAGGTATGTGGTCTCAGAGTGCTCTAGTTGTAGTCTGGGTTTGACAAAAGTACTCTAATACGAGAACTAGGTGTACTCATTTCAGCTTGTTAATTTCTTGAGCCACGTACCATTTCGCTCTAATTTCCGAGCGAAAACTTGACGAATGTTTATGTTTTAATTTCAAAGCCTCAGCTCACAAGGCTCTTGAATTATTCAGGAATGCAAAAAACTGTTGGCAGTGTAAGCGGAGACCTGCCGGTAGTATTACATAGGCCGCCAGACTTAGCGGCAGTTAATCTGATGCAGGACAAGTTTTTTATTTCTTTCTTCCTCGGCTTCTTGTCTCTGCTGCGTGAATTTGGGCCACCTTTAAGGATTTACTTAACTGACTGCAATACTTTGGCCTCTGGGCAAATTTTACATTTATAATTATGAAAAGTTTCAGTCGTCTTGTTCCGAGTCGCTTTGAATATTATTTTTAAATATACGAATTGATTTTCTTGGACTTTAAATTATGAAAAATTAGAAGCTAGTTTGAATGTCTTCTTTGGCTAATTTTACTACTTTGTCTGCCTAAAGCACATAACGTGTATGTAACTAAGTTTATAAAGACTATAAAGTTCTTGATGGAACTGGATTTTATATTGCATTGAGCACGATCAGGGAAGCTCCTTTTCAGCTAGTTAACTTTTGTAGCTTTCAGCAAGCAAGCTATTATACGTGAAATAATGTTAAATATAAACCATTGCAGCCCTAGTGGAGCTTAATAATAGTAACATTTGAGCTGGATTTTACTTCGCATTTTAGCGCGGCCACCTATAGCATTTCAACTCATGCAAACTTTAAAAAAAAAATAACTATGAGGCTGTTTCTTATGGCGTATTGCAGACGAATAAAGAGCGTCAATGGACATGTGGTAGATTTTAATAATAAATGAAGAGGACGTTGCATCTTACATGGCAATTTGAAAGGATAGAGGAACACTTTTGCAGGGTTAGTGCACACACAGCCAGGAGGCGTGCATTTCTTGCAGGCTCCTTTTATGCAAAGAAGAGGCAGTCCCGGCGGTTCATGTTATTGCTTTCTCTTGCCGCAAGTGCAGAAATATGACTAGGGTGTGGCGGAATGATGGGCCTTTGTCTCCCTGCACCGACCCGACTGAAATTTATTTCCAACCTTTGGTTAGTCGACAGCAGCGTCTCTAAATTCATGGCTCTATTCGCTTGATGGCGTAAACTGAGTATGGAGTTTCGACAATGTCATAGAAGGATGCAAGTTGTAGGTGATGTTGTCCTCAGCACTTAAGACCAGGTAGCTTGAGCCCGAGGGTTCATTGCCGGCGGCTTTGTAGTGCTGCTGGCATGAAAGTTCTGGCAAACTGACCATAAATTCAGGAATATTGAGTTTTTAGCGGCAGTAACGCTATATCGTGTTGAGGAATGGCCGAGGCTGAAACTTTCGGTTTGGTTCACTGGTCATTCTACAGAGGCCATACCAGTTCTTCACCTGACGGTCACAGCGACTGTAGTTTATGCCATTTATTGTGCGCCTTCCTGTATGATGCAAGGTGAAGCATGCGAGTTTCGATGTTTCGATAAAATACCGAACTCTTCAGCTGCTGTAGCATTAGCTTTCTACTTAAAGAGGCTCTAACGAAATTTTTCTTGTGTTTTTAGGAGTACAAACATAATTGGATTAAAAAAATAGGATATTTTTGTCTACATGCTTTGCATGGCATGGGTCACTTTATCAATACATATATGGAAACAGTCCTGGATATTTTCAATGTGTGTCTCGAACTATTTTCCATGTAACGGTGTGAAACGTCAACTTAAGAGTGTTAAAATCGAAAGGTACAGATTTTTTTTTCGGAAATACAAAAACTCTTCATTACACCAAAATGATAGGGCGAAGAACTATCTGAAAGCCCTATTCTTGGACTTCAATTCCCTGCAAACATGTTCTAAGTTTTTTAGCTTGCTCATACTGAAATTAAAAAAAAACTTCACTGCTGAAAATAAATATTATTTGTTCCTCTAAGACATATTAACCTTGGAAACGGAAGCGTTTGCTGATGGCGGCAGTGAGCACAAAGAAAGGCTGTATAGTGTGCACACACGTACATTAGATGCATGTGTTTTGGAGGTCATACCAGACACGTTCTTTGTGTCGCTCTGTAGACACAGAGTCGCCTACTTGCATATAAGTGCATGCAATGTAATGATCGTGTCCAGTTCCCTGCCATTCTTAGCTCAGCTAGGATGTACGTATTACTTCTTGTTCATGAGTTCAGTAAGAAGGAAAGTGAGTTTACCTCTGCAAGTATTCCTCGAATTTAGAGAAGAGACGAAAAGTTGGATTCCGTAGTGATTCAACTGAGAAGGATTCGTTTCAGCCGCCCCGTGATGCAGCTGCTGCCCGACTACATAAAATGGTAAATGAAAAATTACATCACTTTGTAGTCGACACGTTAATGAGCGTCTTCGATTCTCCCACTTCGATAGAGCTACGGTAATCCTATATGCTGTAACTTGTCCTGCTATTAATCCCGAGTGTTCCATTTGCCAACTAGTTTTGGGCCTTCAGCGACAACTGATTACGCTTGATACAACGGGAAGTTCAGTCTTGCGAATATTCAAGACCGAAACTCGGTGCAAGTTAATGCTAATGGCATTAGATATATCGCATGATACGAGGGAACTGAACGTGAATTGAACGTTCAGCTCGCCAGCATAGGTTCCCTGCAGCTGTGGCGGGTCAGCGCTGTAGGTTTTAGTGCTGCTGCCGAGGTATGAATGTTATTAGGCAACTAAACAATTAGCACACATAAAGTGGTAGATATATAATATTCTAAACGTCATCAAAATGCAGGATGAAATTTCTGAAAGTACGTTAAGCTTTGTTGAGAGTCTGCGAAGTAAGAAGCGGCATAGCTATAACGAGGGAGACAGAGTACCAATAACAAGACACGTAAATGTCGCTCTTATAACAGTTTTCTTTTTTTTGGGAGGAGGGCAACATAGTCGATTATAACAAGACTGCCAAAGCTGGATTTAAGAACATTTTATCAAAATAAGACTTTCTTCTACTCTGGAATTCCCAATTCCATCTGGAATTATTGCGATCTGACTGGAAGTCCTGATAGCAATAAATTAGCCCCTATTCTAATCACTCACCATTGCAGGGACGGCCCCATTTATGAAGTAAACTTGAACTATTTAATTCATGATGAACAGCGATTGGTGGAATGAACATCGAAAAAAAAAATTTAGCCATAGTAACTATACGGAAGTTTTCCATCTGCTTAACAATAATTTAGCCGCCGTAAAATATTCTAGCTATTGCGGAAATATTCTAGTATTGCAAAAACATTTCAGCCAGTAGTATGAATTATTAGACTATTCTAAAATGATTTCATCCGGATATTTAATTAATTTTAGCCTTCATGAAGTAAAACTTGCCAACCTAAATAACCATGTTCGCTTCCAACAAGATTTTCTACTGTATCCTCTTCCCCTTCCGTTGTTGAATTTTTGTTTACAGGTCTCATTTTCCATAGAATAGCTTTTATTATAGTGTCCGGATTCTAGTTCAAAACTTGATGTTTGTTATTAAATTTCTATGCATAACTAATCCCCAGTTAAATTCTAAATTAACAGTTATTTTGCATGTTATTACGCATCTTGATATGTGAAATAAAAATTTCTATTAATTGCAATTAAGTTAACGTTACCGATGGAATATTGTTGTAAGTATATTTTGCATGCGTTTAGTCATTATACAGCCTGTACCTGTGCACGTCATCTACATATTTATCTATTTATATATAATTGTTTTTTCTTGATGAATTAATGTTCGCCTTATGCACCAACATTATATTATCAATATTCTCTGCACCGTAAAGTTCACAGTGGATTAACCTAATATCTGATGCGTTGCAAATATGTAATTTGCACATTTAACTACACATGTCCAATTGTACACGCGCTTCACCCAGCTCTGTGACGCACATACGAAGCTGTTGTATCTGATTTTTTTTTCTGTACTACAAAGAATTGGCTCCAAGCGAGAGTAATATTAAAAAAAATCCTTTACGATTATCCAATAAGCTTAATCAATATAAGAGAGCATAGCTGATAGCAACTCTCCATTGCCATTCATAGCGTATGGGTCAGACACTGCTACTGATGGCCTCCAGTCGTCCTCTGTGTGGGCGATGAGCTAATGCGATTAGCTTCAATCTGTGCCCAACTTTATTTCTAAGAGTTCGATCATCGATTTGGATCGATGTCAAGATGTTACTGAATTACTCAGATCGCTCCAAACAATAGAGAACTCAAGAGCTGTCGGATTACGAATAACGTCTGAAACTCGATCGTACGTGGTAAATCAATAAATCGAGCACGTCTGATCAGTATTGTTGGCAAGTGAAGGCTGGTCTACTGCCACACGCCTGGTGATGGCGAGAGCTGGCATCTCTACGGGCGCCTTTAGTCAAGTTCCAAATTTGATTTGACTCCTCGAGGGTACATTCGAAAGGTCGTACACTGAAGATAAAAGATTTGTGCTCAATGCAATGAGCTTTTCGACCCAGCGGATACACGCAGTAAAACCCAAAATGGAAAGACGGGCCGGTCTGCAAAGTAGACCATGTTGATGGTTCATTTTTCAGGGAGATGAGTATCCCTATCATTTTTTTAAAATTTCAAGTACTACAGTATTATTTTGAAAGTTCACACTTTCAGTGACGGACTTCACCTCAAACGTACACTGACATCTGCGATATCTAATGGAGCCGTCGCTTCTATTCGCTAGTTTTGCAGCCTTCATTCATTGCTCAGCAATTCAACATTTCTATTCGTATGTAGAAACTCTTTCACTAATGGCATATCGGCACAGACGCAAGAACGTGTATTCGTGTCGGACGATAAGCTAGTGAAACGTCAATGATCTTCCTAGTAGATCCAGCAGGGTGTAAAATCTAATATTATAGCGGAAAGACACTTTCAGCATGAAATATTTCGTTTTTAAATATGCTCAAGCACTTGAGAATGACAAATTTAAACCTTTACTGAGTAGGAGCTAATTTCAGATAACTTTACCCGTACAAATTTTCAATAAAATGTTTTAATGTTGATACTTATATTGTACAGCTTTTGTACAGCTTTAACTCTCTTTTTCACGCACATCCATCCATTTACATACAAAGTATCAAATATTTTATGGACATATATTTCAAAAACACTTCCATTTGACCGCTTCAGGATGAAGTCCAACCAGCGTTGGCTGAAGCTACGCACAACCGTTCAGCTCTCCGGCGCCCTCTCCTCATCAATGAACCGTGTCAAGCCTCCTCTCAAGCGGGAGGATTCCTTCATCACTCGCTTCTCTACGCGCCAGATCGCCGAGCTCCAGGTGAGGCTTCCGCTAAATGCCTTTAATGAATGGCCTGGGAGGCCTCCTTAATAATTAGGCCTGATGGTGCGAATATCTAATGCTAGGATTCGCGGAAACGTTCGTTTTCGTTAAATTTTCGATTCTCTACGATAGCTAATTTCCCTACACATACAGATATATAGTAATTAATACTATTAGAATATTAGTGCACTAAGTTGGTTTGTACCACCTTAACACTTTGAGGTATTCATGTTTTGGCTGGACTGCCATATCATGTATTATTTTTCACAGCAATACTGGAGGGCCGGTATGGAACTCGTGCTGAAGACTGCTGATCGCTCATTAAGTTTCCAAACTTTGTTATTATAAAGGTATTGGAGCGAAGCTGCACATGCAACATTGTGGATCTCTACCGTGTGTGTGTCCGTAATCCATAGGCAATGTCCGTTCTGGGCTGGTTCAGTGCCTGTCAGATTGTTGTCGCGTGAGCTTGAGCAAAGCTGTTGACTTTAGGTTTGGCTGGGACTCTATAGTTTGTATTTCCGCCTGTCTCAGCAGCAGCCGGGCGCTGACTGCACTCTATCAATACTGTGCACCAGCGACTCTTAACCTTGTGGTGAAGTCATAGCTCTCGGGGATTGTCCAGTCTGGGGCCATGTCGTCTTCCTCCCCTTATGATGGATTTCTTCATACTGCTGCCAGTTTGGTGTTTAAATGCTACAAATTTCGTAAACGCAAGCCCACAAGCATCTACCCTGAGAGAATTTTGGTAATTTTGTTGATCATTTACGAAACAAAATTATGTGCGTTATTGCTACAAAACTGAGATACGCAAGTGCGTCATCATTATCATGGCCCACTTTACCCTAGCTTCACTGTAATTATATTGATAATCATGTATATCATCATACAGTAAATACACCTAACGAGGTATTGCTTTTACCTTAATTGCGGAATATGGAAAATCTGATACTGAGGAAAAAGAAGAGAGAGCTTTGTGATAATCCGAGAATCAAAGTCAACCGGTAATAGAGTTTTCATTCCTCTGAAGCAAATTTTCAACTGCTTTTCACATTGCTAGTGCCGTATGGATAAACTCTGAAATACCTGACGCAAACTGAAAGCTACGTTAGGTGCATACACTGTATTGCGGGATAATATTAGTTATTTGCTTGCTAGCCACCCACGCTCGAAAAGCCTTCACAGGTATATTATTAAGAGATGCATATAAACTAGCTGAAACCTGTGGAAATTCTCCTCGTGCTCATAAATGTGCACTTGTGAATGAATCATAATCATAGCAGTAAAGTTAGTAAAAGTGTCATCATACATATTGGGGTCTCGTGATGCACTTGGCACATTGATGATGCACTTGAGTGCTGTGGTAGTGGAACGAGCCGATGATGCACCAAGATGCATCACAGATCGGTAAAGTCTATGCAACTGAAGAGCCGAAACTTTAAATTACAAGAGCGATCTGCGTGGTAGTATGAAATCGCATCTTACTTCGTACGCGTAGCAAAACTACGAGCTTTGTTTCAATTTCTTGTAATTAAAATTAGTTTTTTTGACTAATTGTCTATTGTGATGAAACACCAAACTACTCATGGAACATCTACTTTCATGCAAATTCTTCTCCGTGAATCACCGACGTGCATCCAATTTTTCCCAGTGTAGCCGCCTAATCCCAACACTGAGAGATGTAAAGAGTCCTGTGAGGAGACGTCCTGGGCATATGCTCGTAGTGTGCTGGATCCACACTTTTCAAAGTCCAATTGCGAAGGTCTAATCAGAATCTTTATTTTGCTGGTCCCCCGTTGGTTAGTTACCTAATACGATGTGACGCTTTCATCAGTATTAGATAGGGGGGGGGGGGAATTCGAGCATCTTTGAGGTATCCCTGACATGAATTGGAAGAGATCACTAGTAGAAGGAGTCAAGTTTAAATTTAAGCTGCTATTGCTTACAGGTCTTAGGTAGAAGATTGACTGTCTGATTTGGAAGACTTTTCAACCTTCGTATGCATGATACGGGTCCGATCTACATTTCATTCGTTCTGTAGAATTTTCACGGTTTATTTCAGTATTAGGGAAAAATTGAGATGAAACGGGTCTGAGAAATCCCTGAAGTACATTGCTTTTGTTCTGCGGAATTTCCCCAGTTTCCAGCTAGCTTACATGTATTCCCTTATGTTTCTGTTCAAGTGAAGGCTTTTCGGGCGTGGGTGTTTAGCAAGTAGGTAAATCATTTCATCACTCGTGGTTCACAACATTTTTGCTGCTACAAACATGGCATCTGTTAAAGAGTATTTTTATAGGCAATTTTCACCACCAAAGTTTCCCTGACTGGCTGAAAGCACCGCTCTGTGGCTGAGCTACGGCTGAACATGGCTGACTATTATTAACTTATGACCCTGCGAAGACTGTCACCGTAGATTACTGAAGTTCACGTAAGTCTAATACGGACCTGCTTTATTAGACGGCTTGAGTCGCGTGTCGCTCATAGGCGGACTTGAGCTGCGCCTGCGAGAGAAGTTATTATTGCAGAGGACGAGAGCGAGCAGCAGGGTGCTTAACTAATCACACACAAGAGGGCTGACGAACTAATGACGTACGGCAGAGATTGTTGCTTAAATTACGTTTTAGTTTAACATGGCTTTGGTAGAACCAGAAAAAAATATCTACTGAACTGCATTCATTTTTTCTATGTAGTATCCCATCGCCCTTGGCGTAATAAGAGCATCTCCATTTTGAGGGCTTATCCGCATCACAGTTTCCCACTTTCTTTGGCTGATATTCAAACGTTTTAGTACCTTTAGTGCCTCCAAGAAGAAACAAGTTTTGAGTAACGAAGTACCATTGTGCTCGGTATCGCGGATGTCATTGAGCAACTACCCTATGTCTGTGTACTCCAAAGAAAATTTAGTTAAGTGCACAGTATCCATGAGACCTGTAACATACGCGTTCGCTTTGCGCAGCAACTGACTTCGGAAACTTTTGTTGGGTGATACTGAAAATCTTCAACACAAGCTTGATATGCTCAACTCAATATACAGCTGCCAGAGTGTGACTGCAGGACAGATTCTACAGATGTTATTTTTTAACTAGATACCCAACCGTCATAAATGCTGGCGTACCGTGTGTACCTTGTGGGTCTTCGGACGAAGTCCAGGCGACGTTTGACATATCACATCACTTGTGTGGAGTCACGATGCTGGGTGTCTTCTGTGGGTCGCAGTTAGCGACCAAGGAGAAAGCCAGCAGCGAAGTATCTCCATAGTGCACGTAACCGCTGACCGCTGGTTTATCTGGTTTTCTTCTTAAATGAGAATCCAGCAAATTTTTTAACTCTATAACTTTCTTATCAGTGGCGTTTTAAATATGTCGAGGCATTTTGTTAAACAATCTTGCTCCCCGGCTGTAGAATGAAGCTTTTAAAATATTTGGTCACCACGGCTTTCCACCATCTCTGCTTGGGATGCGATTATCACAAGTCCTTCCAGTTCTTTCTGAGTGTCTGGTGACAATCCGTTCATTCACATTCACAGTGATACGTTCCAGAATTTTCCAAACAAATATGAATCTAAACCGCTCGAAACTTCGTTGAATTGATTACGGTTGGAGACAGTTATGTCGTTTGTGGTAATCGTACTCTTGCACGCCTTGAATTTTGGCCGTAAACGATCTTTTGTGTTAACATGAGTTTGAGAAACAAGTTTTCCCTCCTGCAAAACCGCGATTATAAGTGTGTAAACTAACTGGCACCTGTGGAAATAGCACAGAACACAAGCAATGTTCTTCAGTGACAGCACAAACCTGTGTCATCCTAATTTTACCCTAGCTAATACGGAAGGAACATGTGGTAATTCTACAAAACAAAAGCTTTGCTCCTCAATTATGATACTTTCTGACCAGTATCATGTATACGAAGGGCAAAAATCTGTCCCGAGTCAGGAAGTGAATTTTCTACCTAAGACCTTGACCTAAGAACTGCAAGCAGTAGTAGCTTAAATTTGAACTTGACTTGTTCTGCTATCGGTCCCTTCCCTGGTCGTGTCAAGAATACCTGAAGAATACCCCAATTTCCACATATCTAATGCTGATGCTGTCGTACTAACAAACGGAGGGACCAGCAAAATTATAATATAGATGCTTAAAAATCTGGTAACATCATGACACTATATCTCAACTAGAGCGCCTCGTGGCGTAAGACTATCACCCGCGCTGGGGCAAAATTTGATGCAGTCATTTTGATGAAGAAGGTTAAGGCACAGCCCAGAGAGTAGAGCTTCATTTGTAACATGTGAAAAATAGCATGGCTCTTGGTGTAAGACAATCTACCGCCGTGGAGGCAAATTCAACTCCGTCATTTTTTACGGCCAGCTAGGCCTAGTTTTTTGCACGGTCAACCCACTAAACTCTCTACAAAAAATTATGAACATTGCTCAACTCCCTCGACCACTTTTTGGGTGGTCAGATAATTATACGTTGAAGCTAGGGTTTCAAAGAAAACATAATCACCTCTCTCACTTCGTTCGCGGATGATAATCAAAAGAATTTACCAGAAATACTTAGTTTCTGCTGTATCCTAGATACCAGCAATTGAACCATCATCAGGATCAAAATTTTGCGGCAATAAGCACCACGGAGGCAATATTAATCCCGTTGCAGACGATGGTCTTTTGTCCTGTGTTTTCACTTCACAGCGTTCGAATGCGTTGCTGTATAAGAGTAAACAACAAAGAGAGCACTGTTTTCTAAGACGGCATTATCTAAAAATTTGAAAAGACACAAGACACTGCTCTTATGACACAGGCTACGCCAAAGAATACGACGGTAACCATTTTATGGAAATTTTAGGTAGTTACACGGTTGTGTTTGCAAGGACTATACGAAATATTCGAACGCGGAGCAGTGAAAACACAGTGCAAAAGACTATCGTCTGCAGCGGGCTTTAGATTGCTGACTAAGTGGTGAGAACTGAAAATGCTTAGGCCTCTGCTGGGCGTGAAACTTTCAGTGCCATGAAGAAATTCATTTAAGGAAAGCATAAGTGAAATGGATTTTACACGACCGAAACGACCGTTCGTATATCACGCTCAAAAGAAAGACAAAAAGTACCTAACTACTTTTCCAAGCTAGGGTTTCAGAATATTCAGCAGTTCGAGCACATGCAGAAATAATGTTGGCTCCAGTAAATTATGACTCGAATTTTCTGCTCTCTCATCTTGTTATCAGGGGGATAATTTTCCCCTATAGTCCTCCAAGATTGTGACGGACGGACTATCCGAGTAACCAATCAAGAGAGCGAGCAGCTAACAAACTGAGTTTTATTAAATAGGGAATATTTATTCACTCTAAAATATTTGCAGTTAGCTACCAAAAGCTATAAAAGAACCACCGGCCACAAGTTTTCCTAAAACGGCTTCCGGGCCGACAACCTAAGCAGTAAAACGGCTACAAAGAGGCGGCGCCCAGCTCTACAGACCGACTGACACATCACTAGCGGAACTTAGATTTGCAGGTGCTATACTTAAATCCCACCATGGAATAAAACAGTTCGTTAGTTAGGTGGCTGATTGCTTGGTTGGTCTCTTCGTCCCGATATGAAGGATTTGATGGGAGAAAATTTAACTGAAGTTGTCACTAAGGCCGTTGCTTTGCCACATTTTTGAAATCGAGATTGCAGACGTCTACAGGCGGATATACACACTAGTAAAAAAAAAAACGACTTTCCTCATATAGGTCTAATAGTCCAAAGGTTTATGTTGAGCCATCGTAAACACAGACTTGAGTTTACCCAAGAAATTACCAAAATATTAGTCGTCAGTTCAGTTTGCTCAGGAAGTGCCGTTAATTAAGTTAGGGCAGCTCCTCAAACTTGGACAGAATTATAATTAAAAATTTTCATTATACAGGTGTGTGCTTTTTAAAAATGGCCGAGCAATGCATCCGGATGCGGAGATGATGAAACCCGATTTTTAGAGTAATATGTCTCAGTACTCTTAAGTGATGATATCAGGATGCTAAATCGCTCAAATTGTAATCCCTTCCTCGCGAGGAATTTTCTTAACTCATGATGAGCCCAATGAGTGGAACAACCACGAAGGGAAAGATCGAGATCTCCCGAGAGCAAAACCACGCAAAAGAGCGAAGCCCACCGGCTTTTGTAGAAATTATTTTCGGCTCCCATTACTTGATGGCGGGGACCACTGGAGCGAGCATAACTGAGGGTCAGTTGCCATTTTTAGGAAAGAATGATTGAATGTACATTTGTATGCTGAGTCATATACTTTCTTATATCATTTGTCACCGATAAAATACATTTGATCATTTAGAGTTACAAGGTAAAGCACCTTCGGCTACTGCACTTCCAATAATTACCTCCGTCAAGGAGGTTATTTTTTCGACAGGTTTGTCTGTCATTTTGTCTGTAAGTCAGTTATTCTGTCATCAAGATAACTCAAAAAGTTGTTGACCGATTTTGACGGAATTGACAAGAATTGTTAGGTATAGTACTTTAGGAGGAACAGTTGATTAACTGTTGGTGAAGATCAGTCTGCTTGTTTGTTTGTCTGCCTTATTTTTCTCTCAATACCATAACTCAAAACGTTAAGGGCGGAGTTTTAAGAAATTTACATGAGTTGTTAGGTGTATCACGAAGTGTAAATAACCAAATTTTTGTAATGATCCGTTTGTTTGTTCTTTTGTCACAGTTTCAAATTTTGTGCTTATCAGCACAATAACTCCAAAAATAATGAATGGATCTTCATGAAGTTAAAGGGAGTTGTTATTAATGTTAAAAGACATAATTGATTCAATTTTGGGGCAGATCGTTTGGTTCGTTTGTATGTTTGACTTATGTTTGTCACAATGTTTGTTAGCAGTATAACTAAAAAAATATGTACGGATCTTCAAGAAAATTTCATAAACAGTTATTACTATCAAAAGGCACAAATGATTAGATTTTGGAGTTGGCACAAAGAAAATCCTGGTTTCAGAGTCAACTTGCATTTTTCGTTACCGTTACCTCGTTTGGCGGAGGTACAGTATGCGCTCTCAGAGTGCTCTAGTTAGGCATGTACCACAAACATGAAAGTTTGAAAACTTGAGGAACACGTATTTACTAATAGCCCAAAACAATCCTTCTGCCATTTGTTACGTGCACTGTGAAGAGAACTCAGCATTGGTACAGACCATTTGCTTCTCCGCCAAGAAGTGCTGCATGGAAATTACCACACAGGTAAGGTTGGGTGCATTATGTTACCTAGTAACCGTAACCAACAAAGTAGCGCGGCACATAAAAGCAAATCGCCAGCATAATTAACCGCTCGGACATTTAAACATTAAATACCTAGTCTAATTATTTAATGAGCTTACAGCGAGCCATGCATTATCTCAAAACTTCGCCTGCGGCAAATATTCTTCAGCTGGACAGTATCGCGACATTCAAATTAATTCAAATCGCTGGTTTGTTTCAGAGATTCAATTAACGCTCGGGAGGAGGCGGAATAGATTAGACTTCAAAGCGTTAGAATTAAATGGACGGATGAGTTCAGCAGTTGTCGGTCTGGTGCGCACGGTGGCAGCAACCGTGCAGAATGTAATCTATGTAAGGAATCAGCATTTGCCATATCGGGCTCTCCCTCCTTATGACATCCTAATACTTTATTGAATGCGTTTGGATGATTCCAGCCCATGGTTCGCGTGCATTATGGAAACAGTTTTTGTAATTTCAGAATCCTCTCATTTTTATTTTCCGCATTGTATTCAGGGAATTGAGTTGTTGCCAGTGCAAAGCGCTTAGACGCGGGAATTCTGAACTGTTTTCTCGCATTTAAGGAGAAATAACTTTCTAGAGTTGAACACTTCCTTCTTTTCCTTTCAAAATATATATTCTTGTTACCTCCGCCAAGGAGGTTATGTTTTCGTCGTGTTTGTCTGTCTGTCTGTTCGTTTGTCCGTTTGACTATCTGTCTATCACCAAGGTAACTCAAAAAGTTATGGACCGATTTAAATGAAATTAACAGGGATTGTTAGGTATGTTNTTGTTTGTTTGTCTGCCTCATTTTTCTCAATACCATAACTCAAAAGTTATGAATGGATTTCGATGAAATTAACATGAGTTGTTAGGTATATAAGAAAAGTAAATGACCAAATTTTGGTAATGATCCGTTTGTTCATTCGTTCGTTCGTTTGTCACTGTTTTTAATTTTATGTTTGTTAGCACAATAAATAAAAAATAAAGCACGGATTCTTATGAAAATTATAGGAGTTGTTAGTAATGTTACAAGACATAAATGATTAAATTTTGGTGCAGATCGGCAAGTTCGTTTGCATGTTTGACTCATGTTTGTCATAACGACTGTTAGCGGTATAACTCAAAAGTTAGTTACGGATCTTCAAGAAAATTGCACAAGCTGTTATTACTATTAAAAGGCACAAATGTTTAAATTCTGGAGTCTATATATAGAAAATTTTGGTTTCAGAGTTAATTTTAATATTTTACCGTTGCCTCGCTTGGCGGAGGTATGCGCTCTCAGAGTGCTCTAGTTTAACATGTAAATCTCCTTGAAATGTTCAAACCAATGTGCTTTACAATTAAGATGTGCTGGAATTTTCTTGGTTTATGAATGAAAGTTCATTTTATTAGAGCTTTGTGACGGGTAAAAAAGAAAAAATACCCTGAAAACTGCACAATGACAGCAACGTCTTGTCAGGTAAACTTTCTCCCGTTGCATTTTCATGTTTCAAACATGTTCGCCGACCAGTCCAAAAGTAGCGCCGTCTCTCAGATCCCAAACTTACATTTTACTTGCAAAGTCGCTGTGACAGTTTTCACATTTTCTTAGAGCACCTTCGGGTCTCCAGGAGATGTCTTGGCGTCAGAAGAGCAGATTGCTCTGCAGCCTTCCCATAAAAGCAACTTATCTTAAAAATGCATGCATAAGCCTGGCATTTCATCTTGCTAAGTTGGGCGTTTGGAGAGAGCACTAAGCTAAGCCTGAGGTTGTATAGATGCTCCATATTTTGGTTGGCTTTTTCAAATGATAGAAAGTACGCCAGTTCAATATGTGCATTGACAGTGTTCGTACACGAATACGAAATGTGAAACATTATATAGTTTAATCATTGATCTACTTCTCGATATTTCAATATCTTGATCGGTGATATAGGCTGTGCGCTGGTTTCTGCTAATACTACTACATTACCTTGTAACAGTACGCATATATATATATATATATATATAGTTAGCAACGTTTTCACATTCTTTATATCTTCATTTAGGGATAGTATACAGCACAGTGAGAGAGACAAAGGCTGTGAACCCAATGGAATGGTAGCCACATGCAGCAATAGTGTAATATAAAATAAATCTCAATATTTTTATAGGCTCGAGAGGCTCCTGAAGTTAAACATTCTTTTGCGGTGAGTAGTGACGTCACGTGTACAGCATTTGCAGCCTGTCATAGATTAGAAGCCTACATTGCGGAGTTAGCGAGTTAAAAGGGATATTTTCAAAGTCCAGGCGGTTAACTGAACTAGACCACTTGCCTCTACAAACTTTTCTAGTTAAACTATCTATTACAATATTTCAATAATCCTGACAGTCAAATGCATCCGGGAAGTGCTGCGGTGATCTCGTTTGCATATCAGACCTCGCAATGGACTGTCCCCGACCCCACGGCCCTCATATCCAACCAGCCGCAATTGAGGCATGTCCTTGCGGGTGACGTGTTCCAGCTGCGGGTCAGTTGCCATAGCCCAGGAGACTCCAAACTTCGGTCAGTCAAGTACCTCTTGGAGCTGCGCGGCATTGGCGAGAAGATTGAGCAGGTTCCGTCGAAATTCAAGTGCTGCTTCGTTAAATGGAAAAGCTTCCTAAGTTAATTAGAAGAAGAGAGTTGCGTGTTTCTGCTGCATCATTTCTATAGCAGGGCTGTCAACACCTTATAAGCCTTGTTCAATCTTAAGTCTGTACTAGTATTGCTCAATATTCTTCATTTTCTCTGTGGACAACACCTACTTATAGCACCTCTGAGTGTAGCACTACAGTTACTGTGAATTTCTTGTCCTTCAGCACTGAAGTTTGTGATGCATCGATGCTGAATTCCAACGGCTGGACAGTAAATAGGCCTACTCACTTACGGCCAGTCACTAAGCTATGACTCAACTTTTCCGACAAGCTCGATTTTGCCGACTCCTGCTTCCATCAAACGTTCTGAATTATTTCCTTATTAGCACATGCTAAAAATTGAACCTGTTCTGCAGCGAAAACGATATGACATCTCCTACTGGACATAATATTTCTAGCAATTTCTACTTTGATTCAGCGGCTGGTAATTGTTCTGCTTCCAAGAGCTACTAGGTGCTCGCGTTTGACATGAATAGTGTCATTTTAGTTGACACTGCACACAGCCGGTGAAATTTTATTGTTCATGTTTAAATATTATAAGCATACCTTCATAGATGTGTTCTTACATACAGCTGTCTTCTTCCGCTAACACGCTGCTCCTCACTTTTGTATGTCGAACTTAGACGCCCTCTACAGCAGTGTGTTTATTTCACTGTATTAGCATGGGATCCTTTCCTTCAGTTCCGACATGTGAGGACCGTGTCGGGTGCTGCGACCTGTTCGTAGGATCAGCACCACATGACAGGGACGGCCTGCTGGCACCTGCAATTAGTTCAGCACACACAGAGACACTCAGCTCACCAGCAGGCCCAGCCGTTTCCATCACCAGTTTCTTTGTTCCGGTGCTGGCGACCAACATTTCCCTTACATATCAAAGCGTTGCTCCTGAGTATAAGAGCCTGCGATCATGTCCCTTTGTTGTGGTGCTGCTGGGAGCAGGGAATTACGGCCTGCTATTCATAATTAGCTAGAAAATTATGGTTAAGACCGATCTCCATAAAGGTTAAAATATTATAAAGTAAATAACGTTATTACATCATTTGTAATACATACATAAAGATAGATATACTGGGCAAAAAACTAAAATACATTAAGTTTTTTGCAACCAGTATTTCATCCTATGATAAAATAAAATATATGAAACGAACTAAAAATAGTGGTAACGACAAGGTTGCAGTTACAGAGAGTTGACATGAAAAATAAAAGATGGCCAGCAAAATTTACTCTTTTTCCCTTCTTTATTTAGGCATAATTTTAAGGCAGTAATAGACCGTCTTTCGTCGCCCTGGGGCCCCCAGATAGTTCTGACACCATTAGTCAGACCGACGCGTCCGTGATTTTTGAGCAGGTTCTTCATGAGTGACGAACTTTGGTGAAAGTTAAAGACTTTTCGAAGCGACTAAGTTGACGGCGATCCAAACTCGCAACTAAAGTGCTGCCGTCACAGAGAAGATAAAGTAGAATAACTGGCTATAGGGTGTGCTCAATGAAACGGGAAATAAAATATTGTAGATTTTCCTAAGTATTACACCGTTTTAATATGATATGTTATGAAGAATTATTTGCTAAGTGCCTAGTATCCGAACTGTTGGATTTAAGTGAGCTCTAGTTTTTTCGTTTTCATCGATACAGACTGCATCCTTGGAAATAGGTACTGAGATATGAAAGGAGAGCTGCTAAATTCAGTACATATTGATATATCAGGAGAGATTGACTATCTCAGCAAACTATTCACCGCGATAATATCGGTTTAGTTTCGAAGCTGCGGACATTTATAAAATCATGATAAATAAAGCGCTTTTATGCACTCTTTTCTGCTTCTTCGCTGCTAGTTTCAGAGAATTGTTAGAGCTCGAGAACAACACAATATAGGGTGAGCAGAGCTTGGCCATGCTGAATGCAAACAAAGTATTGGTGGCCCTGACGTGGCATTTTATGCAGACTCAGCAGTATTTTCCTTCCCTGTGACAGCCATAAATTGGGATATGGAGCGTAGGAAAGAATTTAGCCTTTCGAAAATACCATCGGCTGATTGCGTTCGAAGACAGGGCCTTCGCGTCCGTGCAACAGCAGCGGAAATTGGAAAGATAAATTCTGTGAAGACTGGAAATTTTCGATTTAGGCTGGACAAGGAACTCTGGGGAATATGCAGGCCAGTGACACATGGCGTGAACACTCAAGATATTCTCGCTGTGTTGGCGCAAGAGCTTTGGTGAATTGCGTCAGGGTTGCGCAATCTGTTCCACTCTGCACTCACCGACAATGTGAGGAAACTTACAGCAATATTCCTTGTCCGCTGATCTCATTTGCATCATTACAAAGGTAATGCATGATAGCTCAATGCACTGCAGTGCTGCCTGGCAACGCATTTAATATAAAACATAACAAAAAGAAATGTCATTCTTAGTGTGGTCTATTGTTTTTTTAGGTGTATATATAATATATATATATTAAAAATAAGCTTTAATAGGTACTCGTGGAAAACACTACATGATATAAAAAGCGCAGTGAGTGCAGTAGAGACAAAGGAAATATCGTAGTCTTCGTACACCGCACCCCGTTGTTTGGCCTCCGTCTGGCGACACTATGCGCTGCCATCGTAGATCAAGTAAATACATGTAGATCATTTGTTGCCAGGACCACTACGGGATGACTTATAGTAACTAGAGCACTCTGAGAGCGCATACCTCCGCCAAGTGAGCCAACGGTAGCAAAACTTCAAATTGGCTCTGAAACCATAATTTTCTTTGCATAAACTCCAAAATCTGATCATTTGTGCCTTTTTATATTAATAACAGCTTGTTCAATT
>LQNS02278091.1:68318145-68421220 GCA_001587735.2 Parhyale hawaiensis | reverse complement strand
AAACAAACAAACAAACGGATGGACATATCTTCACCAAAAGTTAATCATCTGTTCCTCCCAACATACCTAACAATCCCTGTAAATTTCATCCAAATCGGTTCATAACTTTTTGAGTTATGCTGGTGACAGACAAATAGACAGACAGACAGACTGACAGACAGACAGACAAACACGACGAAAACATAACCTCCTTGGCGGAGGTAATTAGTTATTGGATGTTTTTATTCTGATATGCAGGCTGACGGCGTTTCTTGTAAAATATATTTTTTTCTCAATATTTCAACTTAGCGTTGACAAAGGATCAGGCAAGTAATATTAAAACACGTGCATTGGTACAAGTTCGTTAAAGTTTGGGTACAGGACTGACAAATCATGATGTGTTTTCAACACTTCTGCATCTTGTCGTTGATAATATGAAGTGTGTAAAGAAAGTGAAGAGTAAAGAAGCGGTGCATTAGATTTAGGAACAGCGGTGGTTTACAGTTTGGTTACAGTTCATGTCAACACTTGATGCACTGTGAGTTGGAACTCTGTATAGTGAACAAGGTGTCTAGTGCTTTTGGTTTTGTAATGAGGATGTCCTATTACGTTTAAAAAAAGTGTTACAACAATTTCAAGCAGAGGTGCTCTAGCAAACTTTGCGTCACACTCGGGCACGGTGCATGGGCCAATTATGACTCTTTCCTAGAAATTAATATTCGTTCCTGTGCTGTTGTTGTTGCTTTGACCTGCAAACTCTTTCTCTTAACCATTTTTGCGATGACTTTCCTCATTCCAAATTTTTTATTCAAATTTTATACGGGGTTGTCTGCCCAATTCAACTATTTCCTGTTCATTTTACTATTGGCCACCTATCAGCACATATATATTTACATAAATACCAAATCTGACTTTGTTCGGCAATTTTCTGACGAACTGTAGTCAAGTCATAGCCTATTGGGAATCCCTTAAAGCACGTATTAGCCTAACACCTTGTTAAAGACTTTTTCCATAGTCCTGTTGCAGTTTATGAAGGATGTTAGCGGTACTGTGCCCGAATCCGAAAAAAATGTAATAGCTCATTTCTGTTCAAACTTGTTGTAACTCATTTTCAAAATGTTGACATGAAAACTCGGTTTCACCCAACAACCCGCAGTGTACCAGGTACCAACTCTACCGCTTTCAAACTCACATTGAGGATGTAACAGGCATTGGGCGGCATCTTTCAAAGCGGCGAGCCACCGCCGTTGCAGAATCCAACATACCGTCACCGGCTTTATTACTTTATTTAGCCTACACACCTGTTATAACCTTTAACAAACTTTGTATATGAAGCTAATTTTCGACTATAGCTACTTTCTCCTATGTTGTTTTTTTTCTGGTAAATTTAAAGCGCTTTTCATATCTAAAGCTAATAAATTCAACTAAGGGCAAGCGTGCTGCAATTACTGGAATTTTCAGTTGTTTGTACGCTGCCGAGAAGCGAACACTGAGGTTCCATTATGAAGCTCGGCAGTGTGTCATGAATAATAAGCTCACGCTGATAATTGATTATCTTGACCTCCGAGACCAAACAAATTTCAATTCATTGCTGGACAAATTAAAAAAAAAACCTTCCTCTGTTAACGGATTTGACTTTTTGCTAACTAGACTCTTCCTCAGCCATGCTTTAACTTACTCTACGAAAACATTATTTACTATTTGAAGCTTGGTTCTATGCAATGAAAAAGAAAAAAAGTACCCAAGAGAAAAAACAACATATAATTCTTACAATAACAATAGAAATGCGTCAGTGCTGTAAAGATAGCCTAAAAAATTATTCTCGTTTTTTTTTTGTACTGGAAATGATCATGGTTATCATTCAGTACTATTTGTTATATTATAAAATAATTGATGTATCGAGTATGATGATACCACCATCCAATTTATCCTATTAATTTAACTGTTATTTATCGTATATCCACCCATAACCACTGATTCCACATTCACACTGTTGTCCACTTGAATCGAATTAGCAATTTATATTCTCAGGCACCACTTTCATAGAGCACATTTTCCTATACTCTCTATGCCACAGCATATATCGCCTCAATAAAACTTTTCAATTTTAGCCTCTGGCCGTGTCTGTCGTCTTGTGCGCGAGCGAAAATTTACTAATGAAAAAAATTCTTTACCAGCAGCCAAAAGCCTTTGCCGTCCCGCTTTACGCTCAAATCTATAGATCACATAAGATAAAAAATGGAATTTGTTGGCGCTTTTAAAGTTTCCGATCAGCGCCCAGCAATTCTGTAAATTGATCTTAATTGGGCTATTTTTTTTTTTGTCGGGCAGCGGCAGTTTGCTTTTTGGGCGCTTAAAATAAACAAGAGCAACATGAAACATGATGAACTCTTTTGCCATTTCAGCGAGGGATGATGTCATATTTTTATGATCACTGCTCCGTCTTCTTTATAATTTAGAGACAAAATTGTAACTTTTCTTTCAGTATGTGCATTTTAGATAGCGTGAATGATATGCTTAATTAATTAATTAAGGGCTGCACTAGCTTAGCATTTAACAAAAAATATGATGCAAACGCTGCATGCTTTAGCAACATGAGAGTTGCATACAGCGTATCAACTGAGTCAAAATAATCGTTATATGCGATTGATGATTTGCTTCGGAGTGGGAGAGAGAAAGCAAAATGTCTCAGTTGCAATGCTAACCCATAGTTGAAATATTTCCCAAGCAACGTCGTTTACTTTCCTTACACAGAAATAGCAGTTCCGCATAACACGGTAGCCGGTGTAGCCACTGTGTACAAGGCTGAAGATAGCACTGAAAATATTGTTATCAATTATTTCTTACCTGGTCCGCCCTTTTATGGACGTTGTAAATAACGCTGCAACTACAATTAATGGAGTTTCGCTTAGGCCTGGAAGCGTTGCTAAAACATTAGTGGTTTATTGAGACTGATAGTGATGACTATTTATTAGTGGTTGCTGGTGGATACCGACTAATTGTTAGTTATTAATAGGGGGCATGAGCGTAATTATTATTAAAACTACACGCCAAGGCGTAATGAGACAAGTAATTAAATCCCAAATGATGCACTTCGCAACCCCAATACGCTCAAAACATTGCAAAGAGGAAAACCTTAATAACTCATTCACGGCTGACTTAAAGTTCTGCGGCTTCACGTGGCCGAACCCATGTCCTTTCAAGAAATTTCATGACAAAACGATCGAACTGAACAGTTTGGCTCCTAACTGTCTCCAAAGTCGGTAAACGGGCTTCGGCTGCAGCGCGTAAGCTTCTTGCAAAGACTATTGCAGCAGAAAGAAAAAAATATAGGCAATGTACCTCATTAATAAATACCTTGTAAAACGTCCAGAAGCAAGCAACAGTACGACTATGGGACACGTTCACGAGATTATTTTGTCTACACAACCGACTGGCTGAACTGGTGAACGGGCCCACAGTCTAAGATGACTGGCGACAACCGGAGTTCAGATTTGGAACAATACTCTAAAGAAAACATAGGAGCATCTACGTGCTACCTCATTATCAATAAACACAGCGCAGACCATAAACAGGAGCCCAACCCTACTCGAAGCTCGTGATACCAGTCGCCTAACATCTGCTTTAAACGTAAACTTCTCATGAAAGAAAACCCCAAGTAGCTCCAGAGAGCTTGACCCCTGCTTGACCTTAATAATAGTTTTGATAGGTTTATGGAATATAAATCAGTATTGGGCTACGTATTGTTTCATTGTTCAACTGTCTTCAGGAAACTTGTCTGACGCAACTTCTTACGTATATATATATGTATATCAGGAATACCAATACCAAGTAAATTAAATGTTCATAGCAAACTCCGTAGATTTTCAATACAAAATAAGCTCAACGTTAGCACACACATTCACTCCCATACAAACAATTTACAAACTGTTTGAAGCAAAGTATGGATCTCGAAATGGTCTCACATTATCTCTTAAAAAGCTAACAGCAGGACTTTTTCATCAACATATCCTTATGCTCTCGTGTTTATGCCAGTCTCAAAATACAAGATTTTCTTTTTTGCGGGCCGAGAGAGAGAAAGAAAAACTAGGTAAAAAGAGCTTATCTTTCGTTCTGGCCCTGGAGTAGCTGCGTAAGAGGCTGGCGGCATCAAAGTCTTTTGGTAGAGGAACAACAGGCGCCCAAACGGGCTGTTTGTCGCTGGGAAGACATCAAGCGTTATTGCTGAGCCGAGATTGCATTAAGTGCTATTGCAGCTCAGGGACTGTGCAGTGCCTCGTTCTTGCATCGCGATTACATGAAGCATCACCGCTGCATCAGGGTTGCATCAAGTGCAATAATTGTGCGGGAAATATTGCACCATGTTGCACTGCTGCACAGCATAAATCAAGCGTTCTCACTGTATCAGGATAAATGAAGCGTTTTTGCGGCATCGGGGTGAAATTCAACATTATTGCAAGACTATGATTGCATCAAGCGTTATTCCTCAGTAAATATTTCATCAAACGTCATTATTGCACCGTGGTGACATCAAGATTCATTGCAGCAGCTTCATATTTAGAAGTACACGAAGAGCTGCTGGAGAACCGAGTAAGTATCACGTGCCACTGAGGTAATACACCAATTATTTTTCTTTGAATTAAATTTGTTTATTTACTGATCATTATGGACAAATTGCAGAAGTGCCACTCCTTTAATAATACTTACGTTGATGTTTTTCAGTATGATTATTATTTACTGATCTTAGCAATCATATCACGACGAGCGGAAAAAAATAATGGCAATTTTATTAAAGGAAATTTAATTGCATCCGTAATGTCACGATGCTTCGCATTGCCTGGCACCGCCGCCATCTTGTCTCACCAGTTTGTCTTTCGCTATTAATTGTGAAGGTTGTTCTAATCCACGTAGGTTATGTTCTAATCAAGGTTAAGTTAGGTTAGTTTATGTTAGTTTCCGCTTCTCTAAATATCATTTTCAACACGCTTACATTCAAATTTCATGGCAATTTCCACCAAAAATACCGAAAAAAAGAAGAGTGGTACTTATATTATATTGTAGGTATAGCCCGTTAGTACTAAATATTATTAAACTCTATCTGCATTAAGCTCACAGAAGCCCTTCATAATCGAATTGTATTTACTCATGCAAACGAAGTTTACACACGTACATTTTTGCTAATACTGTAAATTTTACCACCAAATGCCGATAACATGACAAATGAACTATTCATCTCCTAATTCAATGGAGGGAAAACTGATTGATGTTAAGCCTATTCGGAGTACTTTTTATTAAGTGAGGACATACAGCATGCCGATTCGCACCGTCAAGAGGCAGAGGAGTGTCACTGAACAGTACCTTATTGCTACTGGTCAGGTGACATACCAAGGAGGTAATATAGAGTGCAATTGCCAGAGAAACACTCAGTATTGCGAAACACCGGCCATCCGAAAAGAACTTCAGAAGCTATTTTCTGAAAATATTAATATTTACGGCTAATACAGCGTTATTTCTGTTTTTTATCCATAATTTAATAACACATGCTCGAGAAATACCTTTGGGCTCTTAGGGCTAAGGTAATTTTTTTTTTGTTAAATACGATGCGGTCAAGATACTTTGAGAAAGTTAAAATAATACAACCTGGTGTAAATAGGGCAAACTTACAAATTTTCGAACGGCGGACCAATCTTTTCATTTGTGCTGTTTGCCTGTTAGCAACTCACTCTAAAAGTTATAACTGTAGGCAGTTCTTCATGAAATTTACCTGATATGTTAGTAATATTACGGGCAATTGGTGATTATAATTTAGCGATGAATATAAAGAAATATTAGATTTGGAGCATCTTGAACCTTTGTTGTGCTCTGCGAAGATCTAAATTTTTGGATTGATTCCCTACATATGAATATTATTGTTAATACCTATGCCAAAGAAGTAATGTTTTCACGGGTTTTCTTCGTCTGTCTATTTTTCTGTCTGTTAGATTCATAGTTCAAAATGTTATGGTCGGATTTTCACGTAATTCACAGAAACTTTTAAGCATATCATCACAGGAACTTTTAGGTATATCACGAGAGGCTGTTGATTTTATTTCTTTATAATCCGTCTGTCCCCGGGGTGTTTGTCTATCATTCTTTTGTAGGACTACGTTTCAGAACGCAGGTCTGCTTCTTTGGAGTGCAGATCTTGTTAATATTATCCCAATATAATAAAATGCTTCGTGTATCTATTTATTTCGTGTCCGTTCTTAGACAATACATAGGCAAAAAATAAGCCCGGTTGCAGATTTGGTAATTAAGTTGCGTTTTCATAGAGATCGATGACCAGGTTGCAGAAGGTGGTGAAAGTGGGATTATTATTCCTTTAACTGAATGCACTTCTTGCTTGAAACACGTCTTGAAATGGAAGAATATATATATATATATATATATAGGGGCTTAAGACGACAATGTTTCCCGTTAGCCTACCAAAATGCTGTTAGGCTGACAAAATTTTTGGTAGGTTAGTGAACTCTCCCCTGTAGTCGGCGTTCGTTCCTAAAATACGTTGAAACAGTTAAATACCCGTAAAATACAGTACACTAGACGAACCAGTCCTTGCATGAATTACCTACAAGGTTCTCGGGTAAGAGCTCATTGGGATGGGCTTCTGTACTAGGGTGGGTGGCAGCATCTAAGTGCGCGTTCAGTATCGAGAAGAGGGAGGAACTGACCCATAGAATTTCAAGATAGTTAAATACTGGGAACAAATCCCGTGGATTTCGGAAAATGTCGTTTTAATAGGTGGGATTTTGAAAGATGTCGTATTATCGCAATTATAGGGACATACATATAAATGCAGCTTCCGGAGTTCAATTTTATAACTTTTCTCTCTCAGGTCACGACACATAAATTCGGCAGATGATCAGCGTAGCACTCTGGAGGTGATCATTTTTGACAAGCAGTAGACAATTACATTTTCTAGCTTACTGTCTTTCTAACTTGACGGAGCAGTTTTCTCCTCATATGCTAAAATTTCAGCACTTCAAATGAAGCAGATATTTGAGTTGGAAAAAAGGTGGCAACGGTATCATTGTCGGCGGTACTCTCACATTGTATGCAATCTGACTGGAGTTACATTCAAGTTTATTGGAGTGTTTCACGCAAGATATGACTTCTGCCTGTCAGTATGGAAGACCTATGGATGAGAGCACAAGAAGGATCAATTAAAAAAATGAAGAAGCAAGTCATAGAAGAGAAGATTCCGTACCGGCCCATGGGTATTAGGGAAACATATCGATTATTGCGCAATTTTTTACACGCGTGGGTCCACTAGTTAGTGAATAAAATTTGAAGTTATAACTGTTTATTATAGATTAGGATTATGACAATAAATTATTAAGAGATACAAACTTGATTGTAACAATACTTCAAATAATGTTTCAAAGAATATGCCTTGCAATTGTATTAGCCTTTGTTTTTTATGTGTTTATGTGTGCCCAAAAAGTTATGCTCAACTTATAGTGCTATGCAGATGCATCATCGTAATTGATCCTTACTCATGTACCAAACGACGTTGTATTGTATCACTGTATCTGTGTGTAATAAACCTATCAAGCCGGTTTTATCAATAACTAGAGCACTCTGAGAGCGCATACCTCCGCCAAGCGAGGCAACGGTAGCAAAAAGTTCAAATTGGCTCTGAAACCATCATTTTCTTTGTACAAACTCCAAAATTTGACCATTAGTGCCTTTTATTAGTAATAACAGCTTGTGTAATTTTCTTGAAGATCCGTTCATACCATTTTTAGTTATACTGCTAACAAACGTTAAGACAAACATGAGTCAAAAATACGAACGAACAAATCGATCTGCACCAACATTTAATAATTTATGTCTTTTAACATTATTAACAATCCCTATGAATTTCATAAAGATCCCTTTATTATTTCCTGAGTTATTGTGCTAACAAGCATAAGATTAAAAACAGTGACAAACGAACGAACGGATCATTACTAAAATTTGGTCCTTTACTTTTCGTTATATACCTAACAACTCATGTTAATTTCATCAAAATCCATCGATAACATTTTGAGTTACGGCATTGAGAAAAATGAGGCAGACAAACAAACAAACGTATGGGCATATCTTCACCAAAAGTTAATCATATGTTCCTCCTAACATACCTAACAATCGCTGTAGATTTCGTCCAAATAGGTTCAGAATTTTTTTAGTTATCTTGGTGACAGACAGACCGACGGACAAACAGTCAGACAGGCAGCCAAACACGACGAAAACCTAACCTCCATGGTGGAGGTAATAATCATTATAGAAATGATAATAAAAGTTATTTTCATCATTATTACCTATAACTGCCACCGTTTTGGCAGAAAACAAACTTCGACATGCTTGTGGCGCCCTTAACACCGCCCGCTGAGCACAAAACACAAACACAAGCCTTGTCTCTGCCACATGATCACATCAAAGGATATGGTTGCCAGACACACCTCTGCTCTACCCCCAGGGGCCCGAGGCAGCTCAGCTTTAGGTTACGAAGGCGGCCGCTCTCGAAATAAATGACCCGTAGCTCTTGCTAATTTTTCACGGGACACTGAGCAGGTAAATTGTAAGCAATTTAATTCCTTCTAAAAGGGAACACCGCCCGCAATTACAGCCTTCCGAAGAAATTCTCCGATTCTCACCTGGAAGGCGGGAATTTTCTACCAAACTGCAGGCTCCTCCAGTTGGAATGCCTACGTAAAACATTAGGATGAATTACTGTCCCTTCTTAGGGAAGTTACTGAAAACTCCAAGTAATTCAAAATGTATTGGCTGTAGCTAGTGCACTTGATAGATGATAGTCTCCTCGGATCCGTAGAACAAATTTTCTAAGTTGATAATGAATCCAGAATAGGCCGCATTCGTACTACCGTGGCGTTCAACGCTCACAGCCCGCTCCAGCTAAGTGAGGCTGTACAGACGACAGTATGGGGTGTGTGTGCAATTTGCTTCCTGAGGATAATGTCTGTCCAAACTGAAGGTTCTGCTCATGTCAGAGTAATTTTATCTGACACATTACCAAGCTGTCTGCTGTAGGTTTCCGAGAGGACTCTTGTCTGAAGGCGTTCCGCGATTAAATTACCGCACAATACCGAAAATGCATACGATGCCAAGCTTTTCTACAGCAGCCTGTAGCTATAACTCCAGATGTGCATGTCATATATCTATATGTAGTGATCTATTTATTATATCAGCGCTATCTCCCTTTTCTTGAAGAAGCCACAAGAAGTGTAATTTTTTTCATAATTTTCTGTAAAAAACAACATTCAGCTGCAGGAGTTTGCTGAGAAATTTTCATCGCAACCGCTTAAAATTCCGCTTATTCCTACGCAACAATCATATCTTGTGCCAGGGGTAACTCAAGGAGAGTGAAGGTCTATGGCAGAGACTGACTCTTTCGCTGTTAGAAAAGTCTGCAATTTTCTTAAGCAACTTAGGGAATTTTTAATCTTGCCTTCTAATTTTCCATTCATTTATTAGAAATACTGCCCTTCGACTTGTAAATAAGAGAAAACGAGAACCTCAGGCCAAAATAGTCAATCTGAAACTGAATAAAATTTTCGGCTGCCTGACTCAGCTTGTGATGTTTTCAGCTGACTTTCGAACATTGAACTCAGGTTTAAAAAAATCTATCTCTTGTCGAAAGGAGAAGAAAGCAGAAAACGAAAGCCCAAGACAAAGATATCCTTACAGATTATGTTCAGCTGCTTCAACCAACCTAGTTGAGTTTCAGTCCGCCTGTTTAAAATTCCACTCATTCTTAGACCTTTTTTCCTTGGTTGGGTGAGAATAGAATATAGAAATCCAGGGCATTAGGGACCGACAGCGGCTCTGAGACAGAAGGATTGGAGTCAGCTTCGATCTCAGGCTGGTGTAGAGCTCGAGGCCTGGGCAGCGTGCCAAGATCCGTTGAGCTGAGGAACACAGCGCCTCCTACGCTGGAATAACACTCACACTTTAAGTACAATAATATCGGGATGGACGATGGCTTTCAGAAAGGAAGCGATCAATACCATTAAGATGTTATTAGATAAGTGGTGAAGCTTCACTGCTGCTAAGGGAATTTGGACATCCTGAGTGTAACTCTTTCGGCACAAGAGGAAGTTTCCAGCAGAGTCTTGCTGGCGTAGTGCGTCGGTGCGATGTCATGGACAGAAGCAGTAGAAGACAATAATTTGCGTACAGCTGAATTATTTTGATATTTGAATATAATCAATGTTTCTGAAAGATAATACACTGAACAATACAATGCATAACAATGAAGCTTTTTTCGCTCAAGATGCTAGCTCAAACTTTTTGGAGGAATTTAACTCATTTCCGCATATTACAGGAACCCAATAACATCATATATCTCGTGATTTTTGAGCAATGGAATGATATCGTTGGTTATATAATACTTTATTCTCTCAGCCTGTCTGTATATGTTGTATACGCTGAGAGCAGTGTCGCTCCAAACGCAGCCCACCTTCCGATACACCAAAGGGCAAAAGTAACGCATCAGTGTCTATGAGCACATCGAAATAGGTAATGTGCTGAGGGCCGCGGGACGGCGTATTAGTGTTGGGTAAAGCTAGAGTTAACTTGATCGCACGCACCAGCTAGTAAACTCCAATGCACTGGTTCGTCCTGTAAATAATTTCACAAAAATGACTATGGTACGCTCCACATAATTTTCATGCGAGGTACTTTATATGACCTTCCATTGCAAAACCTAAGAATCTATAGTTAGCAGCACAGCAGAGCCTCACGCAGCAACAGTTTGACAGATACCGAGACCCAAGAGACACTGCACACAAAGAGCTGATGCACATGTACAGGTACTGCTGCCTGTACATCCTCGCTTTCGCTTTGTTACAGCAAGCGGTGCGGTCGACAGGAAAATAAGAAAGGCGTTCATCATAACATGCTTGCAAGGACAGCTACGCACTAGCACAAGTACTGGTCCAGGACGTTAGGAAAATGCAACATCAGAGGACGTTCAAGGACAGTAAAAGAGACAGTTCCTCACCTTCTTTGCAGCCAACACTGCCATAACAATACTTATTTGTTCACTTTGGAGCGATGGAAGACTTGCGTTTTTGCCCACAATGGGCCTCTGAGAGACTGATTCCGATAGAAGCAAACCCACAAATATCGACTAGCTCGCTTTGGAACAGGCGCACTCCATTCCATATTCATGCGACTGGGGAGCTGAGGCGGCCTTCGGTGATAGTGACTGTTTGCAGCAGATAGGGTGCATCGGATGTGCTCCAACTGGAATAGTCTGATGTAGTTCTAACTGCAGCAGCTCACTATAGTGGTTCTTAAGACATTTCCAGAGGAGGAACTCACCTGGAGCTCTGTCTGCTTTAAAGAGGCCCACCGGTGAGTCCTCTGACGGAAAAAAGGTGCAACCAAATAAAAGTTTCGCAATAAATGCCAAGTCTTACTTTCGGTAGGTGACGAGAACGTGCCAGCCTTTCTTGTCGCAGAAAGGCCCCCTCTTTCCGAGAAATGCACTTTTCTCTTGAATTATATCAATATCAATTACAATTGCCCGAACCCTTGTACCCCTCCATGGAACCTCAAACAACCACAAGGGCTTACGATTCCCAGTAATCATGGATATAAATGCTTGTTTAGAGAATACTATTTTGTTACATTTGATATTCGGACCACCACGCTATCTGCTCCCACACAACCAAATAGGCCTTGCTATTATGTTAGCTTTGGTACCGACAAATAAATGGTAATATCGGCACTCATATTTTAATGATCGCATTGATGAAACCAGATGTTAGAGCTATAAATTCTAACTAACCAGAGCCTATGGAATTAAAACAGAACAAAAGAATTGTTCTGCTGCGATATCTCAGGTTCGTATCATGCATACGAAGTATGAATATACGGTCCGAGTCAGACAGCAAATCTGCTGCCTATGACCTGCGAACAGTAGCAGCTAAAGAACTTTAGGCATGACGCTTATTGTTTCTCTCTTGAGACGGTATCGAGGATACCCTAATTTTTCCTTGTCTTACACCGAAAACGCAAGGAGCTTCAATAGGAGGAGTACGCGCAAGCCTTCACTAGGCGAGTAAACACATGGCTTTGTCACGTGACTGAAGCTGGCGTTTGGAGATCTGAAACTGGCTGAAGTGGCAGTGGTCAGTACATATAGTTAAGGAAGATACAGACAGGCAGTTCTTCAATATTTTTGCAAGACAATCGTGTCTGAAGATTTATATCACACTGTTCACCCTGTTACTTTCATCATAAGCTGGTATACAGGATACAAGTTTCCTTTACATAGGTACTTCCATCCGCTCGGAATTTTGTCGATGGTTAATGGCTGCAAAAATTTGAGCTCAGGNCGTAGGCAATGCCGCTCTCCGATTGGATAAGCCACTCAGCCAGTTTAAGAGAAAAGTTTACTCGCAACGCTCCCGTAGGATAAATAGATAGGGTGCACTCCTCTCTATTAGAACCTCCTTCGAAAACGTTACGGACGTGCCAGGAAGCAAAGAGCGTAACGGGAGGATTCACGAGAAATTAGCATCAAAAAGTGACATCATCATCGACGAATCTATGGCTGAGCAGCCTAGGAGTATTTTAACCAATTTAGCTAGGAAAATCGTTTTAAATTGCGAAATTCATCTCTAGCATGTAAATAAGTTAAGAGAATATGTAGTAATTTAGCAATTATCTATAGAAAATTCCAGTGCATGCTGGTGGGAACTTTCACAGCACTAGCTCCGAATTTGGTGCTTTTGGCGACTTGATTTAATTTCTTCTTCCTGATTGAAGTCTTTTTTACACTTCATATTCATTTCACAGTACTCTTCACAGAGCATATTTATTCCTTACCAACAAATATAAGCACCATTATAGCCAATTCTGTACGCAAGGGAAGCCTATTATTCGAACTTTCTGTATTTGGCGAAAACATTTTACAGTGTTTTGCAGCTCAAGTAGCTGGCCAGTCATGATAGGGAGATTGAATGACATAAATCGAAAAATACGGTAATATGTTAAAGAAAACAACCTATGAAGGCCTGAGGTACCACACTCAAATACTTTGACTCGTCGATGTGTTGTAAATTTGCTACGTGCGGTCACGGCTAAGTTTTATTTTAGTCTTATTTAGTGCTCCCATTGCATTCTTTGCTTCCTGGGATGTGCTAACTACATAGAGAATTCAGGAAAGAAGGAAAGATTAACCCGTGCACCCGCACTGCCCTCTTGAGAGGACACCCAACAAACCCCCCGCGCACCCGCAGTGTCTGCCAGAAATTTGCTTCCGAAATAAGGCAAGCTAGCGTAAGGGTGCTATTGCAAGCACAGAAATGAAACTTACAAGGTTGGTAGGAACACATTTTCCTTTTCCAAAACCGCATTCAGTTTGGTGTTCGAGTTTTTGGTTATCGTGATACAAGGCGCACAAGTCCATAAATGGGCTGCGGCTACTGGGTGTCTTTCCAAGACGACAGCTGCGGTTTCGCGGTTTTCCTACAAGATGACACTGCGGGTGAACGGGTTGAACAAAGGGATGAACAAGCAGAATTATTATACTGTGTAGCTTATACCTACTTTAATACCATGATATATTAGTACTAATTGCGTTCGTTAAATTATTTATGAGTAACTCATTGTCATTACTATCAACCGCGAACGAAGTCAGGGAAGTGATATTGATTTCGTTGAAGATTTAAGTATGTTTGTCTGTCCACCCAATAAGTGGTCGGAGTTGAGCAATGTTCAAAATTTTTTTGTAGGGAGTTTGGTGGGTTGACCTAGATTTGACCCATGCCAAAAAACTAGACCTAGCTGACCATAAAAAAATGACGGCGTTGAATTTTCCTCCACCGGGGCGAATTTGCCTCCACCGCGGCAGATCGTCTCACGCCACGATGCCTCTCATTTTCTTTCGTTATTTTTAAAAGATCTGGCGTGGCGCTAGCCTTGTTGGACACAGCATCCATATGAGAAATTAGGATTAGCTGGCCATTAAAAATGACCTGGTTGAATTTGCCCCAACTGCGGGTGATGGTCTTACGCCACGAAGTATTCAAGTTACCATTGTTTCCATTTTTATGCTTTCCCTTGCAGGAAGAGAAATCGCCCAAAGGTAAACGCTTGCAAAAAAAAAAGAATACTCTGAACGCTGAAAGGATATATTCACTACTTTTGTTGGGTATTACAGTCACTTCGATTGTCTATTGTATTGCAGTAGTAATAACAGGCGGTATTACTGGCCATAAGCTATAGATACATTGGCACAAGAAAATTCTGCGCGTTATAAATTTTTCTAGTGTTTTCCTTTGAAAGTTTTTTTGGAGCGTAAAGAAAATGCATTCGAAATTCCTGGGACGACTATTGTAAAAAGGTTTCGCCTATGATATGTACTCAACTACCAATACTTTTCTCATTTCCTTTCTTACTAAGCGTTTTGTTTTTTAACACCATTAAAAAATAATAAGTAACTGCAGCTTGAACGAAGTTTGTATCAACGAAAGTTGCCATAGGCATATTTACAGATACGGCTAGTGCTCTAAAATTTGTCCCAGTGCACTTTGAGAATAGCCTACTGCAATGTGCTCAGTACGAGTAATTATGAGCAGCCAACTTACCTGTCGCCACCTTAATTTTTCTCATTGCTGACGAGCTGTATTGAGCGACAGCCTGGTCATTCCGTCTATTTTTCTACATGAAGACTAGAAAATACCACCTTTCTCGCTTTTTTGTGTCCTTTTCCTGCTCCAATTATTTTTCTCAGCTAAACTTATACTTTTCAGCAGTTTTTCTATGTTACTCAGTAGTAATACAATAATTTGCCTAATTTTTTCGTAATATCTTATAGAGTGTTCTTTTAAGACAATTATTATATGATAATAAATTTTAGAATTAAACAAATTTCTAAACATTTACATGAATAGGTAACAGTTTGTTCTCTGGGATAAAAACTAACAACGTACGTCACCACCACAAGCCTGTACAATAGCGTCCCACCAACTACCAAATACACGCTCCCGTTATTACCTAAGCTTCATCAACTGCAAATAAGACGAGCCTGGTTATTATTGCACCGTAAGGAAAGCATTTTCCGTGCCCTTCACCGCTCTATTTGCTTCTCTTCGCTCATTTTCCTTTCACTGTACACACGGCCCCGCCGTCTCTGTACCTTGCAGCGACATTCAAGGCATCGTTAGGGGAAATGCCGCCTTTTGTGACCCTCGAGCGGCTGATTTTCTCTCGCATGAAGGAATGAAAAACCGCACGCGATCGGACCGAGCAAATTAATTTTCTCGCCTTATTCAGACTACGCAGAGAATGCGTGTCTTCGAGGCGTAGGACGCTTACCTCATTTATCCAGCCTGCGGTATCATAATTATGGAACACTTAACTTTTATTTATCACTAGACGACCCGTGACCCGTTAGGCCGTCATCTCGATCGTCTTCGCTTTCGCAAAAAGTAGGTGTTATTTAGCTGGTCATAGACCACAGGCTATTCGACCGTCCTCTTCTACCCGTCAAGGAGCGGCCAGTACAGCTCATCATCAACAGATTCTTTGCCTCTCTAATGAATATTCAACACCCAGGCTGTAAGTAAAGTCAGTTTATATGTTACGTATTTCAGTTATATTTCTCACAGCACCGATGAATTTATCATGCCCGTTCTTGAGGTCGAGCTCAGTTTAACTTCCGTATCACAGAGACAATCTAATTAAAGTGCTAATCCATGGAAAGAATGCGGCTGTGCCCTAGTCCATCGAATTTCTTCCAGTCTAAAAACGAAGATGCTGCTTTAAAAAAGACACAGATAAACGTGACACAAGTAATAAACAAGCAAACAAAGTTCACACACTTTTAGTATAATATAGATANCCATGGAAAGAATGCGGCTGTGCCCTAGTCCATCGAATTTCTTCCAGTCTAAAAACGAAGATGCTGCTTTAAAAAAGACACAGATAAACGTGACACAAGTAATAAACAAGCAAACAAAGTTCACACACTTTTAGTATATATATCTATCTATTCGTAGACTAAAAAGTCGTGTTATCTTTATCTTGTGAATTACCCACTAATGACTCACAGTAAAACTTCTGTAGCGTGAACTACATCAGCTTTAAAAGTCATTTTGTTTTATGTACTGAGTCTTAAGTGCACGAAAAGCTTAAAGCTTAGCTTCGTTTCGATTCTTCCTTCCGACGTGGACGTGCAATCGTAGAATCAAGTTGAAGTAGGGAAAGTGGAGTAAACTTTCGGGCTGCTAAGTCGTTTGGCAGTAAATAAAACTGGTAAATTGGATTGTAGAAGAGATGAAACGGTAATGTTCGTACCGCTATCTTAACATTTTTCCTGCCTAAATGATCCACTACATTAAATCCAAACGCCAAGGATGCATTAACTTCACTTCTTGGCTCACAAACTTCTCTGAAATTCTGTCATAACTTCGGCTCCAATTTCTTACAGAGGCGAGAGCTGCGGAGAAAAAAGGCATTTTGTTTATTTGGAAGCGAGCGATTTGTTGGCAAATGCCGAGCACAAGCCGATTGTGGGAATTTTAGCTCACCACCTCAATAGTGAATGCTATTTTGTAAAAAAAACAATCAGGTGGCGGGAACGTGCTAACACAATTTGTTCACAGTAATATTGATTTAGATTCTTGTTGTAGGTCTAAATTTGTTGTTGTGAAGTCATAAATATTTAAAAATGAGTAGTGCATTTATTTTTCTTTCAGTTTATTTTATTTCTTCTGTTATGGATGTTATGAAAGTGACAGGAGAAAATTAGGCTAGGTTGAAGAGAGTGGCAATCTTGTTACGCTTTGTTGAAAAACTGATCAGTAGGTTCCTAGGTTCCAGATAGTTACAAAAATTGAGGAAACCCCCAGCAGATTCGATGCTTTGCTATTTTTAAAATCTGGGTTTGAAAACGTTGGATTTATTCCCTAACAAGATTATTAATTCATATATTTGCTGTCCTTTCAAGTGGACATTTTATTTGCAGTGAGTTGACGGCAAGCAAATTGAGCAGGAGGGGTAAACTAATTTTCCGAGTGTTGCAGAATTGAGAAATGGAGCGAAAAAAATGATTTTGGTGGCAGAAATTATTCTTTCGCTAAGACAGTAGCGACTTGGGAGGAGAATCCTTGTACCGAAGTAAAGAAGAAATTGTAAAATTGTGAACTACTACCGGACAAGAAAAGACGTGTGGACCAGCCTCATGGCCGGGGTACAAAGCATCTTCCCAGGTACAATGCGTAGTACGTCAACTACGAGAGACTTGCCAGAAACATGGAGGAACCGACGGGCGCTCCTACACAGCAAGGCTACAAAAAAAAAACAAAAAAAAAAAAAACATTGGACAGGCATCTTATTTAAAATAGATATATGGTGTTGTCTCATTTTATAAACGTTTTTTATGTTCAGCAAATTAATTTATTGTTAGAAGCCAAAGCTACGTGTTAAATATTAAGCCTCTTGCGTCTCCCGCCGTAGGTCGAGTGAGAGGGCACAAATTTTTTATTTTGTTATAAAATGCTTACTTAAGCCAAATATGAAAGAAATTTGTAAAGTTTGCTCAAAGCGTTGCTTTTTTACAGATCTTCAAAAGTTAAACTTTTGCGTGTTCTTTATGTGAGAGCAGCACGAATACGAAATACAGTATATTGAAAGAGAAACGTTTAGCTCTATGAATCGTTTTGAGGCCGATACAGGTACATCATTTTTGTTACGTCTATTGGTTTCCAAGCTCTGAAATTTTTGGGCAGATATTACGACGGAAAAAATTTTCAGAACTGAAAATCCACTTTACTAACAGGTGAAGCGTTTAAAAATTTCTTGTGCTCCCATCAACCACCCAGTGCCGAGAAGCTCGTGGGAGAAAGAGCGGGCCTGTGTAAGGTTAGAAAGGCATAGTTAGATTCTGCAAACCTGCCAGATGAACTCATCTTTCAAAGAATGTTTGTTTAGAACGCTTGTTGAGCCAGACTTTGTACATCTAAACGGTCAATGAGATGTATAATAAACTTGTATATGCATATATATGCATGCAAATACAAGGTATGCGGTCAGCTCACTAAAATATTTCTTTTCTGACAGCTTCAGCCATGCCTAGCATCCGCTACACAGTCGCCAACCGGCACAAGTGAATAAACATCTCTCACGCCGGGTTCTTTTTCCTTCCAGGACACCGTTGATCAGACAGATCTTGAGGACGAAAGCAAAAACTCCTCAGGGTCTCCTAGCAAAACACGACGAAAATGGAAGAAGAGACATCATCTCACAGTCTTGAATCCATACGGTAACGCCTATTTCTACTGGCTCTGCGTCCTCACCATTTGCGTTCTCTACAATCTCTGGACAGCCATTGTGCGTCAGTCGTTTCCTGAGCTGCAGGAGAATTACGTGCTTCTCTGGTGAGTTGAAAGTCTCTCGGTGTAGGGGTAAGCCAAGTCTATCGTAGACGTGTCTTCTCGGACTACAGGAATATTATACCGGGTGCCTAAAAAATGTTACATTCCCAATTGGCTTCTGTTTCAAAAAGCATCAGGCAAAAGAATAGATCCTATATGGGTTGGGAATGTATCTTACCGTATATACTGAAACACAGCAGTCTATTGAAAATGAAACATTTTTGAGGCACCCAGTATAATGTACCAATCTTGTGGCTTTGTGTTAATGGTAAATCAAGCTTATGGTAAAAGTGTCTTCTTGGACTATTCTTGGACTAAAGATATATATAGTATGTACCTTTGTTTGGTCTTCTGATACTTTGGGCAAGTCAAGCTCAAGTTGGTAAACTTCACAGAAGATGGAGATACATCCGCACCTTAGAAGTGAACTTCTGACCCCCATTTTTTGCCGGGTATATTGAGTAGATAATTAAATATTTATTCAACCTTACAAGGCATCTACCTCTCTAGTACGCATGGACGCGGCTTACGTGGCCATCTTTATTTCAAGAAATGCCTGAACAGCTTTTGGAAGATTTGGGGTCAAAGATCCTCCGTCAATCATTGGGCCAAAAGCGTAAAACAATCACCTGCGCCCTCTTGAAGCTGCTTATGATAACAAAAAACAAGATGGGAACGTCCGACCCTACGGCTCAGCTGAACAAGTTCAATTAGCTTATTCCTGCAAAATGGAAGCAGCCACGGAGTCTCGGACCTGAGGGCCTACAACTGCTGGGTCAGCACGACTGGCTGTAAAGCCTTCAAAACAACGGGATTGTAGGGCGAGAAGAGCAAATAATGAAAGAAGGTCTCAAAAAGAGCACCCGGCTCTACTCTCTGGTAATAATTCCGTTGGTATTGTGAGTAAATATACAACTAATAATTTATCTTCAAGTTCAGATGCCTTGCGTATTTCTCAAATGATTTTTTTTGGCTCTGTGAATAAATTTTCTACTTTACGCATGTGTTCATTTTTTGTTTTGAAAGTTGTGCGAATTTAGGTCAATGGTATGCGGCATATAATTTTATACAATTTAATTTTTTTTTTGCTGACGCCAGAAAACAAAACCTACCGCGATATTTTTTTCTCGGGGAGCATTTAGACAGCCTTGAATTCAGCAGGATTTCTGTGTCTCCTACTCTCCGTGATGGAACTACAAACACTGAAATCTTTTCCTAAAATTCTATGCCTAAAATTTACGACACGTGTTGTCAATCACAATAACATCCTTGTGATCTAAGGATCACAGTATCTTTCTGCGCATATCCATATTTCGCGTTGCCCAATGCATGTATTCATAAGGTGTCTTGTGCTGGGAACACGCTAGGCATTTACACAGACAACTTAGTGCACCGATACGAGACTCGTACGTCATTTATTTCTCGGTATCTATGCTACCGGTTATAGATATATATAGTACAAATAAAAGTATATTAAATATATATACATAGAGAGAGTATGATATACAATGAAACGTCACGCGCGCTGCACATCCGAGCAACCAGTTGAGCGTAGAAATGCGTATATGTCTCCGACATTGTACGCGTCAACAACTTCCAACGAGTCACTATAATAAAATTTACTTCATTCTTTCCTACCGCTCAACATTTCGCCATTGTGGATCGAATTTCAGGCGTTAGCGTCAATCCGATTGGGCGTGAGACTGTAAAAAATTAGATCCTGCTATGCGAGTCGAATACTCAGGTTTGAAATTTTAGACAATATGAGTGTAGGTGGATTGGATTGCCTGGATTAAAATGGGTGAACCCATCGTCACGTCTCTGAGTACTTCAGTGATAGTGATAGAAATACTTCTTTCCTTTATTGCTGGCTGCATAGCGCACAGGCTGAACCGACAGCAGATTAATGTTATGGACTATGTATATTGGAACCAACGGAAATTCCACATGAAACTCTTTTGTTCTTTATAGGTTCTAGGACCCGTATTACGGATACAAAGTGTCAAGGTACATTCTAAGTCAGAAAGCACATCTCTGACATGGGGAGAGTAGTCCTAATGTGACTTTTACTTTCCTGTGCTTGAATCTCTGACACATTACTTTTGTTATTTAGAATATTTAGGCGTTAAGTGTATTTATTTCTTATTGTTACAGGAGCGCGCTGGACATCAGCACGGATATTGTCCTGGTCTTAGATATCCTTGTCCAGTATCGGACGGGATATCTGGAGCAAGGATTGATAGTCTACGATTCGGAGAAACTATCGAGCCACTACCGCAACAGCAAATGTTTTATACTGGACTTCATAGCCGTGGTGCCCATCGACTATTTTGTGATGGCCGTAAGTCTTTCTGTGTATTTATTCCCGGTCCCTGAGGTGCCGTAAGTCTTTCTGTGTATTTATTCCCGGTCCCTGAGGTGCCGTAAGTCTTTCTGTGTATTTATTCCCGGTCCCTGGGATGTTGTAGTGGATACCGCACTCGGTTCATAAAGCCTAGTGCACACCACAGTCTACTGATGCCGTCAGAACCAGTCACTCTGTCTGAAGTGCCGGATAAGTCAAGCTTCGAAGTGTAAATGTCGAGGGCCAATCGAACTTCTTTAGCGTAGGGTTCCTCAGCTTGGGTGCTCACACTCGGCCCAGGTTCACACCACCTGGCGCATAAACGAACTTGGCAGAAGTGCGAGGTAACATTCATAGGACGCGTTGGATTATAAGAAGAAATTAAGAATTCGAGGCTTGCCGTGATTGCTATATAATCAGTAGCGTTGGCTTAGTGGCTCAGCATTGTGTTATGTCAGAAGCAACCGATTACGCTGAGCTGCCAGAAAACTCCGTTGTATAGAGCAAAGTTGCAATTTTGGCAATCTCAGGGGGTAACCGATAAAGGAACACACTCGCATGCTGGGGACACGCTAGGCATTTACACTGACAACTTGATGAAAGGATGCGAGACTCGGACGTCATTTATGCCACGGTATCTATGCTACCGATTTTAGGTATGCATCGAAACGGCCCGCGAGCTGCTCATCCGAGCAACCAGTTGGGCATAGAAATGCACGTGTGTCCCCGGCAGCACAGACGCCAAACTCGTCAAGCGCTATGTATTTTTGAGACGATTCTGTGTGCGCGCATCACTGTGCGTGCGGGCGGCGTTCAAGTTCGCGTGCTGTGCTGCTCGCTGTATCGCAGATTAGGTTAGGTAAGGTTAGGTAACGTTAGGTTAGGTATGGTTAGGTTAGGTTACTAAGGTAAGGCAACGTTAGGTAAGGTTAGGATAGGCTAGGTTAGGTTTGATAGAGCTTATTATAGTTCTTCTCGGGGTTGTGGCGCGGCAAGAAAACTTACTTCAACGCACGCACCGTGATGAACGTTCACAGAATGGCGAGTTTGGCGCCAGTGCTCCCTGGCACCACACCCACTTAGCTGCTTGCACTTTAATGTTAGGTCAGAGCACAAGAACACACTTAGCTACTGGCAGTGGATAACATAAGATAGACTGCACTTGGCTACTTGCATTCGATACAGATGTACCTGCTGTATTTAATAATACAATTTGAGAGATGAACGCTTAGATATAAGTTAAAGAGTTGAACTGAGTATGCTACTGTTGTAAAATCCACTCATATCTACGCGGATTTATTGTATAGGCAATACCATTGCACTGTTTTGTGGCAATAATTGCTGCGTTTCTGCACAGAACAACGATATCGTAGAGAAAGTCTGATGATGAGAATGGCATCTATGGTCGTAATTTGTATTCTGAAATTATTACTCACAACATGATGCATAATGTCAATTGGAGCGACGATTCCTTTTCATCTCAAAACTCTAGCTTAATTCCTTTAATACAAATTCCAGGCTAACAAAAGTTATGTTTAATAAATAATAGCGCAGTTTTGCTCAGTCACTGATATGAAACTTCCTTCCTTTGCAGCTCCAAGGCACCGTTGACAAGAGCTACCCCATGTTCCGCTGCCCGAGGTTCCTCAAAGTTTATAGGGTTTACAACTACTACTACATGGTGGAGAGCAGAACTTTGTACCCGAATTTGTGGAGGGTCATGAACTTGGTGCACATCCTCTTGCTCCTGGCGCATTGGTTCGGTTGCTTCTATTTCATCCTCTCCAAAGCGGAGAACTTCAAGGGAGACTGGGTGTATCCTTATAATGAGAGTGAGTCGTGGTTAATAAAGTGGGACTGCACGGTGGACTGCATGGGTGCATCCTTGTAATGAGAGTGAGTCGTGGTTAATAAAGTGGGACTGCACGGTGGACTGCATGGGTGTGTCCTTATAGTGAAAGTGAGTCGTGGTTTCGTGGATAATAAAGTGGGACTACACGGTGGACTGGGTGTATCTTTACAAGGAGAGTGAGATGTGATAGATAAAGTGGGAGTACATGGAGGATTGGGTGTGTCGTTTTAAAGAAAGTTGCGGCTGATATTGTCAGACAACTAGTGCGACTGGGTGTACGTTTGTTCAGGAAGTAAATTGCGCAGAAACGACATTCATCTACTGTATGACCAGCCGATAAGCCGACAGCTACAGTGCAATGCTCAGTTGTGACAGGAAATAATTTGGTTGACTTTCCTTCACGGGAGTCTCTGGTCAAACTTTCTTCTCTAGCTAAGCTGCAGTTTAATTTTACACAGTTTTGATCATAATAGCTATGTGGCCAGCAGTTACTGCTCGCCAGTCTTACGCAGAGCCCCTCCCCCAACTCCTGATATTGGCCCCATCATCGATCACGGGGGCCAATAATTGAACACTACCTTAAGGTTGCTATCCCTACATCCCTGGCCAATGTGTCTCATAACCGTTCTGTTGCTTTCATCTCGTATCCTACGAATATTTAAGCTACAAATAGCTTTGTACACTGTTGTAATGATGTATTCTTTGGAAACTCCACAAAAAAATGGTAACATTCAAACCATTATCAGCTAGCCAAGCTTTTTGTGAACACCTTTGACTGAAATAAGAAATAAGCGTGAGGCTACAGTCGTTCTTATTCTCAATTCACTAACTTTCAAGACATCAATGAACGTGCAGTCGTGTACATTATTTCTTTTTCTGACATGAATGCGGTGACAGTCACATTTATTTCTTACTTTTCTGACCTTCAGAGCCTGATGTGACGGTCCTATGTACTGCTTGCTTTTTTTTTACCAACAGATTTTGAAATTATAGAATTTCGTATTAATGCTTTACGTGTTATTAACTGCAGGACCAGAATTCAGGGATCTAGCTCGCCAGTACCTGGGGTCTGTGTACTGGTCTACTCTAACCCTAACCACCATCGGTGATCTACCAACACCGGAGACCAACAAACAGTAAGTTTGATCCATTCATTGCCTGCCNACTGCACGGTGGACTGCATGGGTGTATAATATAATGAGAGTGAGTCGTGGTTAATAAAGTGGGACTGCTCGGTGGACTGCATGGGTGCATCCTTGTAATGAGAGTGAGTCGTGGTTAATAAAGTGGGACTACACGGTGGACTGCATGGGCGTATAATATAATGAGAGTGAGTCGTGGTTTATAAAGCGGAGAACTTCAAGGGAGACTGGGTGTATCCTAATTATGAGAGTAGTCGTGGTTGATGAAGTGGGACTGCACGGTGGACTGGGTGTATCTTTATAGGGAGGGTGAGACGTGATAGATAAAGTGGGAGTACATGGAGGATTGGGTGTGTCGTTATAAAGAAAGTTGGGGCTGATATTGTCAGACAACTAGTGCGACTGGGTGTACGTTTGTTCAGAAAGTAAATTGCGCAGAAACGACATTCATCTACTGTATGACCAGCCGATAAACCGACAGCTACAGTGCAATGCTCAGTTGTGACAGGAAATAATTTGGTTGACTTTCCTTCACGGGAGTCTCTGGTCAAACTTTCTTCTCTAGCTAAGCTGCAGTTTAATTTCACACAGTTTTGATCATAATAGCTACGTGGCCAACAGTTACTGCTCGCCAGTCTTACGCAGAGCCCCTCCCCCAACTCCTGATATTGGCCCGTCATCTATCACCGCGGCCAATAATTGAACTCTACCTTAAGGTTGCTATCCCTACATCCCTGGCCAATGTGTCTCATAAGTCATAACCGTTCTGTTGCTTTCATCTCATTTCCTACGAACATTTAAGCTACAAATAGCTTTGCACACTGATTTCTCACATAAGCAGAAAGGATCTGTCTCTGTCATCTTTTGCTCCTTGAAAATACTGCAGATAACGGTCTGACTCTGATTTTATTTTACTAGCATCCTAACATTTGGTCCTATGTTGTAATGATGTATTCTTTGGAAACTCCACAAAAAAATGGTAACATTCAAACCATTACCAGCTAGCCAAGCTTTTTGTGAACAGCTTTGACTGAAATAAGAAATAAGCGTGAGGCTACAGTCGTTCTTATTGTCAATTTACTAACTTTCAAGTAAGAAATAAGCGTGAGGCTACAGTCGTTCTTATTGTCAATTTACTAACTTTCAAGTAAGAAATAAGCGTGAGGCTACAGTCGTTCTTATTGTCAATTTACTAACTTTCAAGACATCAATGAACGCGCAGTCGTGTACATTATTTCTTTTTCTGACATGAATGCGGTGGCAGTCTCAGTTATTTCTTACTTTTCTGGCCTTCAGAACCTGATATGACGGTCCTATGTACCCTTCGCTTTTTTTTACCAACAGATTTTGAAAATATAGAATTTCGTATTAATGCTTTACGTGTTACTAACTGCAGGACCAGAATTCAGGGATCTAGCTCGCCAGTACCTGGGGTCTGTGTACTGGTCTACTCTAACCCTAACCACCATCGGTGATCTACCAACACCGGAGACCAACAAACAGTAAGTTTGATCCATTCATTGCCTGCCTTGAATATGGAATATCCAAGCATATCCTTTGTGTGCGAATGCGCAGTGATGCCCACGACATCGTCTTATAACGCGATACTTCACTGCATGATCAAAATAAAATAAGTAACTTTGAGATTTCATTTGAGAAATATATTATGATTTTTTCGTAGTGTTTTGTCTTGCGATTGCATTATTTGCATTTTGGTTTATTTTTAAAAAAGCTGAATTTTGAGTGAAATACCACATGCATTGTATGACCAGAGGAATGTGTTCCACCCAAGCAAGGCCCTTCTGTAATTAACCCTTATTTCGCCCTGCAAAAAATACCCAAAGTTTGCTGCATAGAATAATTTGAGTTAAACTTGTGTATTTAAATAAAATTTCAACATTACATGCAATAGGCACAAAGTGTTTCTCGTCTTGCAACACTTGATAGTTTCAAAGTTTCATATATCCTCACTGAGCTACTCAACATCGCGCTTTGTAAATTGTAAAAGTTTTGAGTTCCGAAGATTTAGCGAATGAGCTGCCGAATTTCTACCAAAAACAAACTAACTTTCATACTGTATTGAAAGTGTTAGGGCAACTTTCTTAAAACTGCTGATGTACCTAAAGGAAATACAAACACGGTTGCAAGATACAGTTTCTGTTGTAACTACTTTGCAGAGGCCAATTATTTACCTGTGAACATTAACTGCTCAGCAGAGGCCAATTATTTAACTGCAGATATTCAGGTTTAAAACTCCCATTACAGCTATGAATAGGGAGACTTACACTAAGAAAATAATAATAAATCCCATTACAATTAGAGATTATTCTTGTCTATAATGGATGGTGTAAGAGTGATGTACGAGATAGCTCTGCATTGTAATGGTTTTATGAAGAAACTGATCGCTCATAAACCAAATGTTGTTGATTCTAATAGTGTTCAACATCAAGATAAAGCTAGCTAATGAAAATATACTGCTGATGTAGTGAAGTGGATGCCCAAGTTAACACAAAAAAATTTCATACAGTATAACAAGAGCGATATCTGTTCAGACACTTTCCTATAAATGAAAATTTGTTTCAAAATTGCATGGAATATCAGAAAATTGTTCCGCAGATCAGGGCAAGTTATATATGCACTGATTCCTCTTCGTTTTAATTCAGTTTTTCTACAAACAAATCATCTCTTAATCGAGTCTGTTATTTTCTATTTACTGCTCGTACTACGTCGTTATTTTACATTATGTTTTAGATAATTATGCTAAAAGTCTCCTCTCTCATCTCTATGTCCGTGTTCCAGAACGCTGGTAGAGAGCAAGGCTTAAGTGTGTGTAGATGGTTGCATATACCTTTTGACAAAAACACTCTCTATGGTTTCTGCAATTATTTTTCTTCAATAACAATGTTGTCCTTTTTCTCTTCTGTCATCTCTGAAGTATGGCGTTGTGCAAGAGATTCGTACATGACATTTCTCTTACGTAGTGGAGTAATTCCATGGGTAGAAGTGTTACGTGTTCTATGCTCTTCGTTCTGGTTTTTCAGGCCATTACTTACATCTTTACTTGTCTCCTCTAATTTTTTCTATGCAAATTTTTCAAATTGTTAAGATATTGTCGAGCACACTTTATATTTGCACTTTTAAGTCTTGATGTTACGACAAAAACTCATATTGAATTCGTTTCTTAACTGTTCTGTATGAGAAATCATGACTCTTGATAAAATTAATATTGATATCTCCTTTTTCTGAAGAGAAGATCTAAAATCAACCTTTTGCTCTGTTCAGGAATGGTTGCCGAGCGCTTACCTGATGCGTGTTATTACATTACAGAGCGGCCCGACAGGGCTGAGCTGACCTAATGGTTTCATCATTTTTTTCAACTTAGCATTTCTTAGCGATAAGAAATTGTTATATATCCTGTGACCATATCATACAAAGTAAAATATTTGCTGGTGTTGTTACAAATGAAAGCAAAGCACCCAAAGCAACGAAGAAGTTTTGAATAAAACAAGCGCTACTTTATAAGTTCCATGTCTCCTTCACCAAAAATTTACGTGAGAACACGCCGATTGTAAGAATAAACTGACGATATGTTTTTCTGGCTCCTATGAAAACTAGGAATATTTTACTAATCAAGCTTTGACTCGCTTTACTGGTGGTTTTGGATACGCTTTTTAATTACTTTTTCAAGTGAATGCTCCTACTCCGTTACGTATTCAAGCTTATTTCAGTATGGTTCACCCTGACGAGTTCCTTTTGGTATAAACTTGGGCGTGAAAAATATGCTTATCCACCACTTTTTTAGCTACATCGAGATGAACGCATACGTATGTGATATATCCATAGCCTATATCACAATTGATGGCCCACACTTTGCCAGTAAATTCTACAGCTCATTGATAGAACTTGAGTAGAACGTTTTCCAACTGACAGAACCAACTCAAACAAATAAATAAGTTGTTCGCGATGAAACAAAGTACGCATTATTAGCAAGAAGCACAATTTATCGACATAGGCAAGAGAGGCATGAACCAAATTCTGATAATTTTGATGTCCCAGATTGTGATGTTTATAAATTAATTATAGTCGCCCATTGATGATCTGTGCTGTTCACTTCATTTTTTTTTTTTTTGAAAACATTCCTTGCATTGCCACAAATAGTTTACTTCTCACTTGAGGTTTCTGTGTTGAGTAGAAAACATTTCTTGAAGTTTCGTCAATGAGTTGTAAGACCTACTTGTAATTTTGAGTGGATCGGCCATTGCAGTGGGTATACTACCCTCCTTATTTATTTGTGTTTTGCAAGACGTCTAACATATTCCGGTACATACTTTGCTAATTATTATTCTTAAGGCCCTCAATGGTACTGAAGTCTCCGTCAGAACTGTTTTTTTTTCAACCTAGTGTTTCCAAAAAGTTACATAAACAGAATGTGTGAGACCGAGATGTTGTATAACCCTGTAACCGTCAAAATATTTTCTATTATTATCTTCTACTATCTACCAGTCTTGTAAGTGTGCGTATTGCTGTTTCCAAGCCGCATTTTACTTTTTAAATTCCACTGTGGTTCTTGATTAAAAGCCAGCCAAATCTTCAGTAGTTTGCTTCGTATCTTCCTGAGTTCTTAATGTTGATTTGTGTGCCACTTATTCGATCATAGCAACCATTCTTCAATAGAAGAAGGACCATCCCTTTCGAAGCCAAGCGACAAACAAATACAAGATTTTCTCGACGCAACAAATATATCGTCCACAGCCCTTAGCAGTCAAGTGGGGCTTCTTCTTCCCCGGAATGCAATATCAAACGTGGAGCAGACGCAGGATATTGTGTCAATAAAGAAACCGTCCGTCAATGCGGAAAATGGGGCCACGCCGTTGGCCGAGGCTACTAGAGATGGAAAAACGTACCAGACCTCCTCGGTGACGCTTTCTGGAACCAACGACACCAAAAGGAAAAAAGGGAAACACAAATCGAGGCTGTTGAGGATTAAGCACAACACAGGGTGCGTCTCCAAAGTTGAAAACCCGTACTTTTTGAAGAAAGGATGATATGTAATTAGGACCATAAAATGATTCGGTGAAATAAACTCTCTTCTAAAATTTTGAGCCTAACTGAATGCATTAAAGCGTTGCCGTGTTAGAGCTTGGTCTGTCCGAGATTCTTACCCCAGATTTCCCAAGCCCTTACCCTAAATCTCATTTGGTGCAGCACGTAACACTTCAGACCATTCTTTGTAATCTCGTGTTTCGAATATTTTGTATCTGCTTTACTTCTCTCCACATTCCTATACTTTCTCTATCTCTCTCATTCTCTTGCTGAAGCTACCCGAATGTTTTCGAACACAGATTGCATCCAGAACCTCTTCCTAATGTTAGCAGTACTGTTGGAGCTCCCTACCAGGACAGATCAACTCTTTCACTTATTCGCTTCTAGTCAATTTTCGTTCCATGCTCTGTGGTCTTTCAGTTTCCCTGGTTTCCTTGAACGGTATCTTTGTTCGAAAACTACGGGTTTATCCTACTTTGTTAAGGAATATATTTTGTTGTAGTTTTTATTGCTGTAGTATACTGCTGATATGTGTCGTAACTGTATTTATATATGCGCTCGTAGCTCCCCCTAGCGTTGGTTGCCTGTTACCTCCGTAGATTGGTGCCTTGTATTTACCAGTACTAAGAAGTATCATCCTTCCCGTTATATAAGCTTCCTGTAATTGGAATACTTGGCGTCATTCTGTGTATGTGAAAGCTTAATTTACCTCAATTATGTAAATAATGAACCCAAGTAATTTTATTTGAATCTATTGACTTTCAATGTTCATTGAAAGGATGTAGCTCTCAACGTTACGTACAAAATGGCTCTCACTGTGTAGTTTTTGGCTATTAAAGTTTGAGCAACTATAAGTTCTCAAAATTCCCCTTAACTTTACCTGTGGAATACGTGCTGCGTTTACACATGCACATGGTATTGTATTTAGTGATATAATAGATATGCAGATGACCTTCCGGAGTTAGGTATTATGTCCATATATATACATAATAATGTACGATCCCATTCTCCACTACCTGCCGCAGTGGATCGTATGGTGCTGAGCGAGCATAGCCGATTTTTGCTTAGGGTAATAAAATATTTGGCAATAGACGCGGCAAAGGGCCCATTCCCAGAGAAATGGTTAACCCAATTTTGTGATCCCGCTGAGACTGCCAACCCTCTCAGTCTCATTTCCGCACATGCAATTAAAAAGATAAGGCGCAGCAACAGTCGCAGTTGTGACGGGGAAAACCCCAGTCTGGGCCCAGTCTCCAAATTACTTGCGTATTATTAGTAGCCAGTGTACTGGCGTAGCTCAATATTTGTACAGTGTGTGTGAATGGGATAATGCTTGTGGACAATGAACGTGAACTGCAGTTATACTGTGGCACTATTTAACTAGCATAACCAAGAAGTGTGTCTTCGCCGACAGTCAACAGCCCATTGCTATGGGTGTCACGGGCGCACGAGCAATAACTGCAGCACCGCATGACCTCTCACAACAATAAACAAAGCAGCACTGAATTCATGCAGATTGTCCACCGACACAGTCGCTTCTCATACATTGATAGCCATACACCCTAGCTTTTGGTTCTCTATAGATGGTTTAAGAATATGGCAGATGGCATTCTTGCGCACCTTTCATCCGTGGTTACCAGTGCACTGAGAGAATTTTTGATGCAGATAAATGCAACAAAATTACATACAAATGTGTCCCCTGATGCATATAGGGCCTTGGCACGAATTGATGCACTTATGTGTTTCGGTTTTGTGACAAAGCGGAAATATATTTTTCTGACTGAAGTATGTTTTTCTGTCTGCTGCGATGACACACCAAACTACGCCATAAAACAAAAACCTACGTACATTGAAAACTTTCTCAGTGTGGTGGGCATCATATTATTTCCAACACTTGATATGCGAGTGCATCGCCATCAAAAGTCTCACTATAAGGGCAATTGATAAGGACAACTAACAAAAAATTTCTCATCGCGATTAGTTTAATGGAAATTTTACGACGATAATAGTGATGACACCATGTCAGGATTGCTGCTCCGTTCTTCTGACGCTCTGAAAGCTGGTTGATGTCTTAACGCCCCGACTCTTCACTGGGAACGTCAGCAGATGTAACTGTACTGCAGCGCTCGACTTTTGTAGCTCTTAAAAATCGTCACATTCAGGGTAAAATTTCTCAATACAAAAGCAGCTTTTAACAAGACAAACTGTACACTGATTCTTTCCCCATCTGATCATTAGTTTTAATCAGCAAACCAATAATGAGGACTTTGCAGTGCCAGTGTGTTGACATTCACTCTCGCAGGCACAGTAGAATACACGTCCATGTCGGCGTATACGGAATAGTAAATAGACAATTTTTAACGTAGGCTGAAAAGTTTATAGCTGCAATAAAACGCGACCAAATTCTTGCCATCCGAAACCATTTTTCCTCTCAAAATACCCAAGTACCATTACACCAAAAATAAAGAAATATGCGGACCATGAGAATGTATCGACTAAAATGCTCCAAAGCGATCAATTTCACGTATTCTGTCAGAGAATGTTTCTCACCCTACGAACTTTTAAGCATACTCTCACACAGATGTCATAATCACCGACTAGTTAGTCATAGATGTTGCATTTAAGTCACTATGTATTGTACATAAAATATATTTAATCTAAATTAAGGCCTCACTAAAGTTTTTGCTCTGAATTTCATATTGCAGGTACGTATTTACGATCGTCAGCTACCTCATCGGAGTCTTCATATTCGCCACCATCGTCGGTAAGTACGCGACTGAATTTTCCTTTCTTTCTTGAGTGTTACTCATTGCTGGCCTCCATACTTATATGGTTCATTTCATGGCAATGGATTACATCTTATTTGCAAAAATTCCTCGCTGATTGTTTTAAGGATGTTTTCTAGTGTGCATTGCAGTAAATTGTTATGAAAAATGGCTAATACTCTCAAAAATATAATATTGACACAACTATGGCTGTTTTTTTTTCGTCAGGCACGTACTAAAAATATTTTTGTCATGGCTCGAGAAATGTTGCTCTAAACTAGTAGGATAAGTGCAACAAGTATCTAGAGATACACGGTGCCGGTTCCACTTACGATCAGCTACAACGAGGAACCAAGCAACACCAGCTGCTTAACAAACTGGTGATCATCTTACTTACATATTGTTAACACTTCTCTGAGCCTAGAATAACTTTATTTGAATGGTTGAAGAATTTCTTGCTTCCTAATTTCTTACTGTTAGATGTCTGCTCTGCCTTAGGGAGCATTAACTTTTTTGTAGCAAAGAAAATTCCACAGATCTAGCTGTCGTAGTTTTTGGTCTTGAAAACCAGAGCTTTCTTTCTTTCTCTCTTTCTCTGAAGACTGTAAGGGCATTTTCGATTTCATGTCCAAAAGCTTTGCTAGTTTTTATTTACTCTTTGAAGTTAAGAATAGAAGACGCATTATAAAAGCTAAGATGTATTTTTAGCGAACGTTGAAAACATGTTGCTGCAAAAATTGAATTTTGGTATTGAGTGTCTTATTAAACAAAAACTTTTCTTTGGATAATGAGCGCATAGTTGGTAGTTTGCGATCTGGTATAAATAAATGTGTGATCACACGACGGCCAAAGCAACGTCTACCCCAGATACTTGTCCGACTATATTGCTATGTCCGTTCAAGCAGAAGAAAAGTGCACAACAGTCTCAGTTCGAACTCTTTCCGTACGTGGAAAGATATCAGAAATCTTGGTAGTGGCATTTGCTGAAGCAACTGACTTCACATTTAACATACATGGGTACTCTTTTCCTACTGACATTCTTGAGAAATGTTTCGCAGTCGTACGGTAAAGGGACAAGCCAGTGCCATTAGCAAATCTGTACAAGATTGCAGCAAATTGTGCTCGCTCTTTCGTTAAATTTACTTTTGTGTGGGTACAAGCTGGTTTGTGCTGATGACGTCAGCAGGCATAGGCTGAGTGTACTCACTTAGTTTCCCTGCACGTAGCCTCCTCTTTATGTGACTGGGCCTCATTACTAGCGTAATGAAGTTGTTTAGTATGTCTTTGAAGGTCTATTGGTGAACCTATTGTGTTCTTAATAGAAATTATTGCCTTCGCTAACGAGGTCATGTTTTTGCCGAGTTTTTCCCTTTGTTTATCTCACCTGTCTTTGTCTGTTGCTAAGATAATTCAATAGTTGTAGACGGATCTTCACAAGTTATATAGGGATTGTTGAATATGTTAGGAGGAACAGATAATCAACTTTTTGTGAAGATAAATTCTAACGTTTGTTTGTTTGTCTGAGTTTCTAGTAGCATTATTCAAACAAGTTGTAGGCGGATCTTTATGAAATTTTCAGGAACTGCTGGGGATCTTACTAAGAGCAAATGATAAATTTTTGTGTTGCTATGTACGGCTGTCTGTTTGTCTCAACGTTTGTTTTATGTTTATCAGTAACATCACTCGCAAAGTTATGAGCGTATCTTCATGAAATTTCTAGGAAGTGTTACAAATAATAGAAGACACAAATGACCACATTTTGGTGATGATCGGTTTGGAGTGTCCCTCGGTGTGATTGACTATCATTCGTTAATATGTTTGTTAGAACGTAACTCAAAAAGTTATGGACGGATGTAGATGAAATTTTCAGGAATATTTAGAAATATTAGGAGATGCAAACGCTTGCATTCTGGGGACGATAAAGAAGAAATTGCAGTTTCAGGATCAGTTAAAATTTTTCGTTAACATTGCCTTGCTTAGCGGAGGTATGCTCTCTCAGAGTGATCTAGTTATTTACGGGTATTATCGTATTTCTGATCGTCTTTTGGCAGACACGCAGTGGTGCACTCAAAAACGCACCACAACACCGGACCATCTTTTGAGCGGACTCGTTTATTTGGCTGGTGTGAACTCGCCTTAAGTAACCTAATTATAACCACACTGTGTGATGCCGATGCCACACGCTAGTCAAAAGAACGAGTATCGTCATCATTTCGTCTCAGTGTGTTGATATGCTCATTTAAATAGCACACACTTGCAAAGAATTTTGAGTTATAAATCCCTCCAGATATAATACATATGTCCGAAAGTTAACTAACGGCACTTACGGAGCAAACTCAACTGACGGTAAACATTTTTACACTCTTTCTTGGCAATTTCAAAGCTATGTTTACAAGAGTTCAACATAATGTTCGGACGAAAAGATGACGATACTCGCTGTTTTAACTAGCGTATGTCATCGCCATTACTTTATTGACGGTGTTACAGTGACAGTGTGACTCTTTTCCGCTGTATTGGTTCTCTGTGGGGTTGGATCTCATGGCGACAAAAGCCTCTTACCGAAGCAACGCACCCTGGCTTAAAGAGCGTCAATTGAATTGTAACACTTGATAAAACGGTGCCCAGGAGCTAAGTTTGGCTCTTGTAATAGGATATCTCGTAAAATGTTACTGTGTATCTAGTCGGCTTGTGGTGCTCGGATTGCCACGTCAGCCCAAAAATTATTCGATAAGTTTCTTTCGCAAGACCTTTTTCACACTTTATCTGTAGAAAATATTCAGTATTTGCTCTTCAAAAGAACTGCGTTGTTTCTTTCGTTCATGACGGCATGTCTCTCAGCTGGTCCAAATAACTACATAAAATGTTAAATAACAGGATTTTTCTAATATTTTACACCGTTAGCACTAGATTGATTGCAAGAGAGAATTTTCACTGATGCTCACTATTCGGAGACAGAAAGCGTTCTATCGGCGAGTTCATACGACAGTCAGTCCGCTCAACGTCCGACACTTGCCTCGAAAAACACAGCTGCTTGTCTTCGAAAATAGTTACTAAAATGTTAGCCGTCAAGACAGTCGGCTTAGCAACTGCCACTAGCAGAGTTTTAGATGCCTCGTGAACTTGTTAGTGAATCATAGAACTCAAAAAGCTGTCCACTCGTTTCTGTTTAAATGGACACAGCAACGAAGTTAGCCTTCCAGCTGGGAGAACGCGTTCCTTTGAACGGGCGCATGCTCTGCCACAGCAGGTGTAATGCAGAGGATCTGAACGTCTATACACTCGTTCGGTCTCCGTGGTGTTGGTGTTGTATTACCTAGCGTCGCTTCCTTCAGGCGACGGCGGCAAGAAGCGACAAGAAGAAGCTTTCGCCCCTAAAAGTTGTTTACGTTTACTGCTAACACAAAGAATGAGATGGGCTCGTGTTTGAGACCTGCTGTGTTTTTGACGCAGCTTTTCACTGTTTTTCTTAGGGAAAGAAAACGAGAAGGCAAGGTTTGAATGTCTAACACGGCATTTCAGTTATTATCACCCGCGAATGAAGTGAGAGAGGTGATAATGTTTTCGTTGAAGATTAACTATATTTGTTTGTATATATGTATTTGTCTGTCCAAACAAAAAGTGGTGGAAGGAGTTGAGCAATCTTCATATTTTTTTGTAGGGAGTTTGGGATGTTGATTTAGATGTGAGCGATGCCAAAAAACTAGTCCTAGCAGGTCATCAAAAATGATGGCGTTGAATTTTTCTTCACCTGGGCGAATTTGCCTCCACTGAGGCAGATCATCTGGAGCACGGCATGTTCTATTTTTTCCTCTGATCTTTGGGGATGCGGCGGTGCTCTAGCTCGTTCATCATAAATGACTTCGTTGTATTTGTCCCCTACCGCGGGTAATGGTCCTACGCCATCGAGGTGCGTTCTAATTGGAGTTAAATAGGTTGTGTAGATAATACGAAGACAGATAATTTCATAGTAGTATGAGTTTTCTTTGTTATTACAAGGCTGAGAGCGTATCAGGATGCCGATGATATTCTGACTCTACAGATGAATGCTTTATTACTTCTACCTGGGATGTTTAGTTTTCGTCGGCGTTAGTCTGTAAGTATTTGTATTTCTGGGTGTCTATCAGGAAAAGAAATTAAAGAAGTTATGAACAGATCTTCATGGCATTTACACAGTTTGTTAAGTATGTCAGGAGGAATGGATGACTAAATTTGGGTGAAGATCCGTTCAGCTCTTTCTCTGTTTGCCTGCTGTCTGTCAACATAATTCAAATGCTTACGGACGGATCTTCATGAAATTTGAAGAAATTGTTATTAAAAGAGTGACGAGGAGCAAATGACGTAATTTTGGTGATCTTTTAGTATATCTCTTTTTTTGCTGTTTTGCTTATCAGAACATAACTGGAATAGCTATAGACGGATTTTCATGAAATTTACAGTAGTAGCTAGGAATTTTGCAAGAAACACATGAGCAAGTTCAAGTCTTGGTGATGATCGAGACGAAAGCCCAGATTTAGCAAACAATTGAATTTTCCCTTAGCCGTGCTGTGCCTTTAGGAGGTCTGCGCTCTCAGGGTGCATCTTTAGCTGTTTTCTGCTAATGTTCGTACCTGTGGTTCTTTCTTAAGATTATCATTCTACAAACTTAACAGAGACACTAATTCCTCTGTAGATTAACTCACATTTTCACCTAATTTATATTCCCTGGAGCGCTGAAGTAACGCTTGTGATACACAAACAGCAGTAACTGGGAGAATTTGACTCATAACCTTCTGTTGTGAAATTAGACACTTGTAATTTATCGTATCTTTACAGGTCAAGTTGGCAATGTCATCACCAACCGCAACGCCAACAGATTGGAGTTTGAGAGGCTCTTGGTAAGTACATGACGACGTGACCTCAGATAATAAACCACCACAGGGATTATTTCCAATCATAGGACTTCCAAGAGACGGAATACAGGTTATCACTCGTTTGCGCAAAAATCGATTCCTTGTTTTTCAATATTTACTTAAGCATTAACTTCATAAAATATCAATGTTATTACCCTTGAAAAATTAAAATTTTATTCAATTCGCTAAAAATAAGTAGTCTTCCGTTTTATATGCTCCAACTAACTCATCTGAATCCATTCACTGTACTTTAGCCTTTATTTGTATATCTCGAAAGGAAAGAATGTCTATAAATTAGTAAGTTTATCTGTAGGTGTGAGCTAATATCCTTTTATTATATATTGCTCGTATAATGAACAGGACGGAGCGAAGCTGTACATGCGGCACCACAAGGTGCCGAGGGAAATGCAGCGCAGAGTGCAGCGCTGGTACGATTATTCTTGGTCCAGGTAAGTTTGTTAATAAATAATAGCCTTAAGAAGAGAGTAGTAAGTCTTCAGGAATATTCGTAAATTTCTAGATTTTGAGTCGGCAGTGGGTGAGACACGGCACTCTGAATTTCTCAGCAACACTTGGAGCTTCAGTACACGTTAGCACTCGTGATACGTGATACATTAAAGCGTACTACTCCTCTGTGCCTCACTAGCTATCGTGGTAATTAAATTTGGGATTTAGCCTAGTTTTTCCGTAAAGTTTTCCGCCCTAGCATTTTAATAATAATTATTACAAACCAAGTTATCTGAAATAAAAGTTTCATATTGTGGAAGCACATCCTGAGATTTAGAGGGAGAAACCTATTACAATAATATTAATAAGTTAAAACTACATTGGAGTACAGACTGATGAACCTATGACCACTGTATTGAGAAAGTTGGTCTTTCAAAAATTTAAACAGAATGCTAAACTCGTAGTTGCCGCGGCACTTGGCAGGCATTATCCTGGCAGCACGTTAAGGCGTGTAGCTATTGCTACAACCAGCGTGCCTTTCATTTGTCAGTGTGGTACAAATGAGGGCATTTTTCAGGGTATACTTTTATATTTCTTGAATTTTCGTACGCCTGCTCATCATCAATTCATTGATAAGCCTGGCCTCGTGTACTGGTATCATGTCCCTATGTGTACCTAATAAAACGTATTTATCTATTTTATTTTACTGTTCCTCTTATTTTCCAATTTTCAATTTCCGCAATCGCGAATATCCGCGCACAGGTTTCTGAATACTCCAGCCATATTACATCTCTCTGTTTTATATTTACGCCATCTATACAGGGGCTTCACAAGATGAACTTAATACAGAAGTACCGATAGCTGTAACGAAGTTGTTGTCCTGTACCAATGAAGGGTACTTTTTCTGTCTTTAAGAGATTCATTAGCAAGCAGAGTTATTATTATCTCAATGTGCATAGGGTGACAGTGATGACAAGTTGTGCGAAAAATCTACCTAATTGAGACAGGGTGGTTCACCAAAATTGTTCAGCTATCTCTATAAAATATACTTATTTAATTTTGTAACAGATGTTTTATTTTACTTCAGCTAGTTACTCCAATAGTTCTTAGAAAAGCATTCACTTCATTCATACATACATAGATGCATACATACATACCTACCTTGAGTTCCTAAGGGTCTTCAAACGACTCCCAGGTGAGCTTCTGCACGCCACCTCACGTGTGTGGAGTTACGATGCTGGTTTTCGTCCGCTGTGCCGCAGCTTGCGTCCAAAGCGAGAGCCAGTAGCGAATGATCTCCACAGTTCACGTAACTGGCGACTGCTACGCTATCTGACGCTTTTTTCAAATAAGAATCCATCAAACTTTTTAATGCTATAACTTTCATATCAGTATTAATTGGAATGTGCCTGGGCATTTTTTGCACAGTCTTACTCCCCTCACGGTGAAGGCTATAATAACATCGAGTCGCAACTGCATCACCACAATCTCTGCTTGGCATACGCACCTCACAAGCCCATCCAGTCGTTTCTCACTGTCTATCGACAATCCGTTCATTCGCAGTAATACTTCCAAGATACTCTATATGTCTGTGAAGAGTTCGAATCTTTGTAAGAGTTTCAAGCTGCTTTTGTCGTAAATTAGACTTTCAAAGTAAAAAAAAAAAAAAATCGACACCTTCTCCTACGTTGTCAGTTGCAGAAATGAAGCTAGAGAAAATCTTCATAGTTGCCCTGAAAGAGCTTCCCTGCGTAGTTTCTACTTCATTCAAATAAAGACTGGTTTGACTTTCGGCCAACTTGTTTATATACTTACAACGGATCTATGCATTTATTTCTATGCAGGTATATATTTCCAGAAATTACGCATCATATATTTTCATTCTCCATCAGTATGCTTTACCCAGAACCAGAAACAATTAGCACTTCTGGTGTTGAGCTTGGAATTATATTCGTCACTGCATTAATTATTCCCACATCAACATAAACGAAAGTAAAAACAAAAGCTGTAATTATTATACTACAGTCTGAAACGAAGCAGATATGAACGACTGCTACCTCTTTCGCCCGGAATAGTCCATGAGAGCGAGTCCTGTCCCCGTTTTAATTAGATATTTAGCATCAATTAGTCTATTTCCGAGTTGTTAATTACGACTGTGTAATTACTCAAGCCTCACATCTAATTAGTGCTGAATTACGACACGTTTGTCGCCCTGTCTCTGTAGCTCTTAAAGTAAACGCCTTCGCACGTACTGAATGACTTTCTTTTAAGTCCTTTGGGTATTTTTAGACGTTACGCGTCATTCTAATTCCATTTGATTTAATCCGGAACCTTAATCTTGGGCTTTGTATCAGGACGTAATCGGCTTATGAATAAAGTGGTAAGTAAGAACTGACGTCCCAGGCGAGGGTACGCTAATAGCATTAGATCATCTGGTTCGATGTGTGCTAATCGAACACGCCATATGTGTGCCTGCGGCTGAAATGTCACTCCAGGTACACCGAATTCACTGATGCAGGTGTTCCGACATCTTCTACAACAGTTACTGTAGCGCTTCTAGGCGATGCGGAAGTTGATCACAATCTGTATTTATTTCTCTTATTTAAATCGGGATAATCACTTTACAATTGGCCCAACTCTATATGTTTCTCTCTTTAGATGCATTAATATTCTTGCCTTTTGTTATTATGATCGTTGCACTATTACATATTTTGTGCCAAGTTTCAGTTTTTAGACTTAAAATAGTAAACAATTATAATATTATTATGTTATATAATATAAAAAGCTTAGTTCCTATTAATATAGGGCGCAATCAACACAAAGTGAATAAAAAAATTATATTGTGCCTTCTGACGCAATGATAATTGGCTCCTTGCCTTTCATTGTAGCTCAAGTGATGGGGCAGCGGGGAGTTTAAGTCTTCACAGCGTCCAGTCCACGGTTACTATTGCCACTTATCAATAATTAAAAATGGGGCTTTTTCCCTGTAAGTTAGGACATATTTCCTGTGGCCCGTTAGAAAACTTTGGCATTTTCATCCATTTTACAGTAAATGCTTAGTGCTGCTATTATTCACCATCACCAATGAGAGGCTTAATAAACTTAATAGATTTAGTACACAGATGCCTATTAATATAATAAAAATAAATTATACATCGGATGATTTGAACGTACCCAACCCTATTTTACCAATTAAGTCTTAATAGAGAGAAGTGACAGTTTTTTTACACGGGTACAGATTAGGAAGGGGAAATAAAATAAAATGCATTTCATTTTAAAGGATGTTCTCAACACTAAAATTACGAAACCGCCAGAGTGTTAATTGAAATTTATGCCATTGGAAACTTGCAATAGTATGTTATTCAAGCTTTTTTCTCTAACTTTGCTGATTTAAAATTTCCTTGCAATAGCTGAGTTTCAGCAGCGAAAGCGTGAACCTCTTTTTTAGCACACCGGAAGTGTCCCTGCCAACTGCCACAAATAAGCTCACAAGCTCCATACGTAATCTGCTCTGTCGTGAAGTATCGCTGCTGATGTCCCTCAAATGATGAGACGCGGACCCAGACTGCTCCTGCCATTGCAAAGCTAGACGGCTTCGAATTGCCTCTACATTTCTTCCATGGCTCAAATTTAGCGAACACGACGGTGTACCTCAGTTGATTGGGACCATGTCGATACCATCGATAGCATCCAATTAGTTTGTGCGCACGTCCCTCCCGTTATTAAGGGACTCCCTCCCCCTCTCTCCCGCTCTGCGTGCGTAAGTGGCTTGTTTTTGCTCTACTCTACTTGTGCTAGTGACGATGGGGTGAGGATTTGGTGGTGATTTCATGTCAGGGAGGGTGTCGGGAAGGTTGTCATGGTCATAATTAACTCACAATGGATTATTGTGTCAGGTAGTGTATGATTAATATGGTACAATCTGTATTTCATAGAATAATCTAACTTTAAAGCAAAGCGGCTTTCAGCAGGAAGTGTATCATAATTTTCGGTTATAATAGCTTACGACGAGAGATCAGGCATGAATGCTGTCGGCATGGCTTTCTGCTAGGAAATCTGTTATGACTTTAGCTCTTTGGAATTGGGATAAATTTCAATCGAGCTTCAGATGGGTGCATGCAGTGTCTCAAAAATTGTTTTCTTAAGATCACAACTGAGTTAGAAGGCATGTAGGTAATAGTTATATCAGACGTATCAATTTTCCTCTTATTTTGATTGAGTGAACTAAAAGAAGCATACTAAAACTTAAGTTTCAGAATAATGTACAAGTTCTTATTTCCTATCGAATGAGTATGCTGACAGTTAAAAAATTATCCCGCAATAATGTAGTAAGGTAGTAAAAGAGTTCATTAGCAGAAATATTAATGTGGTTGTTGAACATAGTGTATGTTTGTTAGGCAAATTACATAGAAGTAAAATTCTATAGTGGAGTACATATGTAAGTCCATTTGAATTTATTATACATCTACCGTATTTTTTGGCAGTGGGACGACAAATTCCAGGTGATATAGAAAGAGGAAATTCATATAATCCAAAGGAAGAAAGTGCCTTAAAAAAGTAAATAACATAAAACATCGGTAAAGTGCACTTAAAGCAGTAAATAGACAAAAAGAATGCCTTACGGTCGATAAAAATCGGCCTGAAGGGGTTGAGCAATAAAGGCTTAGACAGAGGAAGTCCGATCATGACTGCATGAAAATGACTTGATGACAAGAAACCGGTAAAAAAACTACCTATATCAGAATTTTGTCATTTGGTGCAAAGCTCCCTTGAGTTTGTTCCTAGATATCTTTTCATCTTTTTGGCAAGTAAATCCAGACGCTATAGCAGTATATACCTACTTTGTCAGAAGTGAATCACAAATTATTATCAGTCTAGATCACCACATTCACCAGTAACTCTTTTGTTGAATTAGTCGTCAACATATATTATTTAAATCATCTTACCATCCCATTGAAAAAGTTCAGAATTCTACAAAATCCACCAAGTTCACAAAGTCCACCAAGTTCGCAAAGGCCATCAAATTCACAAAGTCAGGTTATCCTGGATATGGTTTTGGAAAGCTTCGGACCGACGGACAGCTAGCTCTCATATACAGGTACTGTAGTTTGTCTATGTACTGTAGCTAGTGACATGCCAAAGTAACAGTAACTAGTGAGAGTAACCAGTACAAATATACAGCAACAGTCTCCACAACCCACACCGACTATCGATGGACAGCGCCAACTCATTATGCTCGCTGCCCGCACGATAATAACCTACATGACACCAACTCCGCCACTAAGCAGAGCAGCCCTATTACAGCTCTTAATATTCATTAGATGGACTTCAAATTTCAGATAAAATGACTATTATAACCTATCACATTACTAATTTAATTATGGAGTTGGAGCAAATCAGCGAGCGCATGCTGTATTTTATTTCGGTAATTATGACAGCGGGGCTGCAGCATCGCTGCTGCACTGGTTAGCACTGCGGGAATTAATTATGAAAAGTTATTTGAGGTGTGGATGTCAAATTTAATTGGGACCGACGTAAACACTTGCATCATTACTAAACTGCAGCATTTATGTCTGAATATAGCTTAGTAAAAATTTAATTATAGGGAAACAGCGATCGTGATCGCTACATGGTGTGTATATTAATAGCTATGGATACATTCTGTGAGTTTATGACAATTATTGAAGTTTCGAAGGTAATATGACCTAAAATGTACGTATATGCAATAATTGGATTGTGGGTGTTCGACTGAAGCGTGTTAATTTACCTTTTATACAAAGGAGTTCAGTAGCTAAATGCTCTTACTGTAGGCCTATGTTGAAGTAGAGCTAAGGCCCTGCTATTCACGTTCGATTACATCATTTCGCACCCACTTAACGTCATCACGTGACAGCTGTGAATCATTTGGCGCATCTCGCCGCCCAAAACCTGCTACAGCAGAAGACGGGAACTGAAGAAGAAGACGACGCGCTAATTGCGTTAGGCCTCAGAAGCGAGGCAGCCTTTCTTGCTAATGAGCTTACGAGACCTGCCAGGTCGCCACAAGTTGCATTGAAGTGACAAGTTGCTATTTTCGGTCGCCTAGTTCAATCATTCATCAATTGGACGTGATAAATAAAGCACAAAAGTTTGTGTGTTGTGTTCACTTGAAAATGCTTCATAACAGTTACCTTGATTTGCCTAAACTTGTGGTGTAGATATACTGCATTCTTTGTAAGGAGAAGGATATATATATATATATAAATTATTACCAATAGGTAAAGAACGGCATATCAAGTTTACCTTTGATCTTAGAATATTTTCAGCAAAATAGTAAGAACAAAATAAAGACAAAACTGCAAACAACAAGCGCTGACAACACCTTACACTTGCCGTGTAATTTCCAACGCATCATTTTGCAGTATTAGGAGATATATATAAAAAATACTCCAAACTTTGCACCGCGCTTCGCAGGAGATCAAATTCCCGAAAATCATCAGTTGTTATATGCTCTGTAAAGAACAATTCTTTACATCTAGCATAACTTATATATAAAATAGCTTGCAGACTGACAATACTACTGCTACTTTCAATACTGCTCAACATATGTAGCACTGCAACTGCTGGCTGACGCCTTCTAAACTACACGCATAAATAATACAAAAAAGTAACACACACCAAAATAAAAGACAGTTTTGTGTCCGTAAGGTTGGCAAAAAAGTGTTCTTGCAAGCACAAAGTTTCACATTGTGCCACTCACTTCAGGTGGAAGAGAACGGGAAGAAGTTCTGTATCAGTAAACTTACCACAAAATTGTGTTCACGCAAACACAATGTTCGACAATCTGCTCCTCCCTTCAGGCGGAACAGAAACAGTTATTATGTTTGATATGTTGCCAGATTGCTATGCCGACACAAGCACAATATTGCACATTTATTTTCTTTCGTGTCACTCTACAAAGAAAATTCCCTTGGTAGGAGGATGGCCATTAGAAGTGACTTAGAGTGCGTCTGCTGTGTCATCTCTAACGAACAAGGCAGGCTGCCTGGCGGCAAGCATTATATTTTTTTGCCAATTCCTCGACGGAAAAGTTGCACATTTAAACTTTATTTTTCTATGTCTTGCAATGTAGGTAACATTTTTCGAGGAGTAAGTAACGCCAATATATATCAAAACTGTCGTTATTTCGATTTCAAAGTTTTCGTTCTTTTCTGGGAGTGTGTATAAATACTGTATACGTATATGTCAATAGCTGATTGTATATTTAATGTGGCATTAGAGGCTTTGTGAACTAAATTAGGGCACTTTTTTTGTAGACAGAATATTGTGCATACTTAGCGTAAAAATTTCGTCACTAAAAATGTTTCTATTTGCAGTGTTGTTCTCGTACGCTGGCGCAGTTTTATCTGTAACTGATAATTAAAATCTTAGGATGATTTTTGTCGCCATCTGCAGGATTGTTTGTGACAGATATTTAATTTTACTTGAATTATGCGCTTAGACTTTGTAAGCGTACATGAGGCAAATGACTACAACTTTTACAGTAGGACGGTTTTCAAAGAGTTTCATCAGCTTATCGCAAGAAGATGCTTTAATTCCAAAGTTCTTTTCTTTATCACGCGTTAGAGATCTATCTTCCACTGGATATCTTGCCACTATTACCTCTTTTGATTTTTAGTTTATGATAGGGAGCTCATGCAATTTCTTAACAGCATTCAAACAAAAAACTCGGCAATTCTGTATTTTCTCGGATGGACGATAACGCATTTCTTGCACAGCCATTCATATACAAACTTTGTTGGCAGAGGCCGCATCCAGGGAGGTGGAGACATCAACTCTGCACTTGGCTTACTGCCAGACAAGCTGAGGACAGAGCTCGCTCTTCACGTCAACCTCTGCACGCTCAAGAAGGTGAGTCAAGAATTCAAGTTCATTGCCCCTGAAATTTCCCAAGGGCAACCATACCCTGCTGAATGTCAGGAGCACTAATTACAGAAAAATAAAATATTCTCGAAAACATATTGTTAAGTACATACAATTATTTGGGCCTAACTTCATATGTATCAATAAAAGAACAATTTATGTGACATCTATTGTAACTGATGAATATAGCAGCACCAGCTTGTTGCTGAGTTTTGTTTATACCAGCAGCTTGCCAAACATAACTTGGTACACTTGCCTTGTTTCAGAATTTCAATACAGGAAAAATAAGAGGCTAAAACAGTGGTTCTTAACCCTTTTTGAGGTACCGAACCCCTCAAGTTCCATATATGCATTCATCGAACCCTTCGTAGTAGGAAAAATGAAATTCGCTTTTGTTTTTCTTTTCGGCTTCAAAGCATATTTATAGAATGACATGCTGTATTAGTACACAATCTGTACCACGCATCATTTGCACACAAAATCTCTGCGTTCAAAGAACTAAACCAGCTAGCACAGCGCGACGTCACGCATCATACGAGTGGGGTGAACCAAATCGCCGAAACCCTGAAACAGACTCACCGAACCCGGCTAAGAACCACTGGGCTAAAACAATGAATCAAAAATTGTATCAACTGTTATCCTCACAAATCCTGCTTGTTTGCCCCTATTGACACCCTGATGTAAAATTTGTATACTGGAACCATCTCACTCGAACTTGTCATACGACCAATCCCCATCCCAGCACCAAAGATTTTCTACCAGAATTCGTACTATATGTCCAATCCTTCTAATGAAATCGGTGGCTATTTGCTTTGTGTGTGTGTCACCTTGGCTCTGTCACCTCTGGCTCGTGGTCCACCCAATACCTAACTACACAAATTTATCTTCAGGTGAGCATCTTCAAGGAATGCCAGCCTGAGTTCCTCCACGACCTCGTGCTCAAAATGAAGGCTTATATCTTCACCCCGGGCGACCTGATCTGCCGCAAGGGGGAGGTGGCCAGAGAGATGTTTATTATTGCAGACGGAATCCTCGAGGTCATCAGGTGGGCACTGTGTAAACGAAAACTATCAGTAGTGGTAAGTGCTACTGACACGTTCAATTGCAATATAGAATGCATACACAGACTGCACGCTTGTAAATATTCTGAAAGTTTAGCTCGCAAATAGAAAGCGTTAAACTGTTTACAGTTTCTGGGTGTGTACGAGAAAATGCATGAGGCTGAACCACTGATTTGAATTATAGAACATATGGCTACACCTTGAACACTTAAGCTCAGGTTTTAAGTAGCTAGATGCTTAAGTAATGTTAACTGCTGTGCAGTACACATTAGAAATGAATTTGCAAGTAATGGCATATTACTACTGACAGTTTTTAACCGCATAAACACATGAAAACTATATAATTTAGTGACTGGTTGTTGAAATAAATTTCCACACGTGTTGCGACAATACTTTGATTAGATTTAGTAAATTTTTCCCTTTCCCTGCAGTGAGACGGGCAAGGTGTTGACCACAATGAAAGCTGGAGACTTCTTTGGAGAGATCGGCATCCTCAACCTGGACGGACTTAACAAGTATGTCAATGTGCCCTTCGAACCTCCGGTCTGCAACAACTAAATAGTATATGATACATGTATATCGGTATGTAATACTTTTCTTGGATTATTTATGTAAATAAGGTAGACAGTCCAAAATCATCGAGTTTTATCATGAGAATAATTACAGTGAAATGAATATTCAGGAGGGTTTTCAAGCTCATTTGACTTCCATGGTCGAAGTTGATCATAGCTCATGTATTTACATAATTGATGTAAAGTGGAGTCACATATCGATATTAGAAGGAGCTTTATTATCTCGCTATGGTGTCGCAGTGTGCAGCATCTGTCTTTCAGGCGTACCATCTGAGTGATCTTTTTGAGTTGGTTTTAGTAGGCAAAAGATCGATTTCTTTCACTGGTGACTGACTGTTCGTAGTTAAACTGATTATTTCGGTGGCGGGTTTAGCCTCGATCTTTGGCGTCATGGAATTCCCGGTCGAGATCTGTGTTCGGCCGTGTGGGACTGCACAGTTATAGTCTGACCATTTTATCAAGGCAGTTCGGTCGTAGTCAAATTCCTCTATGGCGGTGTCAATTCTGCGGGTATTTCTGAACTTTCTCTAAGAACAGGTCGTGGGCGGGGCCAAGATATGGGCCGAACAAAATCTCAGAAATGCCTATAGAATTAGCAACGCTATAGAGGAATTTGGCAACGGCTAAACGGCCTTCATAAAATGGTCAGACTATAGTCACTCAAGACAGGATGTAACAGTGATACTTATGCGCTTTGTGGGTTTAGGGTTGCCTGAGACTTCATTTGGGGTTTTTTACTCTTTGGCACCTTTGAATGACATTTCTAATGAAAATAAGAATCGTAATGAGAGCTTTGCAGCGTCCGCTCTAATATAAACTGTACCGGTGTATATGTTCCAGACGTACAGCTGACGTGCGGTCCGTGGGGTACTCAGAACTCTTCAGTCTGTCCAGAGAAGATGTTCTCACGGCAATGAAGGACTACCCTGAGGCACAGGTTGGTTTATTGGCAATTAATAATTTTATGTTATTTCCACTTAGTGATGAGGATGAACCATAAACTGCAACAACGGAGCAGTTTTGTAGCTTTATTTCCTAACGTCGAATCATTAAATAGCGCGCTGAAACAATTTCCATAAGGGTTTTTTATAGAATTTAGAAATGACTCTCCGTGTGTGGCCTGAGTCAGTAACATTGTAAACAGCTTCATTCGGGAACAAACCCTGCCTGGCTGCAAAAACTACGAATCTCAGCCTGCAAAAAGTGCCTCACAATACACGTCGACTGTCTTGCTTAGGCCCGCTGCAGACGATAGCCTTTTGTCCTGTGTTTTTACTTCACCGTGTTGGAACGCGTTACTTTGAGTGTGTAGACAAGTAACGAGAACTCGGGAATTTTTTATTTAAGGTAGCGAGTCTATTTTCTTTGTTTATGGTCCGATTGTTATGAAACTCGTAGCATTGAATTTGAAGAACATTTTATTCCTGTAAATTTTTTGATTTTCGTAATAGTTTTTGATAACCTAACCTACCCTACCCTAACCTACCCTACCCTAAGCTACCCTAACCAAGCCTACCTTACCCTAACATAACGAAGCTGAAATTTAAGAAAAATAGAATACAATGTTCTTCAAATTCAATTTTCCGTTTATTGTGCCAGTTTGATAACAATCGGACCCTAAATAACGAAAATAAAATGTTTATACAGCAAAATATTCCAATAACAACACACCACAACAAATAATAGCTATACGTCCACACTCTACAACGGTCACCGGCAAAATACAAATCACTTAAAAGGGAAGTTCAGATGTCCCTAAAAGTTAAAATAATTCCCAAATGTTTTTAAAATAATAGAAATAAAAACTTCACACTATAAATAAACACTTTATGTTTATCTCAATATACGCTGAATATATGCGGTAGTACATAATTATTAATTTTTTGCGTAATTGTCATGTATTAAGTTGAAAAATTCCCGAAATTGTTCTAAAAATTCCTGAAACCATCTGAAATTTCGAAGAACTGGGGTAAATTCCCCAATGGTTGCAGCCATACACGCTTCTTTTCGGTTGACACCAACGCGTCACGCAAGCTTCTTATTGGTCGGAAAAAGTGCTGGCCGCTGTTCGCGTCAAGCAGGCTTGTTGTTGGTAGAAATGAAGAAAGTATAATGTCCACATTACTTTAAAACTATTGCAAAAATCGAAAAATTATCATGAATAAAATGTGCTTAGAATTCTATTTTACGTATACTGTGCAAGTTTAAAAACAATTGAACCATAAATAAAAAAAATAGGAAGGCTACATTAAGTAAAAAATTGCAAAGAACACTCGTTTTGTAGACTAAAATTTTGGGAAGAGAGAAGACACTTCAATAGTGACACGGGCGAAGCCAAAGGATGTGACGGTCAACATTTTAACGAAACTTTTTGTAGACTCAGAGTCGAGTTTGCACAGACAGTACTGAATATTTGAACGCGGCGAAGTGAAAACACAAGACTATCGTCTGCAACGGGCCTCATGCGAAGCGAGGTGCAGAGAATTATTGTTCAGCGTGCACCAGAAATTTTCATACGAAATGCATTTTTTAATTCTAGTAACTGGCAGTAGCATACAAATATATGGAAATTCAAAGATTGACTTACAATATCACTCGATATGTTGTCCAAAACAACTTGCAGAAAACTATTCGGTCTAGGCGAAGGACTTTTGAACTGATCAAAATACGGGTAGCTAAGGATGGAGTAGGCTCACCCTTGTCACAGGCTGTAATGATTGACACATAATATCCGTGGAAATCTATTTACGTCTGACACGGTGCGCAGGAAATTCTACAAAGTCTGGGTCGGAAGCGGCTGATGGACGCCCGTCACAACAGCAAGAGCGGTTCGTCTTCCAGCAGCAAGCACGACAGCCCGTCCCCGACCCGAGAGAACGGGCCGGAGGAGAAGCAGAGCAAACGAATCGTCAGCAGGATCCGCTCCGACGTCTCTGCCATCAGAAATGCCTTTAGAAAGAGCAGAGGAATGACCAGGTATGGGTGTGGCAGAGAGTCGGAGCAGTAAGGTACGAAATGGCAACCGAGAAAGGAATGCGGTAAGCAGCTGCGGATAACATAGCTATCGAAGTAAATAAGGTATAGTGAACAACAGGTCACCAACGCGTTAAGGTGTTAGGGGATGAGGCAATACGTAAATGACCAGTTATGGACACCCAAAGAGACCAGGGGAATGAAAGAGTAATGAATAACCAACATAATGAGAACAGGTATGAATATATAAAAGTATTTGGGGAGTGTAATAGTGAGAGATATCCAGCATAAGAAAGAATGACTTACAGGAGCATGCAATTAGATCAGGAAATTAAGATAACGAAAGATAACAAGCAGAGGAGAAACTTATTGCAGCCAATTAGAGCGATAAAACTTTGTTTTAGCTGAGCAATGCTGGCCTGTGGACATGCAAATGAATCAAGCGAATTTCAGTTCGACGGCATCGCAGCACAATTCTCTGCTGAAATAAAAAAATATGTCACCTTTTACTAGTCTCAGAATCGCATGTGTTTTCAAAGTATAAGCCCACGTTCCGCTTTGAGTCTCATATCTTTAAGATATATCAATCATTCAGCTCAGGTTTATCTCTTTAGCTGCATAGCCTTCTCGTCTGCCAGATATAAATCCCTCCAAGTGTGGGCTATGATGCAGAGTATGACTCAATATCCAATGCAACGTGTCATAACTCATTGTTTTCACTGAAGGCTGGTATATCAAAGAATTATTTGATAAAATTTTAGATGAGGAAATATTGAAAGTCGACCTCTGTGACGATGTTGCACTTGTGCAGAGAGACGGAGACGGTGGAGTTGGAGCCGCTCACCAGCGACGCCAGAGCCAGTTCGGATAACGATGGACCTGTCATCAAACGAATGCTTCGGTAAGGCTTCAGATGAATCAGTAACGAGAGTAAATATTTCCATTTATTGATTACGCAATATCACTCAAGCGTAACAGAAATTGAACTAACAGATGAACAGCTAATTACACAACCGTAATGGTCCTTGACTCTTCCCATTCCAGGGGGCTGAAGAAACTGCTATCAACTTGCGAGAACGAAGCGAGCAAACTCTGTTTTGAATGTAATACTGGTATAACTATCTGCATGTACATCAAACCTAGAAGACGTAACCAGCCCACTGATAAAGTCACTCGTCTCAATGGTGTCAATCGCACTTGTGTGGGCAGCTTCTCTTACGTGTACCAGAAATTGACAAGTGATTTTCGTGATAACCAGGATATAGAGAAAGAAAGACGAAAGCTTCACGCAGTAGGCAACATGCTGATTAGGAAGTTCGTCATTGCTCGGACGAGGTCAAATGCCAGTTATTTCGGAGCTATTGCTATCCCCTGTACTTCAACTCACTTTAGTCGAACATTAAGCAGAAGTCTATTGGACGGCTGCGTGCAGTCTATAATGACATATTCCGGTGACTGATGAATGTGCCGAGGTCAGCTAGTGCAAGTATGATACTTGCTCAAAAGTGTAATGATTATCTCAATCAGGACAAGAAAATGCGCTCTTAGTCTTCAGTTCAGGATAGAAAAATCTGATAACACCTTACTCAAGGTGATCTGTAAGTGTTCTGGCTACAAACTGTCTAACAACATAGCCGTTGGCAGCTTATACTTTTACCAGACAGGGGCCAAACAATGGGCCGCATTACTGTGTAGTGTGCAATGATTGTATTACCCGATTTTAGTATGCAGCTCTAGTAATAAGCTGTGCCTTGAGTACCATGTCTCAGTGTATGCCTAATAAAATATATTTATTTACAGTGGTCATCCACACTTATTGCTATTATTTATCATAGCTCACCTTCCTCATCATCTACTCCATTTTTTTTGCGTACATTGCATTCATCATCATTATTGGAAGAATGGTGCAGAGGACCAACAAGTTAGCTCCAGGCACAAGAGGAACCAGACTATTTTCTTCCCACAACTGGAATATTTTTAGTAAGAGCCTATCAATCCAGATGATCAAATTAAGCTCGGTTAGTTGCATGAAGAGCGTTGTTTGATGCATCCTTCATGAAGACCACTGGATGTTTTAGAGCTAACTATGTAGTATATTTAAGCAGGATTCTTACTACAGCCATATTGTTTTGTTTACAGTCGGTTTGGCCGGGACGATGGGAGCTGCAGCAGCGAGACCTCAGGAGGCAACACCCGAGGCGTGCTGAAGAGGATGGCTAAGGTTACCAGCGATGACACTCAGCAGGGGCAGCGCAGAAGCTCTACTGACGAACAGCAGGGCGTCTTAGGAGCGGGTTTGCCTTTAATAGACAGACTGAGACTGCTTAAAGACAAGGAGGAAAGAGAAGAGAAAGAGCGGGCCGGGAAGCCTGTGAATAAACTCAAGGTTGAGGTGGTTGAAGAAGAGCCAGAGGTCATCGGGGCAGGTCTTCCACTCTTTGCGCGCCTCAAGTTGCTGAAGGCGAAAGAGGACCGTCTTGAAAGAGAAAAACAAGAAGCTGAGAAAGCTGAAGCAGCGAAGCGCTCAGCCAAAATTATGCGTGCATTGAGCACTGCTTCGGAAACAAAAACAGTTCCTATGTCATGTACGTTAGATTCTAGTAAAGAAAATAAGGTATCCGTTAGAGCAACTAAAGATGAAAAAATATTGAATGATGGTTCGAAAGATAAAAGTTCTGAATCTTTATCAACTTCAGTGTCTGTAAGGCCAATGAAAGCGTTCTTTAGAAAGGCGGTATTGGAAAAAAATTCAAACGGAGATCAAATAATTTTATCGAAACCCCCTGAAAGTGATCAAATTAATGATCTTAATAAAGATAGCAACGCTAAAACTGATGCCCTGAGCAACAACAATTCTATTATTGCTCAACATTCTGAAGAAAAAGATCAAGTAAAAGAAAAAGAAAAACAGGCTTCAATGGAGAAACATGAAAGTGAGGAGCAAGCTGAGAAGAGGTCAAATGAAGAAGAGCCTGAATCCAACAAAGCGGAGGAAGGCCTCACAGTCCACAAGGAAGGGGTACAGCGAAGTGATAGCTTCAGAAGAGCGATGGGGCATGGTCTTCTTGGGCCCGATAAAGACATGAACATCAAAAAGAGTGAAGAAAATGTATCCAAAGATCGAAAACGATCACTGTCCTCTACCTCAGCTGCTTCTTCTTCATCAACATCTTCTCTATCGAAGCGAGAAAGCAACGAAGAAAAAGAAGTCGAGACCGCTCCCGAGCCTCCTCCTCGCAAGCCGAGTATTGAGGTGTCCTCCGAGCCCGAGGTTCCCACGTCACCTCCTCCTGAAAAAGTCAAAAAGAAAAATTCGAAAGACGAGGGTAGCCCCGACGATAATTCAGCAACGAGGCCTTCGCAGCCAACATTTTTGAAGGTAATTTTAAGTACCGATGAGCGTCTCAGCAAACTTACGTGTTAAGCATACCCACCATTTCCACCAGGCCAGAGAGTGCGAGTGATGATGAGGAACCTTCAAGTTCCAACATAAGTATATACCAGGAGTTAGATAAGTTAATGTGACGCTTTGTGGCATCTGCTCTAAAGCTGATCCTGCATGGTGCGCCCTAATACATATAACAGTGTCATGAGGAGGCAGTTCTTTGCTTCACTTCTTTCAGAATCAGCAATTACCACCATCACAGTTTGAACACAGACCTACAGTTCACCCTATTTTTGACTGAAAATTGACGCCGACGAAATTACAACCATCATTTCCTGTAGTTGTTTGTATGAAATGTTTTTTTTTAAGAGTGCAGGCGGCCATGCATATTATAAGGGCTCAAAAACTCGGGTAATATTTATGCATAATCCAGAAGAGTTTCTAAGCAATACTTTTAGAATAGGTATACGATTCTATGAGCTTTCATATCTTCTAAATATATAGAATATACAAGTAATTGAATTCCTCCTACATAGTTACAACTTTTTCAATGTTTTACATTTTTTTTTAGTTTAGCACATCGCTAGTGTATCCTAGCATACATGATATCGTTTTTATTATCTTTACGAAATTTACAGGAATTGTTAGGCATGTTAACAGTAACAGATGATTAACTTTTGATGAAAATCCATCCATCTGTTTGTCTGCCAATTTTTCTAAGTACCATAACTCAAAAAGTTATGAACGAATTTTCATGAAATTTACATGAATTGCTAGATATATTACGAAGATTAAAAGATCAATTTCTTTGTAATGATCTGTTCATACGTTTGTTTGCCGCTGTATTTAAGTTTATGGTTGTTAGCACAATAACTCAAAAAGTTATGAATGGGTCTTTGTGAAATTTGCTGGAATTGTTAGTAATGCTAAAAGACATAAATGATCAAGTTTTGGTGATGATCGGTTGGTCCATTTGTGTTTTTGACTTATGATTATCTTGATGTTTGTTAGCAGCATAACTTAAAAAAAAAAGCTATGAACGGATCTTCAAAAGAATTACAGAAATTGTTAATACTATCAAAAGGCGCAGATGATTAAATTTTTGTGTTAATGCAAAGCAATTCATGGTTTCAAAACCAATTTGAAATTTCCGTTACCGTTGCCTGGCTTGGTATTGGTATGCACCCTCAGACCGCTCTAGTTCCTACTGTTTATAGTGACAATGCTGATAGCTCAATGAAAAAAAAAAGAATCTATGAAGAGGTCACAGCAGAAAAATGCAAATGATGAGCTATTAGAAACTGTGCGTCTATGTGCCTCTGTTTTTCTGTGTACAACAGTTAGTTATAAATTGAGTAGAACCAAGTCAGTTAGGTTGTACTTGCAGTTTCTGACAAAACCCCATTTCTTTAACGTTTATTTCTTTCCGTTGCAGGTTCCGTCTGACGAAACTTCCCCGTCACTTTCCTCTCCGGAGAGCAGCGACACCGCAGAGAGGCGAGTTCTGAAAAGTATTCTGAAGAAAATGTCAAATCAAGAAGCGAAAAGTCAGTTAATGAAAGTGCCTGATTTCAGGAAGCTGATGAGAGCGCCTACGATCGAAGGATTCGCAGCTCGCCGCTCCAAGTTCAACAAATCGGTGTCGTTCCAAAGAAAAACCCTAAACTCTCCGCCATACCCTGGCACGTTAGAGGAGGTGCTCAGAAGGAACAGCGCGTCTGAAGACAACAGGATATCCCACAGTCTGCTTCGCCAGGCTTCCCTCGCCAGCCAGCCCCCCTTGACCAGGAGCCGCAATGCCATGAGGAGCACCGATCAGAAGGACAAACTCTCGTCCGATGGCATGAACAAGCTCTTGTCGCGACTGGGAACCTTTGGGGTTGATCCGAATGAAGCCTCGGAATCGGAGGCTCTGGCGCATGGCGTTGGAATTATACTACAAAATAAAATGGTAAGTCTTCTGTAGTATCCATATGAGAAATAAATGTGTTTTATTTGTTTGTTTTGTTTATTATAGATTGTAGCTTAAGGAAAGCCCGCTTCTTTGATACATTTTTATTTACCGTCCGATTGCAAAAAAATTTAGACCCGATATGTAAAATAAAAAATAAAATAATTTTGTTCTTGCAAATTTCTCGTTTTCTTCTTCGTTGTCTTTTTATCGCCAAATTTTAGGGTAAACTTGCATTTTCCCATTGTTTACTCAGCTCTCATAAAATTTTACAGTTTTTATGCTAGATGAAAACAAAGACAGTTTTGAAATCGTCAAGCCATTTCTCACAAAACAAAGCGCTTATATTTTCCATTTTCTGCGTCGTTTTCTTTCCATCTGCACTTTTACCAGCGACTAAGATTATTTTAAAAATATGAAAGTTTGCTCTGCAAATTGCTATAGTGAAAGAAAACGAGACAGAAAATGGAAAATCTAAGCGCTTATTTTGTGGAGAATGGTTTGACGATTCCAAAACTGTCTTTGTTTTCATTCTACCATAAAATCTCTGGAAACCTAAGGGAGTTCAATGAAGAAAGTGACATTTTTTGAGAAAGGCCAAAAAACATTTATTTTATGGGAAAAATAGTTTGAAAACATTAATAAAAGCTGTGCATAATTGTTGATATATGTTATTATTACAAATCTAAATGGTCATGCACACATGATTTATGTATTTTGTACTCACCCCTTCGATAATCAGCCAATTTATGCTCCAGATGAGACTCCGAGAAGTAGGTGTTTTTGTTCCTGAAAGGTTATTCACATAGTTTGTCACTGATATTACACTCATTTCTCACTGACATTTTTGTTATAATTGTTCCGATTTTTCATAATGTTTTCCATAGTATATAATAATAAGAACAATAACATAATAATAGCACTTATATTATTATAAGTAACTTCCGAAAAAATGAAAAAGAAACGGATAACGAAGAAGAAAATGGGAAAATTTCATAAAAGATAATCCATCTTATTTTCAATGTTTCATGTCATTACAAAGTTTCAGCTTTGCGGGCCCCCTTAAAGACTTGACTAATTTGCTCTTATGCATGATAAGCTTTGGTATTTGTTCCAAATCTATTCTTTACTAACTTTAAGGCAAATATGTTGATCAGTAAAACACCGGTGTACTCATCATCCTAGAATTAATTTACAATCTCACCAAACAATTGCTCAACAACAGTCGCCATCGCACAGTGACTAAATTCATCTTAGATGAAATTCTTTAAGTGCGTCTACTATCATCTGTGTAGGGAATTACTGCCTTGGCGATGACAGTGGTAGCTGCAGGGGGATATGAATAAACTTGACTGCAGTTAACCGTCTCGTTACATTCAGGCCATGACAACTGAAACAACAGTTTGAAAAAATTAAAAGCAATCCCTAGAGTATTGGTTGTTGCATGATTATTATACCAGTGTACCTAACACTCGTGCAGGCTGACATAGAGACTGTCTGGGAGTCCAGAATGGCTGCTCTACACCAGGAGATTGTGAACAGAGATGCCACCATACGCAGACTCACCGAGTTCATGAATAATATGGGAATCGTAAGTATATCGTTATTTTAGCTATCTGATAAGAACTTGTAATTGGGAAGATGACAGGTCTAGCAATCAAGGAGCCTTAATAGAGAGGAGGGAGCCTTGAACCTCGTTCGTGAAGCTCAAGAGTCGGGTGTGGTTGCAGCCATTCGCCGTATGCACCAAACGCATATCAGTTTGTCTGCTGCTCCCGTAATACTCACTGCTCCTCGCGTCATTATCACAATGAGATTCATGAACGCGTCACAGCCAGACCTGATCTGATTGACTCGCGAATCCAACTACGGGCCGCAAGGCTCCCTCCTCCCTATGAAAGCTCCTTGATTGCAACTTAGGTTAAGGGCTATTCCAAGGCCTCGTAAAGTATTTTTAGGAGGGCTTGGATGTGCTCATCTTGGCTACGACCTAGCTGTTTCATTCTTGTATCTAATTTACGACAAAATGCCAATTATCTTAGCTACAAAGAATCTATATTGTAATTCTGTTTGTCCCTCCGTTACGACCGAGATGTTTTCATCAGTATTAGATAGGGGAGGAGCGAATTAGAGCGTCCGTGAGGTATCTTTGATACGACTTGGGAAGGGTTCAATACCAAAAGTCCACGCATCATTACTGATGAACAATTTCCTGGAAGATTGGACGTCTTGGACCATCGTTGTTTAATGAATTAATGGACATCTTCAAGATCTTAGTTGTATCACTGCGCTAAATTTAGTGGAATTTTTCCTTGCATAGGATATGACTTTGGCATTGTTGCCATTAATTCATTAAACAATGAGGAACAATTCTTTTGTTCTGTAGAATTCCACAGGCTCCTACGGCATTAGATATGGACAAATTAGGATGATACGTGTCTCATACATCACTGAAGTCCATGGCTTTTGTTAAATGGCATTTTCACCGGTTCCAGCTACTGTTTAATAAATACTGTATGGCTTGAGCCAAAATGGACTATGTTTTCGGCCAGTTGTTACAGTGTATATATTTGCCGATATGTCACGTGTATCACTGCATCCGTAATTAGGCCAAAATTGGGCAAGTTCACAGATATGACGCAGTAGGCTTTATCAGGCCAAGTTTTAAATTTGTCAGCGCATTCACACGCCTTGTTGTGCACCCCGCAGCCCGACAACACAGTCAACAGTCTGATATCCAGCGGCCCGGAGGCTGCTCACGGCCCCATGGAAGAGCCTGCGACTGTGGTGGTGACGGACAGAGGAGGTCTGGTGAGAAGAGCTGAGTCCGACAGTTATCGCGGGCCTTCTTTTGATGCCAACAATTCAGGGTCTGATGATGATGAGCCGCTGTTCATGGTGAGAGTTATAGAGCACATGGTTATTTAATGGTAATTATGATGAGTCAGGGTCTGATGAAGATGAGCCGCTGTTCATGGTGAGAGTTATAGAGAACATGGTAATCAAATGGTAATTATGATGAGTCAGGGTCTGATGATGATGATAAACGCTATGTAGACGACACTTCCTTATTTTCAGAGACGCAGCTGATTCAGACTTAGTTCTACAATATTTAAATAGTAAGCAACCTAGCATAATGTTCACCGCCGAAATCCAATCAAACGATTCTATTGTTTTCTTAGATGCCCTAATCACGATGCCTGACTCATTACTAACCACCAGTGTCTACAGGGAGCCGACATTTTCAGGCCTTGCAACTAACTTATTCAATTACTGCTGCGATCAATTTAAAATAAGTGCTATAAAACTCTACTGTTTATGGCATATCATTTATCCTCCTCGTATCTAGCATTCTCCAAAGAAATAGACATTCTCCGAACCTTTTTATGAATAACGGCTACCCACACCACCTTCTAGATCACTTCTGCAAACTATTTCTTGAAAACTATTTTATCCCGGTATAACTACGCTTGCCGTTTGTAAATTAGACTTTTTCCACTCCCTTCCATACTACAGCACAACCACCGTCGACAAAGTCAGCTCCCTGAAAACTTTCCTCTACGAAGCCTACCCCCACATAAACTTCAGGTTCGCTTACAAAAGACATTTACCATAGGATCCTATTTTAAATTCAAAGATAAACCGTCAAAAAATCTTCTGTCCAGTATTCTCTACGAATTTTCTTGCAGGAGCTGCTCAGCTCTGTACATTGGCAGCACTGGAACTGCCAACAGTTAGGTATATGAAGCAGAACAGGCTTACCACTAGCAAAACCTACACATTTAGCTCCTTGTCTTCATGCAGAACAAAACAACCTCCAATTAGCAGGAAAGATTTCTCTATCATAGCATTTTCCAATCCAATAAAACTCAAAACTCTAGAATCGCTATATATCCATAAAACAAAGCTAGCCTTAATATAATGACCACAGCCCTACCACTCGTCACGATCCAAGACCGACATTTTTTTCCTCCTACTGTACTAGCTCGTTTCCCTCCGCTTCCCATATCGTCCTACCCTTATATAAGGACCCCCATTGGGCACTATGGGCATTCACTTTTTAGGTCTCCCCCTGCCAATACCTGTCCGAACCTAGTCCATCTGGAATAAAGTTACTCCTTTTAGATTCTTTTAATTTCATTTCTTTATGATAATCCCTAAGCGTCAAGTTTTAATTAAATCTGTCGACACATATATTTATTTTATGAAGTTAGCCCAAGTTTATGCTAACTAGTATTATGGAATCCAGTGTCTGATGGTTTATATTTTTTCAGCGCTGTACCTCCATCGAATCCATCATCCACCATTCGCCGAACGACGGCGTAGGGTCAAGAAGAAATTCAATTTCCCCATCCCCCCGCTCCTGGCCCCAGCAGCGGTACTCTGCAGACGAAATTATACTGGACAGAAGACGTGGTAACCTGCCGCGCCAGACCCACTCCATTGTTGACATCGAGTCATCAACAGACGATGACTTATACTCATTTTCTTCCGAGGACGAACACATAATTGTTGTCACTCCAGAACCTGACTTGCCTCCTGAAGAGATGACAATGGAAGAAGACTACATCGACGGATACCTCGACGAAGAAGAAGATGATGATCGACTAGACAAAGTTGAGAAAGGTTTAAATTCGGCCAAACTCAACAGCAAGGACTGGGAGGTGCAAATGTTGGCTCAGAAATTGGCGGATGAGCAGAGAACTGTCGCTCGTAGAGTGGACAGGGACATTGCCACAGGAAGATTGAGAAACGAACTGGCCGATCTCCACACCGCTTTGGCGACGGAAAACCTTGACGAACTGTCTGACGGTGACGTCATCAACCTTCAGTCATTTGTTAGAACACAGAGAGAAAGCCTGAAGCCTTTCATCCGACTCTACAGTCTGGAAGAGAGACCAGTGCTGGACGAAGAGTTTTGTTCCTTGCACCGCACCTGTTCACAAAGCATACTTTCGAGAACATCACAGTTAGAAAAAACAGGCAGGAGCCACAAACCCATCCACCAGCTGATGGACACTCTGTCGAAACTGACATTGCCGGAACAGTTTCTGTTAGACAGGCTGCACCACAGTCGGGAGCGGTACAGGCGCCTAGCAAAGCAGCGATCGCTTGGAGACGAACCGATTTCTTCAAATGGTACTAGGAAATTTTCAGCGTTAAGAGACAAAAACAGTGCAAGCGCAGCTTTCAGAAGATCCCGCAGTATGTGTTCACCTCCCAAGTCTACCGCTGCCTCGCCGAAGTCCTCTGGCAGTCCAAAACGTGGAACTTCTCCTGTTGTTGAGATCACCAACGAGACTACCAGAGGACCAGCCACCGTCTCCGCCATGTTTGCTAATATCCAGCGGTCCATGTCTAATCTTACTTCAGGTTCTAGATCCAGAGGTCTAGGCCCACGTAGTATGACTCTTCAAGAAACTCAGCCAATTCTCTATTCTTCTAGGTAGCACATTTTCATGAAATCCTGAATATTTTTGCTGCAATAAACTAACATATTGTTTATTCAAATAGATTTGGTATGTACAGGAATATATGCTCATCCTGATAGGAATAGATATTGAAAAAAGACAAAGTTATTGTATATGAAATATTACTATTGAGAGTATCCCTATTCCCTAATCATGCACTACATCGTAGATGTATCGCTATAGTTGCATACGCTCATCAGCTATAGATTCCTTATACAGTATATTGAAACCCCTCGTGACCCCGCGCTTGTTTTTGTAGCTTGATTTTTTTTTTTTTTGATGAGGCACTGCCAAGTCTTTGATCGAATTTATCGCTTTGATGTGCACCATTCAGCCCACTCAAAAATGTTCATAGTCATACCATTAACGATTGCACCCATATCCAGCACTTATCAGTATAATGAAAGATTCTCAAGGGTGAGAGCAAATAGAAACTGGTATTTCTCTGATGACTTTTTATCTAAATGCTGAAACTAAAAAAAACACATAAGTTTAGGCTATTTAATAAGTCTTTACGTAGTGATTGGCAGATTGAAACCACCTGGAGTATCTCATTTCTCTTACGACTTAGCACATGTGTTGGGAAGTACTTCATTGTCGTGTACCCTTTGCTTTGAAAGAGATTTCAGTCAGTCTTGTTAAATACTTGGGCTATAGAGAATTGCAGGCATGGTAGCCGAGGCTAAGCATTACGTTTTCGTATTTGTTGGAAGGGTGTTGTCGACGAAGTATGTAGTCAGTTGGAGGGCCAATTATACTGAAACAGCAACCTAACTAAGAACAAATGGGCACCTTTCTCCAACTAGCCATGCAATAATTGTATGCTGCATTTTAGATCGTAGCCTTGCAACAGGACGCTACTAATGGTCTTGACCGATATTTTGTTAAGATAACATTGATAAATTATTTATTTTTGTGAGGTATTACCAGTTTAAACTTTCGATTTATTCCTCCTGGTCTTATTCGCATGTTTCATTATATCGGTCAAGAAAAACAGCTACAATGTGCATGGGCTGAACAAGATTTCCGAATCACACGGAATGCAATGAGGTCAAAACTTCAAGTGCAGATCTAGCGATTCACTCGCTGTTGTTGCTGTAAATCTTATATATTTTGTGCAGATTTACAGCAATGGTAGGGTCATATTCAGTCTATACACTTTGCAGATCCACCAGTTCTCTAATTTTTCCTTGCATATGAGAATTTTTAATAAAAACAATCAATTTGTTGGAGTTTTGTCATCTCGTCTATTAGTACTACTTGCATTTTTACTCAACCGTATCATATCGCCTCTTATCCTTTTGCATTTAGTCTCCAGTTGCTTGGCAGCAAACACGTTGCATTTAGCTTTTTCAATTGATAGAGCATCAGTACCTTAGTCTAGTCGTAGATTGTGGCCCAATTCTTCCAATTCTTGAAGAGTTTTACGATCATTCTCTACCACCTGGCCCTACAGCAGTTTCACACGTGTTGGTGTTTCTTGGTTTGTGAAAGATAATAAGAAATCTAATATTTTTACATTGATAGTAAATGTTACAGTAACCTGATGATGACCTTGTTGTGATACTCTGTGCGTTTGTACAGTAATGTTCATTAGGTATCTTTCATTTTCAACGCTGTTGATTGGTTGCATTGCAATTCTATGTGATTGTTTTTGGCAGAAAAAACGAATCAAATTCTGGATGAACTGACGTAAATAGTTAAATGGTTATATAACCAAAAGCAGCACATTTGGGTATCGATGGATATAGGTAATAGCTTGGGATTCATACTAATAGATCTCACCACAACGTAAAGAAAACGTGGATGACTCAATAAGTTAGTTGATGAATCTGATCAATCAGCTGAGGATTATTGCTCGATAATATATCATTGAGAAACATTCGCATACACAGTCGATTCCGCTTAAAGTCGACACGCTTGGAATTATGTACAAAGAAGCTTCTTTAATTGTGGACAACGTTCGGTTTATATGGTATAATTCATTGTCATTAATTCACTTTTAAGAAAAGAGCAAAACATTGATAATGAAAGAGTTTCAATTGAGCTAAATTATTTCATATTAGAAGACAATTATAACTCAAAGTATGCCAGTACATGTTTAAATTTAAAAACATTTCATAAAGTTGCTCCTATTGCCAGCAGGTTGGGTTAGCATTGCCGTGATTGCACTACGTGAAAAATATATTCGACTAATGAAACGTCTGCCTATCAAGAATCCTTAAAATAGTTTTATTTGCTGTTTACCACCGTAATTACAAGCAAGAGAAAACATACCACTAGCCGAAAAGCTGTGTTTATTACCTCCGCCAAGGAGGCTATGTTTTCGTCGGGTTTGTCTCCTTGTCTGTGTGTTAGTCTGTCTTTCTGTCTGTCACCAAGATAACTCGAGAAGTTGTGGAGGGGTTTGGACAAAATTTACAGGGTGTGTTAGGTATCTTGAGAGAAACAAATGATTAACTTTTGGTGGAGATTCGCCTATCCGTTGGTTTGTCTGCCTCATTTTTCTCAATGCCATAACTCAAAAAGTTATGGAAGGATTTTATGAAATTTACATCAGTTGGTAGGTATATCAAAAGAGTAAATGACAAAATTTTTGTGATGATCTGTTCGTTCGCATGTTTGTTGCTGTGTTTTTGATTTTATGTTTGTTAGCGCAATAACTCATTTTGAAAAGATCTTGAAAAAAACTGCAAAAACTGTTAATACTATTAAAAAGCACAAATGATTAGATTTTGGAGTTGATACAAAAGAAATCATGGTTTCAGAGCCAATTTGAATTTTCCGTTACCGTTGCCTCACTTAGCGGAGATATGCTCAGAGTGCTCTAGTTAGCAATATTTTAGCAGACTTACCTGAAATTGTTAACTTCGTACTTAAGGGCCAGCCAGTTATACTGGCCACAACAGGTGGTCCCGATGTGGATTTATACATAAAATCAATTATACTGAAAATATAATTTAGGACGAGGCTTTATTACTATTTAGGGATATAAATTTAGCGTAAATCTTTTTTCACTTACATGATATCATACATCTAACGTATTTTACCTGGGTTAAGAAGGTTTTTAGTAGAGGTTGAAAAGGCTAATTAGACTACATACTTGATACATGGAATAATTCATTGCCCTGCTTATATTGTAACTAATATACTGTTATTTTGTTGGCTTCTAGATATAGCAAGAGTATATACCAGATGAGTACATTAGAACTGGAACGAGAATAAACAACCGTTGATATTCACTGTTATTCCTTCAGCTGCTATAGTAGCGACCTATAAGTCAACATACAGTAGACGTTTCCAATTCACCTCATTGCGACGAAAGAGAAAAAGACATGAGTGCGAGTCTAGGAGCGATTAATGGGTAAATAATCTATAGTTTTATCACAATGCGGCGCGATTTGAGATGGAGCGGATTGGGAACTTGTACTTTACCCTATTTTAAAAATGCATTATAGCTGCTGTTGCCTGAGCAGGCCCCTGTTAATTCCTATGGCTACTTGATATTGTAAAGCCGCTGCAGACGATAGTATTTTGTCCTGTGTTTTCACTTCACCGCATTCGAATATTTCGTACTGTCCTTGCATTCACGACTGTGTGTCGACCAAAAATTTCGATAAAATGTTTACCGTCGTCATCTCTGGCTTAGTCCGTGTCCCTAGAGCAGGGTCTTGTGTTTTTTCAAAATTTTAGCGAATGTCGTCTCAAAAAGCAGTGTTCTTTTATGTTGTTTACACAAACACAGCAACGCATTCGAACGCTGTGAAGTAAAAACATAGGACAAAAGACTATCGTCTGCAGCGTGCCTTATTTGTGCTTCTTCGTTGTGTAATGCACGCCGTGTTTTCGGCAGCAGACGCAGTCATCTTGGGGAAGCTGAGATGTGAAGACTCTACCAAAAATTGCTCAGAAACTGCTACCAGCTGGAAATGGTCAATCTTCACTTTAAAATCTGTAACTTGGATCCGATCACAAGGGCAATACTGTAATAGTTCATGCAAATTCCTGTTTTTGGGTGCGGCTTTGTGTGTGTGTGTGTGTGTGTGCGTGGGGGTGGAGTGTGGCCAGTAGAATCTTTATGAACACTTTACAGGAAATTGCTAGAGGAAAGAGTTCTGTGAGTATTATCTCGTTTTTATCATTGCGATGAGAAGGAAATTACAGTGGATAAAGGGCTGCTTGTTTACACTGTGAGGAGCATAGAATGTTTCCTCAGGGAACACGAAGTCTGGCCCTCCACACGCATTAATCAACACATGCAGGTGGGCGTGTGTGTAGAAGTGCACGTGAGGGTGCATCGTTCCTATTATATTCTCGTTTTTGTCTGTGAAGAAGCAGGAAACCCAGCTGTGGTAGTGCCTGGTGACTGGGCTTTTTAAAAGAATATTTTAGTTCCAATTAGATTGGAACGAAATAATATATGTTGTGTTAGATTGAACATATTGAAAAATATTTGTTCTATTCGATATAACAATTTAAAGAAATACTTGTTTCATTCGATTGAACAATCTAAAGCAATATTATGTCATTAAATTGTGCAGTTGAAAAAAACATTTATTTAATTTCATGAAGCAGTTTCAAAATATTTGCTTCGGTGGACTGAGTATTTAAAAAGTTATTTGCACCACATAAATATATATGATAGCGATGCTCCCTGGAGCGCAGGGCCCAGACCTTCACATTTTATAGCGACAAGCAAGCCGTCAGTTCACGACAGTGTGACGTCATCAAAGGAAGTCTACATGTAGGCCTTGGTCTTGGTGGTCGAGTCTGCCGACGCTCCCAGTACTCCAGTATGTTATGCTAGTGTCTTCTCTTTCCACGCTTCCGGCGAAACAATATAAGCCGGTTAGCNGTTCAATTTTCTTGAAGATCCGTTCGTAACTTTTTGAGTTATACTGTTAACAAACGTTATGACAAACATGAGTCAAACATACAAACGAACAAACCGATCTGCACCAAAATTTGATCATTTATGTCTTTCAGCAATACTAACAACTCCAATAAATTTCATAAATATCTATTCATTATTTTTTGAGTTATTGTGCTAACAAGCATAAAATTAAAAACAGTGGCAAACAAACGAACGAACAAGCGAATCATTACCAAATTAATTTGGTCATTTACTCTTTGTTATAAACCTAACAACTCATGTTAATTTCATCAAAATTCATCCATAACTTTTTGAGTTATAGCGTCGAGAAAAATGAGACAGACAAACAAACAAACAAACGGATGGACATATCTTCACCAAAAGTTAATCAACTGTTCCTCCTAATATACCTAACAATCCCTGCAAATTTCATGCAAATCGGTTTATAACTTTTTGAGTTATCTTGGTGACAGACAAAGAGACAGACAAACAAACAAACAGACAGACAGACATACACGACAAAAACATAACCTCCTTGGCGGAGGTAATCAATTATACTGAAAATATAATTAGTACGAAGCTTTATTACTATTTAGGGAAATAAATTTAACGTAAATCTTATTTCACTTACATGATATCATACATCTAACGTATTTTACCTGGGTTAAGAAGGTTTTTATTAGAGGTTGAATAGGCTAATTAGACTGCATACTTGATACATGGAATAATTCATTGCCCTGCTTATATTGTAACTAATGTAGTGTTATTTTGTTGGCTTCTAGACATAGCAAGAATATATACCAGATGAGTACATTAGAACTGGGACGAGAATAAACAACAGTTGATATTCACTGTTATTCCTTCAGCTGCTATAGTAGCGACCTACCAGTCAACATACAGTAGAAGTTTCCAATTCACCCCATTGCGACGAAAAAGAAAAAGGCACGAGTGCGAGTCTAGGAGCGATTAATGGGTAAATAGTCTATAGTTTTATCATAAAGCGGCGCGATTTGAGATGGAGCGGATTGTGAACTTCTACTTTACCCTATTTTAAAAATGCATTATAGCTGCTGTTGCCTGAGCAGGCCCCTGTTAATTCCTGTGGCTACTTGATATTGTAAAGCCGCTGCAGACGATAGTATTTTGTCCTGTGTTTTCACTTAACCGCATTCGAATATTTCTTACTGTCCATGCATTCACGACTGTGTGTCGACCAAAAATTTCGATAAATGTTTACCGTCGTCTTCTCTGGCTTAGCCCGTGTCCCTAGAGAAGCGTCTTGTGTTTTTTCAAAATTATAGCGAATATCTTCTCAAAAAGCAGTGTTCTTATTTGTTGTTTACACAAACACAGCCACGCATTCGAACGCGGTGAGGTAAAAACACTGGACAAAAGACTATCGTCTGTAGTGGGCCTTATTTGTGCTTCTTCGTTGTGTAATGCACGCCGTGTTTTCGGCAGCAGACGCAGTCATCTTGGGGAAGCTGAGATGTGAAGACTCTACCAAAAATTGCTCAGAAACTGCTACTAGCTGAAAATGGTCAATCTTCACTTTAAAATCTGTAACTTGGATCCGATCACGAGGGCAATACTGTACTAGTTCATGCGAATTCCTGTTTTTGGGTGCGGCTTTGTGTGTGTGTGTGTGCGTGGGTGTGGAGTGTGGCCAGTAGAATCTTTATGAATACTTTACAGGAAATTACTAGAGAAAAAATTTCTGTGAGTATTATCTCGTTTTTATCATTGCGATGAGAAGGAAATTACAGTGGGTAAACGGCTGCTTGTTTACACTGTGAGGAGCATAGAATGTTTCCTGAGGGAACACGAATTCTGGCCCTCCACACGCATTAATCAACACATGCAGGTGGGCGTGTGTGTAGAAGTGCACGTGAGGGTGCATCGTTCCTATTATATTCTGGTTTCTGTATGTGAAGAAGCAGGGAAGCCCAGCTGTGGTAGTGCCTGATGACTGGGCTTTTTAAAAGAATATTTTTATTCCAATTAGATTGGAACTAAATAATATCTGTTGTGTTAGATTGAACATATTGAAAAATATTTGTTCTATTCGATATAACAATTTAAAGAAATATTTGTTTCATTCGATTGAACAATCTAAAGCAATATTATGTCATTAAATTGTGCAGTTAAAAAAAAACATTTATTTAATTTCATGAAGCAGTTTCAAAATATTTGCTTCGGTGGACTGTGTATTTAAAAAGTTATTTGCACCACATAAATATATATGATAGCGATGCTCTCTGGAGCGCAGGGCCCAGACCTTCACATTTTATAGCGACAAGCAAGCCGTCGGTTCACGACAGTGTGACGTCATCAAAGGAAGTCTACATGTAGGCCTTGGTCTTGGTGGTCGAGTCTGCCGACGCTCCCAGTACTCCAGTATGTTATGCTAGTGTCTTCTCTTTCCACGCTTCCGGCGAAACAATATAAGCCGGTTAGCTTCTCTTGTCAGGAACATCAGTTCTGTGCTTTCAGTTCGTGTTTTAGAGTAAGGTTTGAGCATCAATCGTAAACCGATTACGCTGGAGACGGTAGGAAACTCAATCGGTCTCAGAAAGACGCATTCGGTTTGCAATAGAGAGAAAACTTCAATGCAAAGTGACGATTGGAACGCTCAGGACTGTAGTTCCAGACAAGTTACTTCTGATCAGCTTAGATTACCTCGCTCGATGTCAATTAATCGAACGCGCTCGAGCTGAAGTTAGCGCAGTGTGTGTGTGCCATTAAGCTCCTGCACAAAGGCAGTTTACCTTTCTTACTTCCTTTCCGCGTCCTTCCCCCCCCCTCCCCCTCCCCCAAGCCTCTTCGTTTCCAGCCGCATATTATCGCAGTTAAGTTCTGCATGTCGGCAGAGCGTTGACGAGCGAGATGTTGGCCGTCTGGCCCGCAGCCTTGCTCTCCCTTATTGATAACTTCAAATATTTTACAATCAGGATCCTTATCTTGAAGACCCAAGATCATATCATTTGACTGATAAATTTCAACTAAATTGACAATGCTGCAATTTCTATGTTATGGCTTAGAAGGTCATTTGATTTGTCTAGTGATGGCTGAGGGTCGAGGAAAGTGATGTCAAAGAATAAAGGAATGTGTGAAGTAGACGTACAGTACACTGCTTCTAATGAGATACCGCTAAGACTACAACAGGAAAGTGTAAAACAATAGATTACTTTAGAAAGCTGAAGTGCAGAAAGCCATAACGGATTAACAAACAAAATCCAGAATTGGGATTCAGTGAAAGCAAAAGTAAGTTAACTACTGAACGGCCTACGTAGCCCGACAGTGTCTCACCAGAAGGACTGCAACACAGTAAGCTCTTTTTTTTTGCTGGAAATAAAGGAGACTAGTAGTAAGCTACTTACAGAGAGTACTAACACTCCCGATGTGGCCAGAAGCTGAACTATACGGTGTCTCTACTAAGTACTGGTTTTGGAGCTGTTGAAAGCTGCAAGTAATCCATTATGGGCTTCTGCCCTTCAACAATGTTTGAAGTGAATTCCCCGGAGCGTATACTGATGGAACTTCGTATCGAACATTTAGTGCGCTGACATGTTAGAGCAAAGTGTAGCGGTGGAAATACAGCCATGCTATTTAGTGATTTTGTTGGATTTGTTCTACCAATGACATCGCAATGGACTGTGCTTAATTAACTAAAAGATCGACCCTTTTCCAAGCTGTTCCCCTGATACAACCCCCCCCCCCCTCTGACAAACTTAGGAGCTACGTTACGCTGCGGTGACCCTCATCAGAGTCTCTTCCTCTGTAATCATTGAACCGTTGCTGTAGAAGCTTATTCTTCCCTTGAGAGATCTATAAGAGATATGTATAGGAGCCTGTGGCTAGTGCCGTGGGCTATATCTTCGCGTCGTTTATAAATATGAAACTTTATATGAAAGAAAATATGCTTCGAGCCTCTGACTTGTTATTATGAAGCAAATATACGTTGGAATTGGCACCGCCTTGTTATTGTATACCTGATTACTGTCTGTATAATATTACTGCTTGAGTTGAGTTCGTCCATACTTCCATACATCCATCTGCATGTAACGCTTACACCATTGCACAGTGCAGAGAGGAAATCTTACCCAGGCAGGAAAAATCGCTTCCAATTGCAAAAACTTGCAGCACTGCTGTTTTTTTTTTTTCCTCCTGAAATTTGCAATTATTTTCAAGTGAAAGATTGAATTAAGTTTTTCAGTATCTAGGATACCAATTCTTATTTTCCTTGAATCCACTAATAAATAAAAATATAAATATATAAACACACGACGGTCATTCTTAGTATTAGATTACTTGACTGCCCTTCACGTGCTTTTCCAGCCAACTCAAGGAAGGTAACTGCAACAGCGCACCTCCTCACAGGGCAGCGGTCATACCGCTACCAGGAGGTCTGATACAAGGAACGAAGACAGCCGCTTCTCTCTTGGCAAGCCATCTTTCTATTTTTTCCGGCGTGGCTGATTTCCGGTGGCCCAGTTTTCCACAAAATATATTATACAATCGATATATTGGGTGTCTCAAAAAAAGGTTACGTTTTCAATTGGCTGCTGTGCTTCGGTATATAAGATACATTCCCAAGCCATATTGGATATATTCTTTTGTTTTGACGCGTATTGAAACAGCAGCCAATTGAAAATGTAACATTTTTTGAGACACCCGGTATAAAGTGTGGTTCGGTGACTATTGGCAGAAGACTGCTAACAAAGTAAATATCCTCCCCTGATAGGCTCACAAACTGCTATTTCCGTCCAGCCACAATATTGTAGTCATGCAGCAGTCCCAGATTCCTTGTACAATGCGGTACGCACAACTTGGTGTTCGTCGATTCCCTCCTGCACACTACAAAATATATTTAGGTATTTTCTTGCTGTGCAATACCCAGAAAACTTTCAAAAATTTCGATATAGTATAGCAATAGATATGTGCCGCCAGCCAGCCAGGTTTCAGTTTTGCGCAAAGTTTAGCTTCCTTGACCGCTACTGATCCAAAGTTCTAAGGCCACTGACAAGACAGATAATGGTAATTTTAAATACAACCCCCGCTCCTTGAGAAAAACCCAAGCTTTGGCAGCCCTGGGTGAGGAAAGACAAACACACAGACACGCTGAAAGCTCCACTTCCCGGTGGATACTTCACGGGCGGTAATCAGAGTTCTACCAGTTCATGCAGCTGCTTCGTGTCAGCAGGATAGTCGTGCAGGGTTTGAGCTGCCATTGAAAGGCAGCTAAAAAAACGTCTCTGAAACTGATCACTGGACTCCTTCACTGACAGTGTTGTCCATAGAAAGAGTCGGATTCAAAAGCTGAAGAATATTTGACCATGAGTCACGGTGAAGTCCTCATGGCTTTAAGGAGAGGAGTAGTTTCCAATTGAGTACATTTCATTTTCTATCCCACTATCCCTCTTAGCTCAAATCCAGCATGAAAAAAACTTCGGTATCTCAAAAAGACTAGCAGTGTTGAAAAGATTTTCTATGAAGATCGTTGGGCATCGTAAAGTTATGACTTCAGCTTTTCAAAAACTGCTGCTGTGCTGCGTCTAACCTAAGCTCCCAGTGTTCAGTGAAGCAGCGATGAATAGAGCAAAGTTTAGATGAGTCATGATATCGCCACACGCCCATACAATCACTTCTCTCTGCAAGTAGAACATCCGAGCTTTAAAGTGCAAATATATATATAGTGATAGTAGTGTCAGTAGGACGACAGCATAGGAAATTCCATTATTTTTACGGGTACATCAAACTTGGGTGTAAAGGCGACACGTTCATGTACTCCTTATGTAAAACGGGACTGAAATCCTCTTCCGTAGACTAAAATCAAGTGAAAAATAACTCTACGGTCCTCTTCCGCCGCCTTCTCGATTGTAAAACACTTTTGTGCTGCCACCATCCCGATGGACCAACCAGCCTAGTACGAGCCCCCTTCCCAATGAGCTTTTACCTCCGAGAACAGAGGTTAGGTAGACAAGGACTGGTTCGCGTAGTGTTCTAAAGTGTATTAGACGGGTATATATCATAGGATATTAGCAGAACCAGACCTTGCCTACCTAAGCTCTGTTCTCGGAGGTAATAGCTCATTGTTGGTCAGCTCTATGTACCCCTAACTAGTGTTTTTTTTGCCATATGTCGTCCTACAGACACTACCATCACTTTATACATCGGAATTTTTCCTGAAGATCGGCTACAGTTTCTTCCCCATCGGCGGTCAGTTGAGACTGTGCCCCATTCGTCCGCAGAGGCCGGAGTAGCAGGCGCATCGGAGGACAAGTTTCCTTGGCTTATTACGGCGAACTTGTGGCACTGACATTGCTGTGCTCTCATGCGAACCGGACACATTCTTCTCGATTTCCCGATACAATCCTGGCAAAATCTGAGTTATTATTCTACTTCTTTTCGTCCTTTCGTATTTTTTTCACGTTTCACTTTCAGTAATGGACAGAAGGTGACACCATGATGATGTCAACTTGCAATTAGGATAGAGGAAAATTCTCGGTAAGTTGGTTTACTTGTGTTGCATATATGGACACAAAGAAATTGGGGATAAACCATTGCACCTAGTTAATAGCACAGCAAAAGCTGGGTCGGTGCGGTCGTCCGTCACGCTCCCGAGGAACACATGACCATCACTACATACACTGGCACTGTGGCTGCGCTGGAAGGCTTCCGTAACGTTTTCGCAGGCAAAAGAATCAAATATCAGTAAAAGCTTTAAGAAACCTGTAGTGCATGCATTTTTACATTATTTTGAGACAAAATAAAAAAAAATGTATGGACAATATTCAGACGGAGAAAGCTCACTTACGAGAGCAGATTTAGCCCTTTAACGCTTCGGGAGCATTTGATCGCTTCTCAAGCCGTGCAATTGCTACGAATGTATTTAGAACATTAAAGACTGCAATATACTTCTACGTAGTGGGAATATCAGACTATGGCAAACACCGGTTTCCACTGCCTTGGGAGCTCCTAAATGAGCCCAATTATGATTGTTTTATGTCCTATACATCGTCCTGCAATATTCCACAGCTAAAATACTTTCTACATTCAATCACTAACTACTAAAGCTTTTGAAGGTATTCACTAATCTGTGGGTACAGTAGTATTGGGAATGTCGGACATTGCTTTCATTTCAGCATGAAAAATAAAGTTGTGGAAAGCTTTACACTCTACTTTCCAAAACAACATTATTATGAGACAATAAACACAATTTCATTAGAGGGCGGCACATGTAATACAATATAATTAGGAAGAAGGAAGCGAGAGCGCAAAGACATAATAGCGGATGAGTTACATAAACGGTGGTAGGAGAGCACTCGGACGAGGCCCAATCCTGCGAGGGAATTAGGCGGGAGACTCGGTCTCTCAAAACTGCTTTTACGATCGCTATTTTGGAGGCAAAATTCCTTCGTTATGGTACTGGATCCTCTTCAGAGGATCAAAACTTTAGTGCTTGTTGTACTTCGCCAAACATGGAAGCCTCTTCTGTTGTTCTTTCGAGAATGAACACAAACTTTGATGATTTTGATAATCTTGTATGCAATGGGGTTGATATCGTTCGGGTGGCGTTGAGTACCAAGATGAATTAAAATGTATCGGTAAATGAAACAATTGCCGTGTACTAAATTTACGTGATATAGAGGCAACAGAGCAATGTTATAAGTACGTTGTGCCTGAAGGATGGAAAGCTACTGAAGCCATTTTGGCAATTTTTGAAATATCTGTGTGAGAAGTTCCCGTCAGAGAGAAAAATTTAACTTGACCTTTATCATAGCAACACATTAGTTCCCGAGCTTGATAGATGGATCCGCGTATGGCTCAGTGAGCGGCAGTTACAAATAAAATTCCAAGGACTGACCAACGACTGGACGCCTGCCTAATCTGGGGTTTCACAACAAGGTAGTGTGCTTGGCCAACACCTCTCCATAATTTATAGACGATAATATCTGTAATAAATTTAGTAAGTATTGGGCAACGATGAAGTCGGGCTCCAGCAATATCCTGACCGCCGTATGGAATTGACAGCAAGGCGGCAGATGACCGTCAAAGTCGACAATTGTTCGGTAATCAAATTTGGACAGAAGAACGTCCCATCTCGGCAAAAAAAGGATAGATTTAGTATTATTCACCCAACACCGTGACCTGAGAATAATTGCCACGAACGACAAAAAAAAGTCAGTAAGTAGACAAGAGAGTCCAATTAGCAAGCAGAGTTTTGGGATTCATCACCAGGAGTTTTACTAACGAATCTGATTATACAACCGTTCCCTTAACAGAGCACTACTGAACCTACACTTACAATTTACTGCTCAATTCTGGTAGCTACATCAGTACCGAGCTACTGTATAGGTATGTTGATAAAGTTGATGCCAACTTGCACTTATGCTCCAGCTGCGAACTACGCCGTACTGATGTCGCCTTCGGGAACTCGGACTCATTTCTCTCGAGGAACGACAACTTTTTGGGGGCACCCTATGGAAATAATCAAGTGCTTGAATAGCTTCAACGACGTTCTTAAAGTGAGACTTTTTGGCCGAACCGACAAAACTCAAATATCAAGATCGAAGAACTGCTCTAATTCAGCAACTTTCTCCGTACTCAGAGTGAACATTTGGGCTACACTCTCATCGGAAGTTGACTCTGCTGAGATTGTTAAAAAGTTCAAAAATTATCTAGACTCACCATGTCAGCAGCACCCTCCACAACTATAAACTCCTCATTCAGATCTCACTAACACTTAACGGCTAAGTGTTTAGTAGAGGCTGCTCTAATCCATTATAATTTTTGTCAAATCTAACTTCACGTCTCTGAGCACCCGAGGAAATAACTTCCTTCCATTCCCATTTTTACCCCCACTATAACGTCTTCGATTCCCGTGGAGTTTGCCTCAACTAATCGTGCTTGCACGATCACCCCGTTGGCTGAGATTCCTTCCTTCAGTTAGTTTAGTTTATTTTGATATAATTTCCTAGAGGGCCGGAGCGTGAGTCCCGCCTGTTCATATGGGAGGGGCCTGTCCGTCGGCATACTCCCAGCTATCTACTCTAATCTAATTGAAGAAGATACTCGATTTTTCTCTTGGGCCACAAGAACTTCCAGCATTTTTAAGCGTAACCGTAGATAGAAATTTGAAATTTGTTGACACAAAAACTTCATTAATGAGAATGATATCGTCGATCTTAATTTTATGTAATTGATTTATTTTATGTTAGATTTCATTAAATAACTAACAGAAAACGGACTGACTGACTTTCCGATCTCCTGAGAGCAGCCAAGACTCGCACTCCGGCCCTGTGTGAGCTATTGTCCTTACGTCACAAATTATTTTGAAATCTGATGAAGAAGACAACCAGAAAGAAAACTCAGTCAAGGAGCTATGTGATCGTACATGCACGATTAATAATTGCAGCTGCCTCTCGGGGACTCTGAGGCGTTAAGTTAGTAAGTTGAGGCATGAAAGATAATGGGCTAGGGTGACCTCACGAGATCTGGTCGATAAGAGCTTGTGAGTCTTCGAGGAGGAGTTCGTAGCTGTGTTAGGTATTGTTCCCCGTTGTTGTGACTGTCTTTTCAGAGCTTTCTTCCGAATGTACACTCTGAAGGACGACAAAACCTACTAACTTAGAGTAATTGTTCGATTTTGATGTTTGAGTTGCTGGCCTTTGTTTTCGAAACGATCATGAACGTATCTGTCAACAAATATATAAATAAAATTGTAGGCACGTCGTTGACGTCATTTAAGTACTTGAACGTTCTAACTCTTAAATGCCTGCGGGGATCCGCCAATTATGTTTGAAAAATCTTATGAAATTTGATTTTAAGTTCTATGAGTAGAGCTGAAATGGTTCTCTGGGAGATATGTCAAAAAACTGTTGTAGAATCCTCAGGGGCAACTGATAGAAACATTCCAGCACTTGAATGACTTCAACGATGTGCCTACAACTCCACTTTTTGACAGAGACGTTAATTACAACCTGCGAAACAAAGGCTAAGCACAAATACGAAGACAAAAGAATAACTCCAGGCCAGCAGTTTTCCGTTTTTTTTATAGTGAACGTTTTTTAATAGATTTCCCACTGAAGTTGTTAGTGCAGAGATAGTGAATACATTTAAAAATCGACTTGTCAAACATAGGGAGCAACATCTTCCACTGCTACGAACTTCTCCTCCAGCAGTCACAAACTCTTAAAGGCCAATGCTTCACAGGCCACCGCAATTCTTTCATGCCCAACTAACTTAACGTCTGCGAGCTCCCTGGTTCTGCAACAATTAATTGTACTTTGCACAATCAATTCCTTAGATGAGTGAATTCTCCTGTTCTTTTCTTCCTCAGATATCTACTTGATTTTGACATAATGGCAATAGCTCATAGAGGGCCGGAGCCTCATTCCCGGCTTCTCTCCAGGATTGGGCCCAGTTACTCTGTCTACTGCCAGCTCTATAATCTAATCTACTCAGAGTGTCTATCTCACAAAGATAAAGTACTCCTATTAAAATAATACTTCTTTTTTTGCAAAGCCCAACTAAACGAGCAACGTTAGAGTATCAAAAACATATGCGAAATATCTAAGGGGAGACCATGCGGGCAACACAGATGTCTAATTCCATAAAGCGAAATAGCTCAAATGCCCTCAGCTGTCCGGCACAGACCCAGTCTCTTACTCAGGACTTTTGCATTATGTATTTGCCGAGCGAAGTCGCGTGTGGCGCGTACCGAAAATGCAGCCAGGAATTCCGTCCATAGGTCCTTCAATCCATTTTAGATTTCTGTTGGCTTGTATAGCAGAAGTTGGACTGACATTTGCTAGCTGACAAAAATGGCTGAGAGAGAGAGAGGGACCATCGATCAGTTCAGGGTGAGCTCAACCATTCTCTGGAGATGGTCGGACTTATTTCGCTGGAATATTAGGCGAGCATTTTGTGAGCAATGGACAAAGTCCTGCGAGTGATGGCAGCTTTCTCTGAGAAAATTGTCTTAGTTAAACTTGTCGCAGGAAGAACATTTGCAGGAAAAAATTTTCTCTCGTTCATCAGGGGAACGGAGGCAGCAGAAGCGAAGGTATGGATGGAATATTTGAAGAGGAATTAAAAGAGTTACGATATTAGTATATTGCTAAGTTGGTAATTTGATTATTACAGCAAAGCGACAGCTCGGCTTCTTGAGTATGTAAGTCTAAAGTTATTACTTCCTAAGTTGTGTGTGGCCTCCTAGTAAGTCTCTAATTCTTTACCAAGGCGATAGTACTCAGGTAGATGGTACTATTGTTTGGTAAGAATTTTAATAGTCATTTTGAAATGAATTACAATGCAACGTAGTCATTTGCTGTCGTCTACAGTGTAAAATTATATGCAACTAGCATGTTAGCCTTATAAATAAACTACAGCAGCGTTGATAGTGCACACAGATTACGCTATTTTAACTTATCTATTCTTGCCATTTCAGTATGTCTTATCAAAGATTGCAACACTACAGCAGTTTGGCTATTTGCCGCCTTCGGTAAAGCAAAATTACCACACAACTACCAATTCGGCTTTATAAATTACAGGTACTCCAGTGACGCAAGTAAATTGCCTTATTTAAACTTATCCCTTCTTGCTGTTCACTTCCCATAAAATATATCACCTCATACATATTACATCTGAGCTCACCATATTAGGCACCTTCCACACAAACGCCATACTGCAAAGCGACCACATTTCAGTTGCAGTGCGGTGATAAGAGGGGAAGTTTCGAGCTGCACTTTGCCTATAGATCCTCCTTTGAAACTTAGCTACTTAAATTTGTTGAGGGTAACTTTAGAGCGGAGCCTGAGAGCGCCAATACGTTGCTTGCCTTCTCGGGCTCATGTCAGGAGAAGGAAGCGATGCTTATGATGCGCTGGTGGATGCCGCCCTGCAACAGTTTATTTATGAATTGTTTATGATTCGTTATATAGTACATGAATGTAGTTTTATAAATATAATTAACTATAATTATATTGACGGTGGCAGCAGAACTTGCGTGCTGCACAGTTGTGGTGAAAGTCATTGAAACTCATAAGAACGAACTTCTAGCCCGGTGAGCGATCTTTGTGGCGCCCGGTGCGTTGAGTCAGCAGATTTACTTGGTTTGCATAGCTACCGAAGAGCACTTATCTTAGGGTAGGGGGCGCGGGTGGTTGAACCTATCGCTATTACGTCATAGCTCTTAGCGTGGTCGACTACAGCTGTACTTACTCCTCTGGGGCCAGTTGACCAATATGTGCAGGACAAACCAGTGCGCGCTGGCTTAGCAGTGGAGGGAGCTGTCAAACTAGACTTTGCCTCTACGTTCATGAGAGTGAAAAGCATTGCAATTATCAATGGTGAAAGGGAAGTTATGCAACTAATATTCTCCAGTTATCGATTCAGATGTGAATTATCTCTGAAATTTCAGATTAAGTAGTTCAAGTGAAATAATGCAATAAACTGTTTAGTTTAATTGAAAGTCATGCAAGCAGCTCTTGAGTAGTTTACCACGATCAGATTCGTCCTGATTTTATTTCAAACGCTTCTTTCCTGTAGATGAATCACAATGGAATCGGTCAACATAAATGAGAATACAAAGAGAACACTTTATAAAATAGAAGGAATTATTTTATTTTAATGGACAAATGTCTTTGGTTCCGGTTCTTATAATTCTTATATAAATACATATACTAATGCACAAATCGTAGGTAAGAAAATGGTTGCAAACTCTTTCAAGGAAGTTACAAATGATGCAGTAATAACCAGACGTTGATATTTACCACGAGATGAACACAGTGAAAGTTTCGGCTTGTTTCTTTCATAATAATTACCAGAAGTACGACAAAGTACCTACCCACATGCAACCTCGTGACGCTGCCTCACAATCCTTACTTCGTATCTCTACCGCTGCAGTAATATTGGTTTCTGACTGCGGTTTGGATGCCAGGGGATACGCGGTTGAATTCTTGATGGTTGCGGCAGAATTATTCCAAACTTCAGCATTCAAAGTTTATGAGAAAAAGTCCAATGCTGCGCAACTCCAGCACAAAGTTATTCTATAACTCCAGTACAGTTCTGTAGTACCAATACTCATGTCTGTGGAGACCACAACAATAGCTATGGATACTGAATTCAAAACCACTTCTTCAGAGTTATTAGCTGTCGAAAATAGTGTAATAACGAGTAACTACTGCATATATTCATGGCATAAATTATGTAATTAAGTGCACCACCATTCGTGGACTACTGAAGAGTATAATTTTGTAATTACTGCACCAATAATTTGTAAGACATTCGGATTCTCTTAAAGTGAGTCAGCAGAGATTCCGGTAAAGAGAAGTTCATTTCTTGGCTTTGCAGTGCCGCAAAGTTGCTCTTGGTAGATAAAATTGCACGCTTGGTTATAATAAATGCATTTGCATGGCTACCAGCCGTCCTAACCCTATTTAATGATGCTATAGTCATATAAACAAAATGGCCAATAACCCAATAGTCGAAGGTTGTTCCTTTGGAGTAACGTAAGATATGCAAACGGATGACGTGGAAGGAAAATTATTAATTTTTTCACTATTAGACTCAGAAGAGACTCTCTTGGGTGGCTATTGAGTAATTAGTGGAAGAAAATTGTCGCTGCATTTGAAAAGAGTGTAACTGGACCCGTATTTGCCAGAATGATTGTGTCCCGTGTTAAATAGTGACCTGCGTAAATGGTGACCCGTGATAAATTGCGACCCATAATAAATAGTGAGTCGTGGTAAATTGTGACCCATGGTAAATTGTGACCCATGGTAAATTATGACCAGTGATATTTTGTGACCCCATGGTAAATTATGACCAGTGATAAATTATGACCCTCGATAAATTGCGACCCTTGAAAAATTGTGACCTTCTTAAATAGTGTCCCGTGTTAAATAGTGACCCGTGTTAAATAGTGACCCGTGTTAAATAGTGACCCGTGTTAAATAGTGACCCATGTTAAATAGTGTCCCGTGTTAAATAGTGACCCGTGTTAAATAGTGACCCGTGTTAAATAGTGACCCATGTTAAATAGTGTCCCGTGTTAAATAGTGAGCCGTGTTAAATAGTGACCCGTGTTAAATAGTGCAAAGGTGTGCCACACTTTTGTACCTCGCAGCAGCACCAGTAAAGGGCAGTACTGTGGAGATCCAGCTGATGCAACACTCGCGTGTCGTATAATATGTTTAATTAACATCTTATCGCTATATCGACTGTTCTATATGCTTATCTTGTAAAATATGGCATTACAACTTCCTCACTGCATCACATAAGACAAGCATAAACATTAATATTATAGACAGTCACAGAAACTCCAAGACACCGCATCGTGTTCGTAGGTCCACAACTACGTCAACTTTCTCATATAAGCGTTTATTATTCTGCTGTTATTTTTACTCCTCGTGACGGTGCCATGGTACCTTCTTATAGACAACAGCCAATGTATAACAACGCTACAGCAGTTCCCTCTCATGTGAGGGATATTGTTCACGGCCGGAGAATAAGGATAAACAAAATACAGCGCATTTTGCTCTTTTTAAGACAGAGAGGCGTTGTCACTTTTTGCTTGAAAAACTTCAAGAAAACTTTTGGGCAAAGTCTTCGTAATTTTCATCAGAGGTGCAAGATAGCGAGCAACGAAGCGCTCCTTTTCTTGTGGGCCAATGAGGCAAACTGAAAACGAGAGGCCAAACTGTAACTTAAGATCTCTAGCTAAAACCTCCAATATCAACAATGATCGCCATCCTGGAAAATGAAAGCCCAAAATTTATCCGTCAAGTTAGCAATTGATTACCTTATAAAACACTGCCTAAGGAATAATTTTCTTTGCTGTGAATTCCTTACATAAAGAAAATATATATTTTTGCATGCTAGTTACAGAACACTTGCTAGATTTTAGTTACTAAAAAAAAAGAATAACTGACTGACCTCTCCATTAGCTCCATGCTTTGTTTCAAAACTCCGTATAATATTAGAGCGCAAGGCTTGTCAAGGCAATTCGCGACTCACGATGGACAAGAAACTCTTTACAGCTCTGGGTTCTTTCAGATGCTTCTCTAGTTCGCTTCTAAGGGTCTAGAGCAGAGCTTTTAAGGGTCTAGAGCAGCGCTTTTAAGGGTCTAGAGCAGCACTTTTAAGGGTCTAGATCAGCACTTTTAAGGGTCTAGAGCAGCACTTTTAAGGGTCTAGAGCAGCGCTTTTAAGGGTCTAGAGCAGCGCTTTTAAGGGTCTAGAGCAGCGCTTTTAAGGGTCTAGAGCAGCGCTTTGAGGGTCTAGAGCAGCACTTTTAAGGGTCTAGAGCAGCGCTTTTAAGGGTCTAGAGCAGCACTTTTAAGGGTCTAGAGCAGTGCTTTTAAGGGTCTAGAGCAGCGCTTTTAAGGGTCTAGAGCAGCGCTTTTAAGGGTCTAGAGCAGCATTTTCCGAATATTTTCGCTGTGCACTTTATTACCTACGCCTACTGCTACGTGCCCCCCCTCACCATGGCTTACCAAACTTAGTTTTATTTACGATAATCATGCAAACAACATAGTAATTATGTAAAGACTGCATTACAGGAGTGTTGGTCAATAGATTCAAATTAATTAAACAAGTAATAATGGTGATTTAATAACAAAATGCTTCACAATTACTTGGTTTCGGTTGTGAATGTGTGTCTCCTGTTTGTTCACGTACCTTCATGAACTGTGTTACGTACCCCCAGGGGTCTGCGGACCCCAGTTTGGAAAGCAACATCTGTCAGCATGCGAATGTCTGCCCGGCAAAAGGCGCATATATTCTGCAATTTGATATCGAGAAGTACCGGTTCTTAGAGCTCATGTATCGAAAATAACTTTTGTCTATAACTGGCGTGAAATTTATGTACTTCTTTGAATAATATTCTTAAAACGGACAAAATATGAACGTCTCGTGCTAAACAAAAAATACGATACATCGAAAAACATTTTTTTTTTATCTCCGAGCTGCACAATTTTCGTTACGAGCGGTTCAAGTGAATGGTTTCTTGGCAAAACTTTCAGTAAGTTTTACGGCCCTGAAGGGAATCCGTTTCTCTTCAAAAGCTTAGAATTCTCCATCAAGCTTGTAAGAAAAGTTAAACTTTTTGAGTCAAGAAATAGAGTTTTTGTAAAGGCTATTGACTGGTGGGGAAAGGAAGACGCCGTTGCGGTGAACACGAGTCTTACAATAAAATAAATTTAATGTTTTATTCCATCGCAGCGTCTCCTGTGCTTTCAGTTACTGCAGTTTTTCTAACTCAAATGTAATCCAACAAATTAAAGCATTAGACTATATGCTAGTGCTCACACAGACAGTGCTGGCGTTCGCGTTAGCTGAAATCCTTTCCGAATCAGTCTGGCGAAATGTCAACGAAATTCATTCATGTAGATTTTCCGCTAAATGTTAGAGTTCAGAGTCGAAATTAAAACAGTGAAAATTTTTGTTGAATGGCCATCCACGGAATGCGTTAAAACGTCACGCATTTTGTCTTTAAATCTTTTATAATCAAAACTCTGCGCCCCAATTGCTGCTCTAATAATATGGTTGCTTCTTTTCGTGTTTTTAGACTGGCAGTAAATAGATCACCTTAAATGCACAGGAAATTGCGTAAGCTTTACAATTTCAGTTCCATTTTTCAAATAGGAAAGTTGTCCAAAACATTTGCTAGTTTGGAATATATTCTTCATTTCAACGTTACTCTAGCTCATCAAATTAGGAACAAGAGCACTCTGAGAGTGCAGACTTCCCCCAAGCTAGGCAACGGTAATGAAAAATTCAAATTCGCTCGGAAACCATGCGTTTCTTTACATTAAAGGCAAATCTAATCAATAATGCCTTTTTAGTAGTAATAACAGCTTATGCAATTTTCTTGAAGATCCCTTCGTAACTTTTTGAGTTATGCTGCTAACAAAATTATAACAAACATGAGTCAAACATACAAACGAACAAACCAATCTGTACCAAAATTTATTCATTTATGTCTCTCAACAATACTAACAAATTCTATCAAATTCATAAAGATCCATTCATTATTTTATGAGTTACTATGCTAACAAGCATAAAATTAAAAACAGTGACAAAAGAATGAAAAAACAAGCAAACAAAAAAACGAATCATTTCAAAATTTCGGCCATGTACTCTTTGTGATGTACCTAACAAATCATGTAAATTTCATGAAAATCCGTTCATAACTTTTTGAGTTATATCATAGACAAAAATGAGGCAGACAAGCAAACTAACAGATGGACGGATCTTCACCAAAAGTTAATCATCTCTTCCTACTAACATACCTAACGATCCCTGTAAATTTCGTCAAAATTGGCCCATAAGGTTTTGAGTTATCTTGGTGACAGACAGAATAACAGACTAACAGACAGACAGAAAGACAGAGAGAAAAAAACCCGACGAAAACATAACCTCCTTGGTGGAGGTAATCATTAGCCTAATGTTTTAGACAAACTCATGCTCATGCTCTGTATAATGACTGACACTTTTTTTATCAAAATGTAATTTTAAGTTTACGAAATCTTTCATGTTGAAACTAATAAAAGGTAAAATGCATCTTCTTTGTTGGCATGAGTTCTTATCGGCCGCTGTGTAGCGCAAGGCAGTCAGAAAGTTATATCAAAACATTTGTCTCAGCTGGAGCAGATTTACTGAATGCAAGTCAAGGAAATGCATATTCAATTATTTAGCTGGGCAAATGAGACCAGCTATGGTGAAGGTTACAATATTGACGCTCCACAATAATGATGTAATGATGCCGGGTGATACTAAGACATTCACTGACTTACATACAAGACGTACGTACACCACATCCTCCATATTCTCCCAATGTTTATCCAAGTGTAATTCTTTACAATATCTTTACTTATGTACAATAAAACTTTTCCCTTCGAAAGACGATTTGGTGGTTCAAGTTAAGGATTTTTTTTTGGCTCAAATCCGCAAAGTACCACTGATTTTTAGGGCTGGGCGCTTGCGGCCCAAGCTTAAGAAAGAAGATGGCCTGAGGCTGCAGGCTGAAGTAGACTGCGCGGCAAGTGCTGGTCAGCTGAGCTCATCTTCATCTACGGCAGCGACGCGTAGATGCTCAGTATCTTGCTGTGTCCAACTAATATTATTGCCGCATTTTTTCTTAAATCTTAATCTTTTATGCCCACAACAGCTGCATGCCATGCGTGTCTGACTTCCGTGCTAAAGGTCCCGAGTTCTAGTGACAAGCCAGTCATGAGATCTTTGCAGCGTCCGGCGCGCTGAGTCGGCAATTGTTTGGTATGCGCAGCTGGGTGGGGGCACCTGCCTGACCAGGAATGGGAGGGTGGGGGGCTCGGGTCGTTGAACCTTCCGTTTCGACGTCATAGTTCTTAGCGACCCGTGGTCGGCTGCGGCTCTACTTACTCCACTGGGGCCAATTGGCTTATATCTGCAGTACGAACCCGAGTGTGTGGGTTTCCCAGTGGCGGGTACAGTTAAAATTGACTTTACTTTTAATACCTCCGCAAAAAATATATTTTGATGAGAGTTGTCTGTCTGTTTTTCTGTCTGTCTATCTCCTAGATACCTAAATCAAGATTTTATCAACGAATATTCATGAGATTTAAAGGGCCGGTTTGGAATGTCACGAGGGAGAGATAAATAAGTTTTGCTGTGCTCTGTTCTGTACCATTTAAAAATTTCTATTAGCATTTCTTTGCCTGGCGGCGGTGTTCGCACTCGGAGTACTTCTCTTAATATTAACGGAGTAAGCTATAATTTTTCAACAGCCTCATAAAAAATATCTTCGAAGTAAATAATATGACAAGCTCTGTAATAAAAGGAATTCTTAGCACCTAATAATTACAAATAGCTGCAGATAGATGGCCGTATTATTCACAGGTGTTTCGGTGCATTTTACCTTCGCCCATTTAATGCTCCCAGAAGCTCACTCAGCGTTCCTAGTATAATAGTAGCTTTTCAGTGATAGCTAAATGCATTGCAGCCTTAACAGCTCAAAGTTTAAAGCTGTACTATGCACGTAGCCCAACAGTTATACAATGGCTCTGAAAGCAAAATCTCATATACAAAAACTTAAGGATATTATATTTCCTGAAATTAAGAGCGTAACGTCGGGCTAAGAACGGTGTCGTGCTTGCTGACACCAACAGCTCAGCTTGGAGAAGAAACAAAAGAGTGTTGAGAGGGAAAATGCGACTTGGATATCACTGTCGCCTGTGCTGCGTCCATCATCATTATTTACGGAAGCTACACCGACGCAGGGTAACTTCAGCCATCTTGAAGTCCACTTTTCTGGCGTTAGAGGCCCTGGCTGCAGCAATTATTACAGACTGCACAGGGACACCTTTGCCTGAGATGTTTATTCGCCAGAGTTTCTGCACGAAACGTCATAAATGGCAGACGTTAAATAGTGTTCTTATTTTTTCCTATTGCCTTAAAGCAACTTCCGGTAAACTAAATGCACACGGAGTTCACAACTATGGCGAAGTAAAGTAAAGGTACATTATTCGGTTTAATTGTGAGGACATATTTTCCGGTTCTAATATTTTGTTTTCATAATGCAGGTACAACTTCTCCAATATTCTTCTTTGCGAGCCAATCCCCTGCATGTTGGAGGAGCAGGAATGCACAGCGCCTGGGATGAAACTAGAACATTTACCGGAACAGTGGACACTTCAACTGTCCTGCAACGGGCTGATGCTGATGATATTAAACGATGAAGTGCTGTTATCCTCAGATTAATTGGATACCTCGTAGCAAACCTGCCTGTCTAGATGGACATCCTATTAACCGGTTTAGTTGCGACTTGATAAATTAAATTTTGCGCCGATTGTGCCTGCATTTAAAAAAAATAACCCTTACCCACCAAGCTACGATGCCGCGCGTTCTTTTTACTAGTAAAACTTAGTTTTCCTGTGACATGCCTCTTTATTGTACGTCTTTTAAAGAAAGCTACTCTATTGTGCTTGGAAAAAGTTATTGGATGTTTTAACAGCATTATCGGTAACGAATTTCTTTCGAATTCAACAACATGCATATATCAGAGAAGCTGCTTCCAAAGTATATATATACACATATACATATCCTACTAAGGGATATGATAACGGACAACGGTGTGACCTAGCCAGGAGGAAAAGCTAAATTCGCCAGCTAAAACTATTTCCTGCCAATAATATAATTTCACTCACACTGTTTGAGTGATTACAGGCTTCAAAACAAACAGCCATCCATTGGCGTAATTATGACACTGGGGGCAGGCAGTGAGCGTTTGTGTGCTCAACGAGCGGCCATGTTAGGACTTTAATAAAGCAGACGATGATGCAGTCAGACTGCTCAGTTTTACAGCCGTCCAGCGCTCGACTGCGGACCAGTTTTATTGAACGGCCGTTTGACCGTTACAGCGGCATTTGTTGTTCGTGCGGCGCTGTAACTGTGCTTGTGTCGTGGCCCGACCGATGCATGAACTGGGTCAAATTCTTTGTCCACTCAATAAAAAAAAGGCACTGTATCTATGTCAATTTGCTTCTTTGGTAAAATTATAAAATGACATATTCAAAAGTTCTAATTTTTTGACAGTGATGGGTAACTTAAAATATGATATTTAGTTGCTGTAAGCTCTACAGCCAAGAAGCACCATTTGGCAGGGAAAAGTATTAAGTGCTAGGTTATTAAATTGTGCACTTTCAGAAAAAACATGCCAGTTACGATCATAATGTCGATGTATGTGGAAATGATAAACTAAAGAAGGGCAGTGACATCATGTCAAATGATAATCTATTTACAACGTAAATGCGTGGATATTAAAAACAAATGGCTAGACACTGCCCCGTTGGACTTTGGAAAGTGATTACTGGTCGGATGTAATGTAAACATGACATAAGAAAACTACGTGTTCTACCAACATTTTTTAATATTTTCAGCGTGGTTCAATAATGAGTGACAAAGCTTTCATTGACTCATTGATGACAGAACTAACTAGAACGTTTCGTATCGTAAGACCATATTTCGCTGTGGGAGCAAATTTCATCGCCGTCATTTTTGATGGCCAGCTAATCCTAGTTTTTGGCATGGGTCACACCGAGGGCAACTAACCAGACTCCTTGCAAAAAATCATGAACATCGCTCAACTGCTTCAATCGCTTATTGGGTGGAGAGGCAAATACATATATACAAATATATATATTAAGCAGGTTTCGTTGAACGAAAGATGACATTTCGTTTTAATTCGTTTTGTTTCCAACTTTTCCAAGTTTCGGAAGCTACTTTTTACTTCTTCAGAGCAAGTTCGCAAAGACAGCCATTTAGCTAAAATGGTTTTAATAAAAGTAGTCATGGCGACGTTTCGGGTGTACAACGCCCATAGTCATGCTAGGTTTAAAATGGCTCTGGCCTAGCAGCGCACACGGTTATATACCTGTTGTTTCAGTTGCCAAGTAGCAATTTTCGGGATTTTTGTGTCGTTGGTAAAACTATTCTAAAATTTAACATTTTTTGGCAACTTCGGCAGAGTTAAATGGAATTTTTACTAAAACTGACAAAAGAACAAACAATTTCTCTCCTAAATGTATGTACAATATATATATATACATACAACTAGAATGCCTCGTGGGGTTAAGACCTCACCCGCTGTAGAGGGCAAATTCAACGCCGTCATTTTTAAGGCGAGCAAATTCTAGTTTTTTTTGGCATGTGTCACATCTAGGGCAATCCACTAGACTCCCTGGAAAATACTATTAAACATTGCTCAACTCTTTCTACCTCTTTTTCGGCGGACAGACATACTGCATATATAGAGTGTTGTGTAATTTGATGCGCATATTTTAACCATATATAGAAAAACGCAAAATATAACGATTTTCACGAGTGACAAAAACCTCAAAACTCCTTCGTTTTAAAGAAAAACCGACCTGAAATACTTAAGGGGAGGCTTCGGGCGAACATTAAAAGTTTTCTTATTTGTGGACCGATTTGAATGAAACTTGGTATGAAATGAAATTTGGTATTTTGAGTTTTTTATGAATGGTTAAAATATGAGCATCGAATTACACAACGCCCTGTATATACACATAGTTATATGTATTGTATATACTCTTGAATCTTCAACGAGAGCATTGTCACCTCTCTCACTTCGTTCATGGGTGGTAAACATACATATACAGAAATATATATGAAAATATGAAAAAAAAGAAATATATATATATATATATACTTCAATCTTCAACGAAAGCATTATCACCTCTCTCATTTCGTTCGCGGGTGATGATCAATGCTTTCTGGCACTTAGAAAGACAGGTTAGAAAGTTTTTACTTCTCTAGTCTCGAAATCAGTGCTAGAATACGATGTATTAGTTGCCTTTTGTATGTCGTAACACTAACCTAGCTTGATTAAACTTCATATTAGGCTATTTTTCCGGAAAATGATCTTATAAGTCTCATCCTGAAGGTTAGTTCATTATTATAGGACTGACTGAAAATATCTCTTGCGTCATATGCTGATTTTTGTGAACATGCCATGAGATATTTCATTCATTTTGTCCTACGTTAGGTAGGAGAAATACCTTAAGCTGTAGCTTGGCAACATAATATTAAGAAGCATATCGTTAACACATACTATACTTCAAGCTACTGAATAAATTGAATTTAGATTTTCAAGCAACTTAATGTAAAGTACTTTTACTGCGCTATTTTTTCATGCACTCCAAAGTTGTCGCTCAAGAGACGGATGTTCAGCTTTACTACTGTAATCTTCACCTGACAAAAGTTTAGGTCTAATGGCAGCATAAGTTTGAGACACTCAACCTCTCCAAAGATACCGGCGAGCAGTTACCGGTCCCCTCGCAACGACAGAATGAGGCTATTCTTTGGAAACAAGCAAACTTCCTCCCTCATCTTGTCATCCATGGCGGCTCATAACTTTATAACTTCTTTGTAATACAGTACGTCTTGTATTTGCCATTACTTTGGTACTTGGGATTATTTCGAAAATATTCATTTAACAAGTACTATGGGAATATTACAGCATAGCACATTACAGTTTAATACAAAGGTACGAGGCAAAGGAAATAGCGAGGTCGAGAGTGTAATAGTACGGGGGAATGATGGCACCATGTAGATCAGGGCATAAATGTTAATCAATACAATCCACTTTTCAAACTAATATTCTAAAAGCTATTGAGTAAATCTATGGTGCATGTTCTGCAGAACTATTCCGAGCAGTTACAGTCTGCATCACTTTCACATCTTTCTTGCAGGATAAGTTAGTAATTTTAAGTGTCTCACAAAATTTTGTGTGAACATAGAATTGTTGTAAAACTTTTTTTTTTAAACCGATATTTGTTGTGCTATTTTAAAAATATATCATAAAAAATAGGCAGCGTTCGCTCCGGAGAAAACTTCTAAACATTAGTCCCTCTAAATAACTGTTCAAGTCAATATTTTCAGAAGGATTTACCAAATTAATGCTGCCCTGTAGAACACCTCGGAACAATTAATCCCTGCAAAATATCATAGGTAAAATGCGCTGGCAGTCGAGCCTACATCNCAGGAGTAACTTTCACGTGAGGTGCCATGTTTCTAGAATGGTGTAATCGTAAGAGTGGCAGTTCTAGAAGTCATGTACACGAAATTGAATGTTGCCAGATGACCGGGGTAAATGTGAGAATGTCTTAGTGACGATAGTTCTCTAATTTTACACTTTTCAATTTTTGTTATTGTTTGTTAGATTGCTCAAATGTATTAAATATAGTTATGTTTGTCCTTATATTTTGTAGAAATATGTTAAATACATTCCTTAAGGCCCCATCAAAAGATTCATTAACCTACTCTACATGGTTATACTTTATTATCAAATAATGAAATTCGTTCTCTTATTTTACCCAGTAGTGCACCTGTTGCTTGAGTTGCCAAGTAAACCATTTTCGGGATTTTTGTTTCGTTGGTAAAACTATTCTAAAATTCAATATTTTTTGGCAACTTCGGTACAGTTAAATGAGATTTTTACTAAAACTGACAAAAGAACTAACAATTTTTCTTCTAAAATGTACAATATATATATAGACAACTAGAGCGTCTCGTGGGGTTAAATCCTCACCCGCTGTAGGAGGCAAATTCAACGCCGTCATTTTTATGGCGAGCTAATTCTAGTTCTTTTTTTTTGGCCTGGGTCACATCGACGGCAACCTACTAGACTCCCTGGAAAATAATATTAAACGTTGCTCAACACTTTCTACCACTTTTTCAGCAGACAGACGTACTGTATATATAGAGGGTGTTGTGTAATTTGATCCGCATATTTTACCCATATATAGAAAAACGCAAAACAAAACGATTTTCACTAGTGACAAAAACCTCAAAACTCCTTCGTTTTCGAGAAATAACGACCTGGAATACTTAAGGGGAGGCTTCGGGCGAAAATGAAAAGTTTTTTATTTGTAGACCAATTTGAATGAAACTTGGTATGAAATGAAACTTGGTATTTTGCGTTTTTTATAAATGGTTAAAATATGCGCATCTAACTATACAACACCCTGTATATACACATATATGCATTGTATAGACTCTTGAATCTTCTACGAAAGCATTATCACCTCTCTCACTTCGTTCATGGGTGATAAACATATATATATGTAGAAATATATATATATACTTCAATCTAAAACGAAAACATTATCACCTCTCTCACTTCGTTCGCGGATGATGATCAATGCTTTCTGGCCCTTAGAAAGAAAGGTTAGAAAATTTTCACTACTTCTCTAGTCTCGAAAGCAATGCTAGAATACGATGTATTAGTTGCCTTTTGTATGTCGTAACACTAACCTAGATTGACTAAGCTTCATATTAGGCTATTTTCCGCAAAAAGATCTTATAAGTCTCATCCTTAAGGTCAGTTCATTATTACAGGATTGACTGAAGGTATCTCTTGGGTCACATGCTGATTATTGTGAACATGCCATGAGATATTTCTTTCATTTTGTCCTACGTTGGGTAGGAGAAATACCTTAAGTTTTAGCTTGGAAAGATAATATTAAGAAGCATATCGATAACACATATTATACTTCAAGCTACTGAATAAATTGAATTTAAATTTTCAAGCAACTTCATGCAAAGTACTTTTACTACGCTATTTTTTTCATGCATTCCAAAGTTGTCGCTCAAGAGGCGGATGTTCAGCTTTAGTACTGTGATCTTCACCTGGCAAAAGTTAAGGTCTAATGGCAGCATAAGTTTGAGACACTCAACCTCTCCAAAGATACCGGCGAGCAGCTACCGGTCCCCTCGCAACGACAGAATGAGGCTATTCTTTGGAAACAAGCAAACTTCCTCCCTCATCTTGTCATCCATGGCGGCTCATAACTTTATAACTTCTTTGTAATACAGTACGTCTCGTATTTGCCATTACTTAGGTACTTGGGATTATTTCGAAAATATTCATTTAACCAGTAGCTTCTATGGGAATATTACAGCATAGCACATTACAGTAAAGGAAATATCGAGGTCGAGAGTGTAATAGTACGGGGAAAAGATGGTACCCCGAAGATCAGGGCATAAATGTTAATCAATACAATCCACTTTTCAATCTAATATTCCAAAAACTATTGAGTAACTCTATGGTGGCTGTTCTGCAGAACTCTTCCGAGTAGTTACAGTCTGCATCACTTTTACATCTTTATTGCACGATAATTTACTAATTTTAAGTGTCTCAAAGAATTTTGTATGAACATAGAATTCCTGTAAACCTTTTTTCAACCCGATATTTCTCGTCCTATTTAAAAAATAATAATCAATAGGCAGCGTTCGCTCCGGAGAACACTTCCAAACATTAATCCCTCTAAATAACTGTTCAAGTCAATATTTTCAGAAGGATTTACCAAATTAATGCTGCCCTGTAGAACACCTCGGAACAATTAATCCCTGCAAAATATCATAGGTAAAATGCGCTGGCAGGCGAGCCTACATCGCCTGCAATAAACAGGCTGTCCATTACGGGCCCGTCAGGATAACGAACTGGCTGCCGTAGACAAATGTGCGTTGATTAAACTAGAAAACAGCAGTACGAATGGGACAACACGGTGATCCAACGCACAAATATATTTGACATTGAAAGACCGAAATTACAGTATTTGGATTTAGATGAAGTCATTAGAGTGCGTTAACTTTGAAGCCACGTTATGGAGGTAATAAAAACAATGTTAGACAAACACCGCCATTGTTTTACGTCTCTCCAACACCAGCCTAGCAACTGATTCTGCGATGGTGAACTGCGATTTTAACTGCGCAAATACAGAAATCTCAAAGGCACCGAATTAATTTCCTTATTTTTGATTAGATATGGAATAATAGATGGACCATGAAATTCATATGCATTAAGCAGAGAGGAGGTGGGGCATGGGCTTCTGTTTTTCTGAGCCACAACTACAGTAAAAACTAGAGAAGCGCTCTGAGAGCGCATACCTCCGCCAAGCAAGACAATGTTAACGAAAATTTCAAGTGATCCTGAAACTAAAATTTCTCTTTATCATCAACAAAATCTGGCCATCTGTGCCACTTGAAATCAATAACAATTCCTGTAATTTTCTTGAAGATCCGTCTGTAATATTTTGAATTAGTTTCTGACAAACACTAACAGAAACATGTTATCAAACACAGAAGAGGATCAGCGCATCATCGTCAGCATTTGGACAGTTGCGTGTTTTAACATTATTAATTCCTGTTTATTTGATAAAGATTCGATTTAACATTTTTGGGTAATGTTATTGACAAGCATGAACACAAGCATGGCGGCAAACAGACTAATAGATGATCATAAACACTTGGCAAGCTGCTCTTTGTAACATTCTCAACACTTGCACATTTCATTAGGATCAGTTCATAACTCTTTGAATTATTGTACCGAGAAAATACAGGTACACAAAGAAACATATGGTGGACCGAATTTTCACAAACAGTTACTTATTTGTTCTTTCTGACATACCTAACATACCATGCAAAGTTCTTGGAAAACTGTCCATAACTTTCTTATCTTGGACTGATAACTGAACTGACAAAACCACAAACAGACACTAACAACATAACTTTCTTGGCGGAGGCGACAGTGGACTTTGGTGCGATAAATTTACGTGATTGCTTCACTTCCCTAAATATTAATGCAATTATATTCCTAAGAATAATTGCTGTTGTGAATGCTGGTATACCCTTTCTACTTCCGCCAAAAGGTTATATTTTTGTCGTGTTTGTCGGTCTCTTCGTTTGTCTGTCACCAAGATAACTCAAAAAGTTATATACGGATCTTTATGAAATTTACAGGGATTTTTAGGCATGTTAACAGAAACAGATGATGAAGTTTTGGTGGAAATGCGTTCATCTGTTTGTTTGCCTATTTTTTTCTTACTACCATAACTCAAAAATTTAAGGACTGATTTTCATGAAAATAAATGAGTTGTTAGGTTTATTATGAAGAGTAAATGACTAAAACTTGTGATGATCTGTTTGTTCGTTTATTTTAACTGTGTAGGATTTTATGCTTGTTAGCACTATAGCTCATGAATTTCGAATAGATCTTTATGAAATTTGCAGGAGTTGTCAGTAATTTTAAAAGACACAGATAATTAAATTTTGGTGAAGATCGCTTGGTTCGTTTGTGCGTTTGACTTAAGTTTGTAATAATGATTTTTAGCCGCATATCCCAAAAAGTAATGGACGGATCTTAAAAAAAAAATTGCAGAAACAGTTAATACTATCAAAAGACACAAATGACTAAATTTTGGTGTTGATACAAAGAAAATCACGGTTTTAGAGCTAATTTGAATTTTTCGTAACCGTTGCATTGGTAGAGGGAAGTATGCTCTCTCAGGAGTGCTCTAGTATTAAGTATAATATGCACATGAAGAAGCTCTGAAGACCTGTCTACACTACGTCAGTCTTTTGAACGAGTTCACCCTTCCACCCCTCCCGATGTGTTTTAGCGTCTGTATCAACATAAATTTGTGTACGTTGCAAAGAGATATTAAAATGTTAGCCGTCAAATTTGTGTAAGTTACAAAGAGATATTAAAATGTTAGCCGTCAAATTTGTGTAAGTTACAAAGAGATATTAAAATGTTAGCTGTCAAATTTGTGTAAGTCACAAAGAGATATTAAAATGTAGCCGTCAAATTTGTGTAAGTCACAAAGAGATATTAAAATGTTAGCCGTCAAATTTGTGTAAGTTACAAAGAGATATTAAAATGTTAGCCGTCAAATTTGTGTAAGTTACAAAGAGATATTAAAATGTTAGCCGTCAAATTTGTGTAAGTTACAAAGAGATATTAAAATGTTAGCCGTCAAATTTGTGTATGTTACAAAGAGATACTAAAATGTTAGCAATCAAATTTGTGTAAGTTACAAACAGATATTAAAATGTTAGCTGTCAAATTTATGTAAGTCAGAAAGAGATATTAAAATGTGGCCGTCAAATTTGTGTAAGTCACAAAGAGATATTAAAATGTTAGCCGTCAAATTTGTGTAAGTTACAAAGAGCTAATAAAATGTTAGCCGTCAAATTTGTGTAAGTTACAAAGAGATGTTGAAATGTTACCCGTCAAATCAGTTTCCTAGGCAAGTATCACTAGGCAAGTTACGGATATTTCTTCATAATTTGGAATGAAGTAAAACATTTACTGAGACAACAGCTCAATTTGCTACTGCTTCTATCACACAGTAACACAGTAACATATTCGAACGAGTGGATGCGTGGACGCGTTGGAAATACTAACGTGAAAATTGGGCATGATAGTGCTGCTTAGCAAAACCATCAAATACTTGAACGAATTCTTAAGATTTTCTCTATTGACAAAAAATCTCTCCACCACTGGATACTGCGACATTTTGAAAGAAATCGGCGTGCACTAGAGTTAACTATGTTGACAATAACACTATATGTAATGTAGTGCACAGCCGTAGGGCTTCTTTCTCATTCATCTCCCATACAATACTTCACAGTAATGAGCGTCCTCTTGGACACTCGGCAACAGTCCCCCTCTTTCACAGGCTGGTGTCTGAGTGGCTTTGAATCTACGATCACTCGTTTCCCATCAGGTCTATGATTCATATATTTCTTTTCTACTGCAGTTTCTTATTTTAATATTTATCTCTTGCGTTTTCAATTTCGAGTTTTAAGTGACGTGGAGAGCTTACGTTTTGTAAGCGCTTACCTTTTTTCTCTTTCGGATTTTCACTCGCTCTAGGCAATACTAATAATAATAATAGTTATTCGAACACAGGCAAGCTTTCAAGAACTGTCAGGAGAAAACCTGACAGCAACACCCGCCATACCTGTGAACAATTTCTCTATGTCTTATCAAACACTCAGGGTTATATATGTTTATTGCCGTTTTTCATCAGGTATATCTATCAGTAGTTGCATTATGGACTTGAGAGACCTCCAGATACCGATTTTACTGTTATATATCAACTTTCATTTTCGTGTGAATTCATTACTTTTTGTGATCTCATATATTTGATCTCATAATACATAATACATATAAACATAAGAGATACGAAAATAAGTAAATAATTCAGTGAATACATATGTTTATAAATAATGAAATGAGCACTCTGGAAGCGGATACCTCCACCAATCAATTTAATGTAGATGAAAATATCAACTTTGTCTTTTTGAGTTATGTTTTCACAAACACCATGACAAACATAAAATCAAACTCACAAACGGTGGGTAAACCAAGCGTCACTAAAACTTGATCATTTGTGTCTTTACCATTTATAACAATTCATGGAAGTTTCATGAAGATCCGTTCTTAACTTTTTGGGTTATGTGCATAACAAACATGAAAACAAACATAGGGACGCACGGACAGACAAGTAGAAATTTGGTCATTTGTTCTTAGTAACATTCCAAACAATTTTTCCTAATTTAATGAGGCTTCGTCGATAGTTATTGATTTATGCTGCCAAGAAAAAGAGGCAGAGAAGCAAACAAAAAAACAAACCAATAGTGGAGCTTATCTTTACCAAGAGTTTACCATCAGTTCCTCCTAACATGCCTAACAATCCCTGTAAATTTCGTGAAGACCCGTCCATTACTATCTGAGTTATCTTGGTGGCAGACAACTAGACATACAAAAACTGACATAACAAGATTTCCTTAGCAGAGGTAATACGTAAGTAAAACTCAATAAAAGTTATAAGATAGATACATTGATACTTATTAATATTTCGTTGTCACTTCAGAGGAACAACTGAACAAATTTGTTGCATAACAATCAAAAACTATATCTCTGACTGTTATGCAAGTAAAAATGTGTCTCTAATGGCCGCTAATTCATCTTAAGCGCAAATATCCTCAATCAACGTCTTTATTTTAAATTTCTCTAGACTTCATAATGAAGTAATTTATTTACTTCAGAAGATAATTCACTTTACGTTTTAAGGATGCGACCAAAATATGTACAATTTTGGAGACTCTATATAGACTCTAGCTGTTGCCTTCAAACATTGAAAATGCAGATAATTATTACACTTCAGGAAACTTAAAACTGAGAAGCTCCATTGAGGCCTTTTCTTGCGGAAACTATTTGGAATCAATTTACGAAGTTGTCATTATTTTCCGTTATTGCAATTTACGAAATCGTCATTATTTTCCGTTATTGCTCTATATTTGTCTCAGACAAAGTGTTTTTGTTGAGGGTGGGAGAGAGTTACAATACAGCAGAAATTTCGATGAAGACAAAATAAACACGAACTTAGTATTTCTTCTTGCTACCTTGAGAACTAACATATTTATAGCTCCAACGGCATGTGAATGGACAAATACGACCACTTAGTAGTTATCTTCGTGTGGGGCCTTTTAGTAACATACGTTTACAACAAAGTGTTTTTCCCGAATGTCGTCCCATAAATGAACTGGAAAACAAGATAAAATCTGCCACGACCAAGGTCGCTTGTGATTGAGAAAAACGACCTTTGGGGTGAAGCAGATAAAAGCTGGAGTCGCGGGACCAATGTTCCGAATTGGAAGAAAGCATTTTCTTGCACCTCCTGAAATTTGGAGACGTAGAAGTGTCGCACCCTCGGACTGCGTCTGGGTGTTGAATTAATCTTCACTTTCTGTCTGTTTTTTATCTGTTTTATCTGTCTGCTCCGTGTGAGTTTGCTTGGGTAAAAGAGGTTTCTTTTCGCAACTGTTGAACTGGATTTTTAAAAGGAGTATGAGTCAAAGTAGTGTACGATAGCTGCATCTGTAAGTGTTATACAAATCTGAGGACGGGTGAAGTACGTCTGGAAGCTGTGGCATAAAGAATGTGTTCCAAAATAGGAACCAAAATACAACAATGAATCACCGTAAACGGGAATGACTAGTAAACACGAAGGTTATGTTGGGTTTAAGTTCGGTCAGATTGGCAAGGTTGGTTAGATAAGGTTTCATTAGGTCAGGTAGGTCAAGTTATGTTAGGTTGCATTAGGTTGGACTAACTTATGATGCGTTACCTCAGGTTAGGCTTGATTAAATTAATATAGGTTAGTTTAGCATAACTTATTGGTAATACAGTCAGGTAAGGTGACGTTAGATAAGGTTCGGGTAAACGGAAGTAATTAATTCAGGTTTAAGCACTTGATGTAATTAGTCGTTTACGTGTCGAGTGATGATATTTCTTGACTGCTTGCATGATATGCTTACGACAGCACTTCCCAACCTCCTGCAAAAGAGTTAAGAAGCAAAGAAAGGCAATTTTTACAGAAAAGAAATATTATTTGAGTAAACATGTGAGCGATGGTATGACTTAACAGCCTGGGTATTTGTGCCCAAGAGAGCAGTAGATTTAGATTAGATGAGATACTGGACAGTAGACGGCGACGGCCCGACAGGCCCACTCACCTAGAGCATCCGGGACTTACGGTCCGGCCCTCTATGAGCTATTGGCATCACGTTAGAATCATAAAGATAACGAGGGGGGGAGGAAGAAAAGAAGAAGATGAAGAGAGTAAGCTCAGCCCGAAGTTGATCGCACAAGCACGATCAAATGATGCAGATTCGCGAAGCTCGAGGACGTTAAGTAAGTTGGGACATAAAGGACAGTGAATTAGAATCTTTGCAGTTACGAGTTTGGGACTCCTGGAGGAGGAGGCCATAACCGTGGAAGATGTTGCTCCCAATGTTTGTCAAGACAAGTTTTAGACGCATTGACTGTCTCTGCACCGACAGCTTCAGGAAGAAGCTAGTCTATGAAGTACGGGAAGAACTGCTGCGGAAGTAAAAATAAAGAGGCTGATGATAGTAACACCAGCACCAGGGTTACACCCCGGGAGGGTAGACCTCCGCCAAGCCACACAATGTTAGGAGAAAGAGTGGTGGCTGGACAAACAAACGGACAGACGGAACATTACCACAATTTAATCATCTGTTCCTTGTGATATTCCCACCATTCTATGTTAAATTCATGAAGTTCCGAACCCAACTTTTGAGGTACTTTGCTGTAAGGCAGCAGACACACAAACGTACACACGGGCGGATGATTTCACTACAAAAGTTTAGTTATTTATTCCTCGTGACGCTCCGAAAACGTTTCTGTAATTTTTCTAAAGTTTATTTATTGCGTTATGTTGCTCAGAGAGAGACAGCGTGAATGAAAGACAAACAGACACCGGCCAAACATAAGTTCTTGGCGTAGGTAATAGGTCAGATAATCATAATGATGAGGTGAACGTATGAATATTAGTAATATATCATCAATATTTATGCACTAATTCTAATTTAATGGCGACTGTTTTCTCTGGAGTGAGTCTATCAGACATAGATGCCCATGCCGCGCTACCTCAGCATCAGCAGCGTTGCTGCTAATAACAATAACATGTTAAACATAAAATAACTCCTTAGGGCAATCATTGTACAGAAATATTGCATAAACAGCTGCCTAAGTTCACGCACAGAGCGCCACAAGCTGTGCTATCTAATTACAACTCAGCAAAAGAGACAGCACAGACCGTACCTCAGCAACAGCAGCAGTGCTGCTTAGCACACACGCAACAATTCCTCCTGAATGACGCATAGCTCGGCCATAAAAAGCGGGCCGCTTTATGGCCGAGACGCACGGCTGGACTGCGACGGCCCAGTTCCTGCAGCGCTGCCTCTTCCAGTCCAGCAAAAATCCAGCGGCCTGAAAGCTTTATTGTTTCATTGCAGATGCCTTCTGTTTGGCTTTCCAATTACTGATGAGAATTTTTTAAATCAAGATTTTTTCGATGAACTCTATGGTTCCGGACTTTCCAATTCCAGGTAAGAATAGTTAAATTTTAATATTTTATTTGAGCTCTAGGATGCTTGACTCTCTAGTGCAGATAGTTTTTATTTTTGACTGATTTTTGGGTAGTTAAAGTTTATGGGGCCTTACTTTCCAATTACAGTTTAGCATTTTATTAAAGCAGAGCAGTTATCGTTGTTCTCTACGGTGCTCGCTCTCCCAATCACTGCTTAGATTTTAAGGAATCAGGATTTGTTTTCCACCGCCGTATTCTGTGGTGCTTGTCGATCCAATTACTTGATGAATTTCCATCAAATCAGCAGCGCTGCATCGCAGCTCACCTCGGTTTCCTTATTCCTAAACAGACTAAAATGCATGCACTGCAGAGCTAACAATGCACATATATCGTAATTCAAACTTTATGCCTATGGATAGAAAGAAAATCAATAAAACAACTGCGAAATCGCCGTAAATACGTCAATGCGGAGGTGCAGATATCCTAACTTCTCGGGTCGAAAGCATAAATTTCTCCATGTTCTAAGGGCATATATTGCTCTTCTACACACGTGTGAAAATCAGTGAGTAAAATTTAATATGTTGCAATTCATGATAAAATAAATCATTAAGGGGACCGTTGAACTCTTGTTATTATCAGCCACGAACGAAGCGAAAGCGGCGATAATGTTTTCGTTGAAGATTTTAGTATATAGATATATTTGCTTGCCTGTCCACCCAAAAAGAGGTAGAAGGAGTTGGGTAATGATCATGATTTTTTGCCGGGAGTCAGGTAGATTGATCTAGATGTGATAAATCCCCAAACTCTACAGCAAGCTGGCCATCAACAATGACGGCGTTGAAATTTGTCCCCACTTCGGGTGATGGTCTTACGCCAAGAAGCGTTCTAGTATTTTTGTCTATTCGTTGCTGCTTTTGTTTGTTGTTAAATACATCAAATTAAATAAAACATCAGTGCTGATAACAACACGAGCAGGCTATTAATACATCATTGTGTTGATAAATATACCATATCACCATCAGCTAATTGAAAGAAGGTTCGGAGCAGACTACCAAACAGCCAAGGCATAAAGTAACATAGCACACAGGACTGCCCGCCCTCAGCATGGCAACCGATACTAAACTGGCGACGCATAAGGCGCGTGCTTACCGGCAGGCGGCGCTGGTGCCCTATAAATCGCCTGCTATAATTGAGCGCAGCGCCTCCACTGATTTACTGTTGCTGATCACTTCAGAGCCTGGCTTTTTTTCAACTTTTAAAACGATTTTGGAGAAGAGGAGTTCTTTTTCATTCCGGTTCTTATGCAACAACCTGCATGCACAGCAGACCTGCAAATTGGCCCGTGGCACGTCCCAATCGGAAATTTCAAGGTATTCATCGGATATTATTCGATGGCATTTATTATACCTATACTCGTAACCGTCAGTTAAATGATTATGATTTTCCGATGCAGGCTAGTCTTAACTAAGCTGATTACTGAACAGCATTCCTATTAGTACATCATTATTGTAATTGGAAAATAAAAAAAAAAACAGTATATCTATCAAAGCATAAAAATGCTCATATGTTCTTGTAAAATTTATCTGTCAGACACCAATATTGGTGCACAGCTCCTACGCTCGGGCAACTGTACCACGCTGTCCCAAAAGATACCCAAGAATTATTCATGTATTTAGAGCTCGTACACTGAGCAGCTAAGGATCTGCATATTACCCACACGCATACAGAAATTCAAACAGTTCATGTGATCTCATTTATGTCAGTCAAAAGATCAGTACGCCTATCATAGATCATCACCCTGCACTGCGATGTTGTTAAATTAAATACTTTGAATAAGAACTCACGTCCCAGACAGTTATAATAAAAAGGAACAGTGCTGCGACCAGAAGGTTTCTGTTATCACTTTTTGGGTCAAGAATAGTCGAGAGCTTCAGCTATTGCATGTGAAGCTGGCATACTACAAATCACTAATAGCATATTTATTACACAATGACAAACATAAAAACATACAACACTGGACGTGGCATGTGCATTTATCCTTGCTGTCTGCAGCCGCCAGTGAAGGCTTAGCGAACAGCTTGATATACCGCCGCCTGTCCAGTGAAATCAATAGTTAATTAACAAGGAGACGTGAGTGGAGTACAAGATTATCAATGCGTTGAAGTGACAACCAGAATAACCCCAAATGCAAATTCAGCTGCACAAATCAGTGGACTAGAAGCAGCTTTTACATATGCTAAGCCCAGCCCATCATGAGGCCAAGTTCACACGTCACTCATCACAACGCGTTCATTCATCTCAATGTTTTGGGGCGTCATTGTCAGCACAACTTTGTGTGCACCACAAAAATTTACAAAAATATTAAGTGTCAAATCTGTTTTCTCCGCAACTATCACTATTGAAGCTTGGGAATTTTTTTCAAATTTCGAGTAAAAAAAGCTAAAAAACAGTGCACTTTTTTGCTACTTTCAAGACACAGTAGCTCTTCGGACAAGTGGGCGAGTGGTCGCGTTGACATGAATGCCGTGTGAACTGGGCCTTAGTGAAAATCTCTGTGTCAAAAGCTATCAGAGGTAATCATCGACATTGCAAATTACCACAGCGAGTCATGTAAAATTGGTCCGGAGTACCGAAAGGCCACATGGTACAAAGTCTATCACTATCTGCTCCTTCTACTGCTCGCGACACATAGCCACCAAACATAAAAATGATTTTTAATGATCTCCGTGCTGAGTCAGAAACAGGATTACTGCTTCTAGTCTTCACGACAGGACTTCAAAAATTTGGATAACGTGCCACTCCTGCTTGCTGGCTGATATGGGACTAGGAATTTTCTGCGGAGGCTACCCACGCCCGCGTCAGTGCGTCTGGGTGCAGGGGACCTCCTCAACAGTGACGCTTTAGCACGACGTGAGAGTTGCGATAAGGTACCAGCATGTGACGTATGCATTAGATCGCATGCTGGTGTGTTTAGCAATTAAAGTAACAGAGCCCGGCGCGATGGCCATCGCCGATTATACCATGGCGATGGTGTGGAGACCCTTGCCATCGGTTGAACTACGATTTTACGATGGAACGTCACAGCAAATGGCAATGGCGATGGTCCTGTGGAATTGTATAAAACAATCGGCGATGGCCATTTCTCCATTGGCGATGGTGTTATGAGGAAGCACTGGCCCAATGAAATGGCTGAACATCCCATAGGCGATGGCATACGATGGGCATCGCCATCGGTTGTACTTCCGATGCCTATGAAGTAATAAGGCTAAACTTCAGAAAAATAGCCTTACGAGTTTGAAACATTTATTTTTTAGTAACATCAAAACAAAGAGTGGGTTATAAAGTTTATTTTAATATATTCCCCAGATCTAACGATGTCAATTACTATTAACGTTTTGAAATGTCATTACATTTTAAGTATATTAGCTACTAGGCAAACAATAATTAAACTTTGTAAGGCAGGCTTTAATTAACCCCAATAATCTGGGCCTTTCATTTCATACCTTTTATCAGGTAGGAATAGTATTACTGGTGTGTAAATCGCACACAGGCCGAGGTTATAAGAGAAGCTACTTTTATTCGATATTTGTGGTCTGAGATGCTTGTATTTTTAAAATGTGTTAATGCGATGGTCCATCGCCGATTGTGACGCCCTACGGTGGGTATCGCCGATGGTTATTTGCGATTTTTGGTTCCGATGGAGCGATAGTGTTACCATCGCCATAGTTAGCGCGATGGCGATGCCGTCGTACCATCGATTTCGGCATCGTACCATAATCTCTGCTGCCGACCTCTGTAAACTGACATGAGTGAACGTATGCGACATCATGCCTTTGTGAAGTAAGGAAGTATATTAACTTTACACCTACCCAATATATTAACTAAGCAAATCGTGAGTCTCAGCAGTTTAAAGTATGCAGCCGGGGGTTTAAGTGCGAACTGAAGTGGTGATAGTTTTACAAAATGAATCAAATGCAGTGTGACGAAATGACGTTTGTGAGTAATGATAGTTCTTTCAGCTATTCATATATTTCTGTATCAGTTCAGCAGCCCTTGCTGGGGTCCTTTTCACCTTGACATAGAGGTATCATTTCCTTTAGGTAATGAGCTAAAGGCAATTATGCTGAAACTCCTTCTACCCCGTAGTGGTAGAATGTTCGAGGGTATGTCTGAGGCTCACTATTATAAGGGATCGAGCCTCTTTGCAGGACAGGGGGATTCTTGCTGCACTTGCCTCGCTGAGTTAGCAGTTCCGGCGTTCAGAGGCTACTGCAGGGGTTCCGACCTACCCTAAGAGGAAGATGATGCGGGGTTACAGTTGTACCACGAGTCTTCCATCTCTGATGCCATAGCTCTGACAATCTGTGCCTGACTGCAGCTCTGCACTCCTCTGGGCTCCAGCGGGCATCTATCTGCATCACGCAGCACTGCATGTAGGAATCCCACTTGGAGTGTGCTGCCAGTCGATTTTTCCTTTACCTGCTGGTAGAGAATCATTACGGTAGTCCCACAATGTATGGCGCAAATGAAACTTTCTTTGAATGCAGTCAGTATTATTCTGCTAACACACAAGTCTTATATCCATTACAATGCAGCGCAGGGTAACTACGTGGAAACATTTCTATCATGAACACCACAATGCATTAGCGTATCTTCTTCGGCCTATGAAGCTCTCAGACCTGCCTGGCAGCACTAGTTAACATTAGAGAAATTGCTCATGGCATATTTTCCACTGAAAAAATCC